>CM037854.1:189750533-190350533 GCA_021234595.1 Delia radicum
TTTATTTATAGTAACGATTTTAATAAAAAGTTATGAAATTTAACAGTTTATTTTTTAATTTAACGACTTATTTTTTTATTTAAACGGCTTATTTTACTATTTTTCGAGCTTTTTTAAGCACTTAAAACAATGTTTTCGAGCTGTTTTTTGGCTGTCCCAATTTTAACTAACATCCGTTACAAGAAATTAATTTAAATTCTGTTTCTGAATAATGTTTAACAATGACGAGAATTATCTACATGATATCAATAAATGTATTAATTGGATCTATGAAACTTCACTAGAATTAGTCCATTGAAACTTTTTATTAAATTAATGCAGTTTTTCATAAAATTTTATGAAAAATTTTATTTTATTTATTAAAAATGTCGTACGACTAAGGAAACATTTTCATTAAAATTAGTTTCATTAAAACTATGAAGATTTGTCATAAAGTTACAAAAATTTTCATTCACATTGTGAAGATAACTTTATTAGTGTAGTAAACAATTTCATCTAAACTCGTCCAAGAAATTCTCTCTGTGTCGTTCGCCTTACGGAAAACATCTTGTGGAAAACAACTTTTAATAATTACATTATAAAATACGGATTTTAAAGTTTAATTTTAATAAGTATTCGCTATAACTATACTCCACTGTACAACTTAATAATACAACACACTATAATCGATGTTTTGGTATCTCGTTTTCTGTCTCTCTGTTTATTAACAAGTTCTCATTTGTTTTTGTACAATCATCCTCTTCATCGTATATAAAACTTAGTTTTTGTTTTTGTTAACTGATAAAATTTATATCAAAAAGCTTAGTTTGCACTTTTAGAAATATGTATATTGTTTTTTTATACAAAAAAAAAGCTTACAGAGTATTATAAAGAGAGTTCTAAAATACTGGTTGTAAGAGGGGGGTTATTCATGAGTTACAATTCTATAATAGAGTGTTATTTTTATGTTTAACACTTGGGTGTCAAAAATCTAAAAATAAATACATATTTTCAAATAAACAATTGAATTGTAAACATATTTTTAGGCTGATTTTATGATTAGTTTGATTATACTGTAGACAAAGAGTCGACTACACTTAAAATAATACCCCGATGGAAAAAAGTTGCGATATGGGTATATATTAACATATACAGTCATATATACATATAATTTCATATCACATCATATCTTAGTTGATCCCAAAAATGGCATACCTTATCTCATAAACTTATCTCATGTGATCGCATGGGATTTCATCTGATAAAATTTTATCCGAAAAAGGGTTTATCTAATTTGATCAAGGTTAATATGATTTGATATAACTTCCCGATAAAAAAAGTTTATATATACCCATATACAACTTGACATCATTATATATGATTATATGGGTGGTAATATATTACGATATATGTTCATTAGGGCGGGTCGATTTAAAAATCGCTCAACGTTCAAGGAAAATCGTATTCTAGGGATCAAAATAAGAAACTTTGCCGAAGGAACCATACCTCTAAAACGAATTCTGATGTCCCGACTTTTGACCCGTAGGGTCAAATTTTGAAAAAGCCCACTTTGATATTTCAAAAAGTAGGAGGAATCTCTCCAAGATTATGGGAGCTGCTTCTTCTCCGGGAGACGCGCTAGCAGATTAATGCAGAAATCATCATTCTATGTGACCGTTAAGGGGTTAAAATTTATGTAGAAGAGGGCCTTTTTAGCCGTGTTTTTATAGCAAAATGCACAAATCTCGGGATAGAGATATTTCAGAAAGTATAAGGAGTCTTTCCAAGATTAGGGTCTCTATTTCTTCTCCGGAAGACGCTCTAGCAGATGAATGTGTAAATTATATTCGATTGGGTTGGATTCGATTGGGGAACTCTAAATGGGTCAAAGTGGGATTTTTCAAACTTTCACCCTATGGGTCAAAAGTCGGGACATCAGAATTCGTTTTAGAGGTATGGTTCCTTCGGCAAAGTTTCTTATGTTGATCCCTAGAATACGATTTTCCTTGAACGTTGAGCGATTTTTTTGCCTCCATACAAATCGACCCTGCCTAATGTTCATACTTAGTTTATGAAAAAATTTTAATATAGCGTAATATCATTCCATCGTATGTTATATCATATCTTATAGGTTATATAAAATAGATATAGATTTATATATGATCATATATTCTATCATATATGATCATATGTAAGTGTATATGCTACAATTAATCAAAAATAACTTGTATATATAATTATATTTATTATATATCATTATATATAAATATATATAGAACATAATGAGTTATTATTAGAATATAAATGAGTTTCAAAATTTACTGCAAAAAAAACATGAAAAACTACGGTTCTTTTTTTTTTGTTGTAATGAAAAAAATAGTTAGAAAAAATCGATTTGGTTTGAATCGCGATATATATTTTTATCAGATTTTGTTTCGCTGATTCCAAAAAGCGTTTTCCATCACTTCATAATGTTGAGAAAACCACGACATTGTGTTATCTTCATGAGTAAAGTGTATTCTAATTACTAATCTTTAGTTTGAATCCTTAGAAAGTGTCAATCGTATGATAAAAGGCTTCAAAAAAACCCGAAATGGCAATTTCTGGCAACTTTAACCGCGGTTTTCTCAAAATTGTGACGTGATGGATGCCAGATTTGGAATCAGGGCATCAAAGAGTAACCAAAAAACAACGTTATAATTATTAGGTTTTAAACCAACGAACATATAGACTAAAGAAGAACCAAGGTACTCAACTTCTATTAAATTGTATATGTTAAACTGATTTTAAGAGAAATTTTTTTTAAATGTTCTTTAATGTATAGGTTTTAGTGTATATAAACTAAATTTTGTGTTAATTATAAAAAACTGATACAGAGAATAGATTAAACAACACAAATTAACTTTAAAATTTAATTAAAATTGCTTAAAAGCATGAAAATGAATTAATTAAAAGTACCACTGTTAACACATTTTTTCGAAACTTTCTTAAAACCAGTTCAGAGCGTTGGAAAAGTCTTGTTTAAACAAATGAAACACCCAACCTTTATAACATGCCCAGCAAAACTTTGGTAATGGGTGCGATAAAGTAATGCATTACCTTGTAATGTGTACTCCTTACCTGCATCATTATTTTCCAACAAGAAGTAATGAGTTACCGATAATTGAACACTCATGGATTACCTTGTAATGAGACCTCATTACATTTTACATTACTTCAAAACATAAAATAATGACTTACCGATCATCAATTACATAATGCATGAATTATAACGTAAAGTAATTATTAATATATATTTTTGAAAAATTATTTATAGACACATTACTTTGTGATTTTTTGTAAGCATAATGGTAAGGTGTATATTTTTGATATCACGAACGAAAACACGAAGCACAACAACTCATCTACATGTTAAGCAATAAAATATTGTATGTATCGATAGCTCAGTTGGTAGAGTTCTCGCCTAACTAATTGTTAAATACCAGAGACCCCAGGTTCGAATCCCAGCATGACCAAGTTATTTATTTAATAAAAAAAAAGTTATTTATTTAATTAAAAAAAAAATATCTGTAAAAAAAATGTGTATGCATTTTTTTTATGAAAATCTATTTATAGACACATTACTTTTTTCCCACCATGTAACCATATAAGTAACCAGTTACTTTACCCACTACAAGGTAATGCGTTACTTTGAGGCTCATCGCCTGTAAAATTCATCAGTGAAGTAACGTGTAAAGTAATGCATGAAGCCCTATGGTGATACATTACTTTACCCATGATTTGGTAATGTGTGGTTTTGCTGGGTGGGTTCTAAATTTTCCATTTTAAAACTTAAATAGTTGCTTAGTTCCACTATAGGCATTAGGCCGGGTCAATTTGTATGGAGGCAAAAAATTGCTCAACGTTCAAGGAAAATCGTATTCTAGGGATCAAAATAAGAAACTTTGCCGAAGGAACCATACCTCTAAAACGAATTCTGATGTCCCGACTTTTAACACTTAGAGTCAAATTTTAAAAAATCCCTCTTTGACCCATTTAGAGTGCCCCAATCGAATCCAACCCAATCGAATATAATTTATACATTAATCTGCTAGAGTGTTTTCCGGAGAAGAAATAGAGACCCTAATCTTGGAAAGACTCCTGCTACTTTCTGAAATATCTCTATCCCGAGATTTGTACATTTTGCTATTAAAACACGGCTAAAAAGGCCCTCTTTCAACTTTAATTTTAACCCCTTAACGGTCACCTAGAATGATGATTTATGCATTATCCCATAATCTTGGAGAAATTCCTCCTAATTTCTGAAATATCAAAGTGGGCTTTTTCAAAATTTGACCCTACGGGTCAAAAGTCGGGACATCAGAATTCGTTTTAGAGGTATGGTTCCTTCGGCAAAGTTTCTTATTTTGATCCCTAGAATACGATTTTCCTTGAACGTTGAGCGATTTTTAATCGACCCGCCCTAATAGGCATACTTTATACCACTGATCCTGTTTTGTGGTTAACAAACTAGTTGTTTTGAACAATCTGAAATTGCTGAACTACTAATTATGGAGATTTATCCTTCATAAAAATATCGTATTGATCCATTATACTAACAAGGACTTGTAAAGTTTGCTGATTAAAAAAAAAAAAAATTTGCGAACGAAATATTTGATTTTCTTCCTCCGTAAATGTTGTTTTTATACCTAACGTTTTAAATTTATTTTAGGTACCAACTTCAGGTTTGCTACAAAAGTATTTTTTTTCGGTTGCCCTAGATCATTTTGACAAAATACAGAACAATAATATTTACGAATTTACAAAACGTAAAAGAAAATAAAATTCGTCATAAATAACACATTTGAAAAATGTGTAAGTTTTGAATATTTTGCGTTTATAATGCAATAACTTAAATTGTATTTCAATTTAAGAGCTAATATGTAATCTTTAATGAAATTCTAAGGACATTTGATAAGATTAAGTGAATCAAATGGTGTATTGAATATAAAGGTCGACGATGTCTACGTTTCTCTATTTTAAAATGTTATTGTTCTGGGTAACGTCACAAATAACAGTCCTTGCTAATTGGTCTATGGATTTAACATTATTTTTTCAAATGAATATTTATTAGGGTATTCAATCGGTTAACCGTTACTCGATTATTCGATGAATTTCAATCAAACAAGTGCTCGAGTAAATTAAAATGGCCAATTTCGAGTAACGAATAACTCGAACAATTTCGGTCGATTAATCGAGTTAGTCGAGTAAATCCAAATATGTCTATTTCAGTTTATATTTTATAAAAAAAAACTTAAAATTGTTTTATATGTTTTAATAATTATTTCTTTTCGGCACCGAGACCTATGTCTAAAATATCAAAAAAAAAAGAAATTTTTAAATTATCCTTGAACAATTACCTACACTAGTATACTCAAATAAATGGTCGAAACTATAAAACAAAATGTAAGGCCAAAAGGTCCGATTTCCATAAATTAAGCGAAATTTTTAAGTATCTAAATGTTCAACAAAAACTAAAAATCGCAAAACCATTCGATTGTGTTAATTTTCTTTTTGTGCAGGATTCGAATAGTCTTAACTTATCATCATTTTTTGGTGTTACAGCTAGGATTGGGTCGTTTACTCTTTTCTTCCATTCGGATCCATATTCACTTAATCAAATAAATTAAGAGTTTATGTAATTTTTATGATTTTTTCTCTATATTTTGCGAGGCATAGACTGCATGCCATATTATTGATCTTTGCAAAAAATGCTATAAATTTATAGCTCTAACGTTTTCTTAAAAACGAAAGTAAATAATGTAAAACCACTCAATTGTATATTATTATAAAAGATTTTTTAATTTTAAATAAATTGCCCAACGTTTTTTTTTTTTTAATTTTGATAAAAATGCATTTCGAAACTCCTGATTTTGTATTTATTTTGTATTTTATTATGAATTCTTAAGGAAAAATTAATGAAATAAAACTATTGAAATTATTCGAGTTACTCGAGTAATTTCAAAATCTTACTCGATTAATCGAGTTAGTTAAAAACCTCAAAATCGAGTTACTCGTTTACTCGAACAAAACCAAACCCGAGTAATTTGAATACCCTAATATTTATGTTCTATAAATGAATTACAAGTAGTACTTAATTGGATTAAATCTTAATCTTAATTTTTTTTTTTAATTTTGTTAATTAAAAAAAAAAATTGACAGTATGTCTGATCGAATTTTCGAGTTGATCCAAAAAAGGAGGCCTCACGCAGTATTAAAACGGATGTTTCAAAATATTTTTCTTAAATTTTTGTAAATTTTGTTATATTAAGTTAAGTGTATTTATAATTAAGAAACACTAATTGATTTTGTTATTAAATGATATTTATCGATACAAAAATGTAAAAAAGATTAAAAACTTAATTAAAAATACTCTAAGTTCACCCCCCTCCAAAACCTCTTCCTGGATCCGCGACTGCCAGTAATAAATGTTGAAAATATTTCTAAAATATGTTAGATCTAGCCCATTTACTACGCTAGAGGAAATATTTAAAATTCCAATTAGTAAATTACTTCCTACTATGACTTTATTTCATACATAACCTTACATTTTGTGGTATTTTCATGATAGAAAAGTACCCTTTAACAGTAAATTATTCTAGTAATTATAATTTTTTGTGCAAAAACAATAATATAATTGTTGTAATAAAATAACAATACAAACAGATTGTTAGGCCGAGTTTTTGGGATGTCAGTTAAACTCGGTTTAGTTATACCGACAACGAGTTTTTGACTGCCATTTATTAAGAAAAATTGTTGGAACCATTTCATTTTGCTTAGAATTTTGGCCATTATTATAACAAAATAAAATAAAACACATTTTAGAAGTAGTATTCCATTTACAAACTTCGTTAATCTAACAAGGAAACTACACAATGGTGAATGCGCAGATTTTAATGAAACTTATACATGTTGTTAATCCTCGAACCGGCCTAAACTTTTTTGAAACTTATACATGTTGTTAATCCTCGAACAGGCCTAAACGTTTTTGTAATGAAATTTATACCAATTGCTCGGCGCGAAAAATAAACAATATGTTCTTCTACAAAAATTTATTTCGTTGCCTATTTCAGGCGATATGGGCCAAAATAGGTTAAGAGCGAATAGCAAAAACTAATTCATAAAAATAAATAACTTAGCCATAAAATATTCTTCTTACCCATGCATATATAACTGAAGTCCAAAAATTACTCTTTTGTTGCTTTTAGTAAAGAAGATATGGCAATTTTCGTTTTTCCAAAAAACGCGAAATTGAGCAAAAACCCACCAAAACTGCCACATATATTGATTAAACTTAAAGGCTTTGCTAATAATACTTATTATAATCTTTATGCCAAATTTTATAAAAATCCGTAAATACGTTTTCAAATTAAGACGATGTGCTTTACAGGTATCCTTTTGGAATCCTTTATGTCCTTATACCAAAATTGGAGCTTTTTTAAAAGTTTAGACTACAATCTTTCTTTATGTATAGCATCAACGGTTTCCCATCAGCATAAATATGTTTTCAAAATTTTTGAAAATTGTCTTTATTTCAAAATATTAATATTTTGAAATTATGTATACGAAATTTTAACTTGAACGCTTTCTTGATTCCAAACACAAAAAAACTTCACAAAATATTTTGTAAATTTAGGTACACTCAAAAAAATAAGTTAGTAGAAAAGGTAGTAAAACGTCTTATAAATCAGGTATACCGTTTTTTAGCAAATTTTTTTGCTAAAATCGTGTTTTCAGCTAAAATTTTTGTTATACTTATTCAGCACTTAACTGTTTTATACTAATGCTTTACTAATATTATACTGTTTTACTAATTAATTTTGCTAAAAAAATTGTTCTGATAAGCACATTAATAGTGTGGACGACAACCAGATTGAAAGATATACGCACAATGAAGCAGATGTCGCGGCATGTCAAGATGTAGTAGAGAAGAGGATACTAAAAAGTACAACTCTAATAAGACATATAAAAAATCAACCATGGAAGACTTTTGTATCTGTTTTTCATACATAAAACAAAATTGAGGATTAAAACAACTTAAATTTTGCGTTGTCACCGGCTTGTGAAAATAATTGTCTATTAATAAAATAAAAGACAAAAGAAAATATTTAAATTTAATATGTATTTCTATAATAAATGTTAATAGATTAATAATCTAGTGTGGTCAAATTGCAAACAAACATATAGAGACATGTAGACAGAGTAAAGCGAAAGACAAAGACACACATCTTAGTATGGTTCCTTTTTCTTATTGCAAAAAAAGGGTTGTTTTTTTCGTTTCGTTTGTTTTTGTTTATTTTTTCGTTTCGTTTCTATAATTATCTTCGGCAGTTGCGTCCTTTAAAAGAAAGCATCATTTAGACTACCATTGATGTAAGTAGTTGAAAGAAAATTTTTGTTATGTTATATATATTTATTTCTATATATTTTCAGATATTAAATTAATTCATGACATCAATGTGGGAAAATGAAAATTTTTATATTTCGTAATTATTGTAAATTATTTTTAAAAGAATCCCACAAATATGTTTTATGATTTTCAGCAAATATATTAACTAAATTACAATTTTTTTACAACTTTTTTGCGTTTTTTTCAGTCTACTAAAATTCAGCAAAAAATTTATTAATTTTTACCAACGCTGTTTTATTTCTAATCTACTAAGTGTTAGCAAAACTTTTGCTGAATCTACTAATTTTGTTGCTAAAAATCAGCTCGCTGACTAAAATTTTGCTGACTCAGCAACATTTTTTGCTGACTTTACAAACTTTTTTTTTTGAGTGCGCCTATGGTTCCGCATTGAACCGAAATACCCCAATACCCAGAACTCACAGAAGACAAAAACTTTAAGTTAAGTCTAAAAATATAATTTTTCGAGTTTGTTTCAGTCTACTAATATTCAGCAAAGATTTTGTTAACTTTTAGCAAGCACCCTCCTGACTAAAATTTTGCTGACTCAGCATATATACTTTGCTGACTTTACTAAATTTTTATGTGTGTAGTTAATAATTTATATAAGAAATATATTTTAAAAACGTCAATTTGGATAATTTTTGATCCCACTTTTTAACCCCCAAACTTGAGATTGCGCACCTAAAAAAAATACGTGTATTTTATACGTAGTTTTTAGTCATTTACAATATACCCAGCAAAACTTTGGTAATGGGTGCGATAAAGTAATGCATTACCTTGTAATGTGTACTCCTTACCTGTATCATTATTTTCCCACAATAAGTAATGAGTTACCGATAATTGAACACTCATGGATTACCTTGTAATGAGACCTCATTACATTTTACATTACTTCAAAACATAAAATAATGACTTACCGATCATCAATTACATAATGCATGAATTATAAACGTAAAGTAATTATTAATATATATTTTTGAAAATATATTTATAGATACATTACTTTGTGATTTTTTGTAAGCATAATGGTAAGGTGTATATATTTGATATCACGAACGAAAACACGAAGCACAACAACTCATCTACATTTTAAGCAATAAAATATTGTATGTATCGATAGCTCAGTTGGTAGAGTTCTTGCCTAACTAATTGTTAAATACCAGAGACCCCAGGTTTGAATCCCAGCATGATCAAGTTATTTATGTAATAAAAAAAAAAATATTTATTTTATTAAAAAAAAATATCTGTAAAAAAAATTATTATGCATTTTTTTATGAAAATCTATTTATAGACACGTTACTTTACCCCCTACAAGGTAATGAGTTACTTTGAGGCTCATCGCCTGTAAAATTCATCAGTGAAGTAACGTGTAAAGTAATGCATGAAGCCCTATGGCGACACATTACTTTATCCATGATTTGGTAATGTGTGGTTTTGCTGGGTATTCTAGTTTCATTCAAATCTGAGGATTCACCACTGTGTAGTTTCCTTGTAAGTTTAAAGATAATCTACATCCCAAAAACTATGCCTTATTGTGTTACATTCATTTTATTTCATAAACTGTTTATTGCGTTGCATAAATTATGTGTTTTTTTTTTGTGACTTAATTAGAACTTGTGGCATCTAAAATTAATTGTGTTTAAAAATTTAACATTTCAACCAGAGTTCCGAAGATTGAATTCTATTCTGATTAAATTCCCTTAAAATCAAATCTGATTTTTATTCAAATCGAATGAATTCTTTTTTATTCAATCGCAGGGAGTTCATTCTTCGGAATTCATTCACTGGAATTCACTAGAAGGGAATTCTATCAATTTATCTCATTCGATTTTATCAATTATTGAATTTAATCACTGGGAATTCAATCAGTAGGAGTTCAATCATTGCGAATTTAATCTTAGGGGATTTAATAGATTTTTTACTCAATCAATTTACAATTTGGGAATTCAGTCGTTCATTCGATTTTTTTTTTTCATTAATTATTACAAATTAAAATTAACAAAAACTAAAATTTTCTTGGAAAATTTAATGCAATTTTGAATAAATATATGTCTTACTTGTCGGTTTAAATACTACAATAATTGTCGTTATAACGACTTTTCTGTAAAAACGTCGACACTCAGAATATTCTTACAGTAACTACATGTAGGTCATTCGGGTAGTAAACAGTAGTAGTTGTTTTAACTGCTATTGTAGTTATGTTTCTATGAGAAAATGAAAAACGACTAATTCAGTTAATTTGTGTAAGTTATTTAAAAATAGAAGATTATGTCGAGTTTTTAAAAATTCTCATTTAGTTTATATTTGTTATTATTGATATGTTCATAGTTAGCAAATAATAATAACAGAATTTCATTGCATCGCCAAGGCATAAAAACGTCATAACTGGAATACCGTTTGGAATTTTGTATTTGCATTTTAAATAGGATGCAATAAATACAAATTTTTATAGCAATTAGAAAAAAAATAATTTTTTTATTAAAAAATATTTTTAAAATTGTTTTGTTGCTCGTTTTTATGGTATATGTATTCGTTTAAGGTTAGTTGTTTTTGACCGTTTCGATAGTCGTTTTTACTACCATTGTAGTTGTTTTATCAATAATTAAAAATTATTACATGATTAGTCATTTTTATGACAATTTTTACTACATCGCCATTTTAAACTACATCTGTAGTAATTTGAAATGTAATTTTTAGTCATATATACCTTCTTAGTTACCTGAGTGTACGCCTTACATAATCAGGGGAATACAAAGTCACGCAAAATACTGCTTACTAGAAATTAGAGATTGGCACGAGAGCAGAATTTTGCTCGATTCACATGAATCACGCGTGAGTGTGAGTGAACACGTATTTTACTCACGTGAGCGTGTGTGTGTGTGAATAGGAAAATATTCTTCGTGAGTGAGAGTGCGTGAGTAGAATTTTCCAAAAAAAATTCTCTTTAAATAAATATTTTCATTAAATTTATGGTCGATTTTATGTTTTTGCGTTTTTAAAATACAAAATAAATGAAAAATTACATATTCAGAGCAATTTTGAGTTAAACATTCACAGTTTACACTAATTTTTACATCGTATTGTTTTACGGTCAGATGTTGTTTTGTGAATTTGAGTGATTCATGCGAATCACGCGTGAGTAAAATCGTAATTTACTCACGAGATCGTGAGTTAGTGTTAGTAGTAAAAATGCTCGTGAGTGATTGAGCGTAAGTGGAATTTTCTCTTGTTAGTATCAAAATCACTCACGCACAGTGGGGAAAATTGGAATTTTTCAGCAAATTTGCCAACTGCCCACAGTTGAAATTTGAAAAAGTTGAAATTTTAAAAATAACTGATTAAATTCCAGATCGATTCCTCATGGACGATATTTAAATGTCCCGTATATTATATTCTAAATATATCATCCAAATTGGTCGAAATTTTATTTAAATTTCATCTATAAAAAATGTTAAAGTTGTGGGATACAAACGAAATGTATCGCAAACTAAAGATAATTATATTCTCTGTCGATACTTTTTGTTAAATCCGGGGTCACAATTTTATTTTCTTGATAATAATCAAATATTTCTTCAAATATTAAATTTTTGCTCTGACAACAGCATATTTGATATCTTTTAAAAATAGCTAAACATTTCTTTAATCAAAAACCGATATTCTGCTTTACAAATGGGCGTTGTGGTGTAATGGTTAGCGCGTTGGACTTTTACACAGAAGGTCCCGGGTTCGATCCCCGGTGCCGGCAACATCAAAATAATATGTATGAGTTTTTTCTATTCCTCATACGTATCGCAATGTCCACCTTCGGTGTTCCCATAGCAATTAACCCCACCGAAGTAAAATAATGAATCAGGGCTATGAACCAAAAAGCTTCAATAAGTTCGCCAACTCTCCATCAGGTGGCGAGCAACAACTGTTCTAAGACTTATCATCTCGCGCAATTACAGAGTTGCCATGTCTGAAGCCCTTCATCTTTCCCCACCTTTCATCTCTATACTATCCCTTTCCAAAGAAAGCAAGACACTAAATATAGGAAGTATTTCCTGAGTGTTGCCTCTCTTTATAAAAAAAATGTCATCATTAAAAAAAATTTAAGTTATTTTTAAGGTCTTGTACTTTTAATAAGAACATGGCCTACCTTTTTTTTTGAAAAGTTCTTATTATTTGTAGTAAATTTGTTACTACTTTACTCATGTTTTTTAGTTAAAAAAGTTAACAAATTTTTTAATAAAATTATGTACACACAGAGAAATAAAGTGCCAACCGAATTGAAAAGTGTATTTTAATGGTAACAACTTATTAATTCAGTTACTACAACGATATTTACATTCGATTTCGAAATATTTTAGGTGTTGTAACTAAAATTCAGTTGAATTACCCGAATTTGGTTGTAAAAACTAATATTTAATTGCACCAACCGACTGCAATTCGTAAAAGCAGAATTTGAGTTGTAGTAATCGAATTTCAGTTGGCAAATAGCTGAGTTTTTCTCTGTGTGTATGTATTTTTCTTTAATAGCACTTAATTTGTATTTTTTGAATATTCTGACAATTTATTAATAAATAAAAATAAATAAAATTGTAAAATAAATTGATTTTTAAAAATTCGGCATGAGGAATCGATTTGGATTTCAGCCAGTTATTTTTTAAATTAAAATTTGTCCAATTTGCCCCACTGTGTCACGTGCCCATCTCTACTTAAAATATTACGAACTAAGAGTGACTTTTAGCCAGTTCTGAAGTTGCACCTAGTAGGCGCTACGCCTTTAAGCTTGATAGTACATGGTAACCAGAGAAACAAGCCGACCCTAAATTTTCGGCGGCAGCGGCGCAACCGCTTTAGCTACTGCGGCGGCGGCGTTTAGGTTTAAAAACCGGCTGAATTGTCGGCTTCAAATGCTGTTTTCTAACGATTTCTTGACGATTTTTAGACAAAATCTAGTGATATATCGCTATATTTTTCATCAGATCTATTTTCTTGTTAGTAATCAACAAAAAAAAACGTTTCCAAGCATATGCACAAGTAATTAATTATAAAGATTTAATTAAATTGGGTTGGCTAATTGTTAATAAAACATATAAAAGTTCATATATATAAAAACTCATTAAGTTTATTCAAAGAAAAAAAAAACAGATTATAATTAAAATTTTTAAATTTTTGTTTTAAATTTATATAATACATTTAATGCATGTCAAAGCAACCAATGGGTTTTCAGCACTTTTCCCAAATTTAACGACAATTGGTATGAACGTTACCTTTTACAGAACAAAAACTCTTACAAAGCTTAAGATGGGAAATTTCCTGCTCCAAACTAATATTTTTCAATACAAACATGTAAAAAAGATTAAAAAATTAATTAAAAATACTTTAATTTCCCTACCCAAAACCTTTTCCTGGATCCGCGCCTGTCTTGACAACAACTGCCCTAACTACTTGCATCAGTATGAGTTTTAAAATTACTTTCGTTTAAAATATTTAGGCTTTTAATTGCCATCATTAAGATTTTCTGACTTAAAATGCTTATTATACAAATAAAATATTTTTTCTATAATCTTTGAACTTTTCTTGAAAAAGTGTTATTTTTCAAGTTTTATTCTTTTGGTTTTTTTGTTGTTGCCTTTTTAGCAAATATTTTTTTTCTTAAAATACATTGAATTTAGATTTTTTGTCTATTCTGATGACAACTGTTAACTCCAATAGTATTATTTTTTAATTTTCTTGTACTAATTTTAAAAATTGTTAAATTCCCTATAACAAAAACTAATTACTAGTGTCCGACTGAGTATTCGGCTTCGGAGTTTGGCCAAAAAGTGATGTTAGGCTAAAAAGTGATTTTGGCCGAACATCGAGTATTTGAAGAAATTGAGTACATTTTAAAATTCAATTCTTAAATTTCGAGTAGAAACACAAGAATTTGTGTAAAATTCGTAACATGTTTTAGTAAAAATAAAAAAAATTCAAGCATTCTCATTTTTCCCAAAATACATCATTGAAATAATTAAACTCATTATTTCATATTTTTGAAAAAATTTTAAATTGCTTTTTTTTAAATTTTCTCATGCAATTAATTTCTAATGGGTAATCAAATACCCAAAAAGGGAGCCATCATTGAAAAAATCTGGCTAAATCCTGATAAGAGGTATGGCAAATTGATTTTCAGGGACAGTTAGAGAAAGGACAAAAATTCTTTAAAAACTATTTTTGGTAAAATTTAACCTAATCCCAGGGCGGTAGTTAGCGGTTCAAAAATCTGAAAATTTGCCCAGTCTAAAAAACTGCTCAGAAATGGCTCTGAAAATTTTCGGAAAACTTTCTTGGCGCTTAATAGTCTTATGTGACCTCTATCTTACTAAAAAAATATTTACCTGTTTCGGACCACTCACCCGGGTTACAGGTATGATTTTGTGAAATGAGCATTAATATACGCATTTTACAGTTTTATCAAATACCCCTACTTAAAATATAGATTATTTTTAAGTAAAAATTAAGAGTTTTATGTGGAAGATGATTTAAAAAATATTTTACTCAAAAAACATGAAGGAATTATTTCATATCAGTGGTTAATGCCTAAACCCCAGGTATGGTAAATCAAAACAAAATATATACGATATCAATACAAACACCAAAAATATTGTATGTCAGAAGTTTTATCAATAGTGGACAAAGGAATCGGGGATTAGTCTTTAATGGGTTAACTATTTTTTGTTTTACTTTAACAAATTTCGTTGTCAAAATCATTGATAATTCAAGTTTTATTCAAATTAAAAACTTCGGTTTCGGCAACGGCTACCGGACACTACTGATTACTTTGTTGCTTGTTTCATAAATTTTAAAATTAAAACAAAAATCGAAAGATGATTGAATTCCCAAATTTAAAATCGATTGAGTAAAAATTGATTGAATTCCCAACGATTGAATAAATTGAATGATGAAAAATTATTGAATTCTCCAGAAATAAAATCGAATGAGACCAATTCGGTGGTATGAAACAAGACCCCAATGAAATAAGGCCCCAAACCGAAAATGAAGTAAGGCCCCAAAAATTTCGATAAAAAAAAATTGGGGTGTTATTTCAATTTTTGGGACTTTATTTAATTTTTTTTTTGGGACTTTATTTCATAATGAAATTAGGCCCCAATATGAGAAATGAAATAAGTCCCCAAATAATATTTTTGGGGTGTTATTTCATTTTCTTAAAAAGCACAATTTTTAAGTAATAAAAGCAAATAACCGTTATAATTACTACATGAATTATCAAGTTATTAATGTAAATAGTTATTTGCTATTAGTACGTGTGATTATACCGTGTAGTAATTTTGAAGTTTCTTTTATGTCGCACGCAGAAAAAAACTTTATTTCGCGAAGCCGCCTGCCGCGTTCTACGGAGTAAAAAAAACCCTAAGACCGGCCGAAGGCCGCCACCCAGAAGAACTTGTTTTTCAAATCAGATGTCGAATCCGTTGAATTCTTATATTTTTAAGACATCAAGTAATTTGTAAAAACAAGTTTTTCTGTGTGGCGGCCTTCGGCCGCTCTTAGAGGTTTTCTCCTCCGTAGAACACGGCAGGCGGCTTCGCGAAATAAAGTTTTTTCTGCGTGCGATTATACGATTTATAAATTTAGTTTTATTTTGTGATATACTACTAAAATATATTAAAAATAACTGTATTGATATACTAAATATTATTAATCTTTTTATTTTAAAAAGGCTGAAAAAACAATCGCGCAATTTTTTTTCGGCCTTTTTACTATGTATTAATTAGGAATAAAGAAATATTTCAAAGTAATATAAAATTTTGTTTTTTTTTTATTGGGACCTTATTTCATTTTCAAAGTGGGCTTTACTGCATTACGAAATAAAGCCCCAAAAATTGGGGCGTTACTCCATTTTGTTTTGGGGTGTCGTTTCATTTGGTTGGGGGTTTATTTCATTTTTTTTTTTGGGGTATTGTTTCATAATGAAATAAAGCCCCAAAAAATCGGGCGTTATTTCATTTTTGGTTTGGGGACTTATTTCATTGGGGTGTTGTTTCATACCGCCGACCAATTCCATTTGTAAAATTGTGATTTGAGAATTCAATCATTCCATAGTCAATCGGAATTGAAAAATTGAATGTAGGATTGAATTCTTTAAAGCTCTGATTTCACCACATTCATTCTGATTTTGAATGTGTTTTTTTTATTCGATCAAATAACCTGTTGTTTTGAAAATAACAATTTTATTGTTTATTTATGAATGATAAAAAATAAAAGAACAATGACGAATGTTAATACTAAAACTGATTTGTAGATTAAAATAAAAATACTATTAGTTTAAGGGGAGTTTTCATTATACCAGGTTACTTACCCTGTAGCCACACGATCAAGATTTTCTTGATAGTCTTTTACATTAACTGTTTGTCAAAATATGTAAAAATTGACAGCTGTGACGTAGGCTGCACGCAAGTTGAAAGCAATTTCAATATTTGTGAAAGGAAAAACAAAAACAATTTCAAAAGAATTGTAATCAGCTGTTTTCTTGAACGTAAATTGATACACTCCACTTGAAATAGAAATCTGAAGCAAGTTCGTTTCAATTTTAAAAAGTGTGAGTGTATTGGTAAAAAAGTGTGAGTGTATTAAAACTTGATAGGCAAAACTTGATCGTGTAACCATCAAGTTAAATAGACAAAGTTTTAATAATCGATAAAAAAAGTCTGTCTTCGTTTTTAAATGTCGAATGACTGTGAAAACGGTGCTTTAAAAAGGTCAACAGCTACGAAGTGTTTTATAAACTTTTTTTCACATTTCTAATAACTAAATTCTAAAGAATTTTAAATTAATGAACGAATGAATAATTAAAATTTAGACAAATAAAACACAAATAAAAAAGGTTTAAATTAACATTTTAACTCTGTGTCCGGATTTTTTGCTATTTCGATAGAAAACTAAATATACAAAATATTTTGTGAAGGTACACTCAACACAACAAAATCTTTCGTAAAATGAGCAAATATTGATTTAGTTTACGAAAGTTTTCGTTATTTTGACATTTATTGGTATTTTTATGAATGGATTATTATGAGTGTATATTTTGTGTGAATGGCGCAGTTTGAAAGCGAGAAAGTGTGAAAGCGTTCAAGTTAAAATTTCGTAATATTTTAAAAAATTATAAAAAATTTCAAATGAACACAATTTTCAAAAATCTTTTTAAAATATTTATGTTGACAGGAAACCGTTGATATTAAACATAAAGTAAGATTGAAGTCAGAATTTTTAAAAAAATGTCTAATTTTGGTACAAGGACATAAAGGATTCCAAAAGGATACCTGCAAAGGACATCATTTTAACAGGGCAGTATGGACGGACTTTTATGATATTTGGCAGAAATATTATATTAAGTACTATTAGCAAAGCCTTTTAGTTTAATCAATATCTGTTGAAGTTATGGTGCGTTTTCGCTCGATTTCGCGTTTTTCGGAAAAAAACGAAAATCGCCATATCTTATTTACTAAAAGCACAAAAAGGGTAATTTTTGGTCTGTAGTTATATCTCGGTAAGAGGAATAATTTATGCGCAAAGTTATTTATTTTATAGATTAGTTTTTAAGATTCGCTCTTAACCTTTTTTGGACAATATCGCCTAAAAAGGGCAACGAAAAAAGTTGTTGTAGAAGAACATATTGTTTATTTTTCGTGCCAAAATTAAATTTTGTATGAAAATTCGGCAGTTAGATAAAATGTTATACAGTATATCTCAGATATGATAAGAGATATTGCAAAACGGTTTTCGGAATCAGAAAGGGAATGTTTACGTTATATATAATCAAGGGATTTCCCGAGAATCCCGCTTTTTTAATCCCTCAATCCTGGGAATTTTGTGCGGTATTTCCCGGGGTTTTTTCGCAATTCACAGAATTTGTAACAATTCACAGAATATAAAAATTTTGGATGTTTAATATGAAATTTAAACATTTTTATACATTTTTTTTTTTAATTATTGTAAATAAAAAATATTTAAAACTAATTAAAAGCAGTTGAAAAGTAGGAAATTTTTTTTTTTACTTCATTTAAAATTTAATTTTTAATTAAGGGGCAATTCTCGGTCCATACATATCTACTATTTCCACCTATTGGTGATACGTTTTGTTAAATTATTGTCTTTTCCTATCATAATTTTCAAAAAGAAAATAAATTTTTAATTATTTTTATTTTGAAATTTTTTTATTTTGAAATTTTTTTATTTTGACAATTACTAATGTTTCTATTCTAGGTAAAAATGTTTATAAATTTAAAACTATTTTTCCAACATGCAGATTACTATCAATTGTATGTACTTTTACTACTGTTTGCAATTAAAAATTTAAAAACATGTTTCCCAACATGCAGATAACATATCATTTGTTTATCATTTATTGCAGACATAAATGCGTAAATTAGTTAATTTTACATTTTGTGTGTTTATTTACTCATTTTATGTAATTTTAAACAAAATTTTACTCACTTTATAGCAGTAAATGTACATGCATTTTTAAAGTGTGAGTGATAAAGAAAAAAAAATAAGGGACAAGTAGTTTTTTAGCGGCCCAATCTCATGGTTAGAGGTTAAAAAGTGGGGTCAAAAATTACCCCATTTTTCGGCTTATTTCGAATTGTTTTAGGTAAATTTTCGACATAAGAACATTGGGCCTTAAATTAGTTTTATTAAAATTGTGGAATTGGAAAATTCTTTAAAACTTGTTATTCACTTTTTATGTTTTCGAAAAATTATACTTTATATTAGCGGTGTTCATTCTTGGTACCAAACTACCCTTGTAGACCTTGCAAAGCTTGCAGATCTTGTATAAATTCTATAGTATGCAAGACCACAACAACAAAATACATGAAATTAAAATATGCTAGACTTCAATTTATATGCAAGACTAAAGCATATTGCATATTCTTGCAAACTTAGTCCTGGTTCACACACGGCAATTATAATTGCGCAATTTTTCTTCAATTCTCCTTTGAAATTGCTTTTGTGTTCACACAGGAAAAGTTTGTTTCAGCAATTTTCATATATCAACCTGCAGGTTGAAAATTGCGGATGACAAAACAAAACGGAATTGGAGTAAAGGCAAGTCTGTACCCCCTATCATTCTCTTTCCCTCCCTCTTCTATAAACTCAAGAAATGCGCAAGTAAAATTGCCGTGTGTGAACCAGGTCTTATAATACCTAGCTAGGATCTGGTTAAATATAAATATTATAATCATATAATTACAAATTATATACTATTACCCTAACCGAGCACTAGCTACTATGGCCTTCGGCGCGTTGTAGCAAAAAAAGGACCAGTTCCTCTGGTGGGAATCGAACCCACGACCCAACAAAGGTAAAATTCACTGTCAACGCTCCACTAATGCCAACTAGTTGAAAAAAGACGCAATATCTTACTTGAAAATCGCTAGCAAAGCTGTTTTTTTAGCGAAAATATCTAAGTTGCACAGAGAAAACAGTTTTGTAGTTGCAACCGAATTTTTTGCCAACCGCATTTGTGTGGTTCCACGTACTAACCCTAATTTTAAATTTTAATACTATTGTAATAACCAACATTTATTTACAAATTTTAATTGTAATAACTTATTATTTTATGTTTATGGACTATAATATTCTATACATAGATTCATATGCATTAAACAAAATTTATTTTATTAATAAAAAAAATGTTATATCTCGAACTGGGCTCGAACCGGCGATCTTCCGTTTCTCAGGCAAGTACTTTACCTCTAGCCTAAACCCAATTTAAATATGTTTTTTTTTAAATTGCAACCTTGAATATTTTCTCGTTTCAAATTTAAATATTTGTCTAAAAATAGGCTTGTATGTACAACAGAAATTCGGTAGATAATCTCAATATTTTTCTAGAGTCACCAAAACTATAAAACATTAATACATTATTTTAAAATTATTTTATTAAAAAAAATTCTTATGTCGCGAACTGGAGTCGGCAATTACTTTACCTTTAGCCCACACCCAATTTGAATTTGTATTTTCAAATCTCTACCATGAATATTTTTTTTCTTTTGAGTTTAAATATGAATGTCTAAAAATAGATTTGTATGTACAACAGAAATTGGATTGCTCATCTTAATATTTTATTAGAGTTACAAAACTTTGTATTATTTTAAAATTGGTAACGAAAACTAATATTTTAGAAAGAGTGATTGTCTTTTTGCAGTCGAAACCATTTTAACTGCACATATTTTATTCAAGGGATAAAATCTCCGAAAAGTGGTTGGTTGTTGGAATTAAAGGTAATGTAGAAGATAATATTTTTTCAAAATTGATTAGAAAAACCAATATTTTGAATGATGTGACTGCGTTTTGGTTAATTTTTTATGATGAATTTTAAATTCTTACAATTAAAATTATTGAATAATGATTAAATTTTGTTGGTTACAATAGAATTTCAACCAATTTATTCTCCGTGTTTGGCAATCTTGTTGTAAAGTTACAAATACATAGCAAAAAGACGCTCACGCCTTGTAGCATAAAATCCTAGCATTTATGCTTTCAAGTGATTTTTGCGTTTTTTGAAATGATACAACCGTGTGCATTCAAGTCCAAACTTTTTTGAAACTTTTGAACATAATAGTTAATATTCCCTAACGAACGGTTACATTCTAAAAAATATTAAAAAACGACGATATATAGTTATCTCGTTCATGTATATTCAGTTTTGAAAAGATGAAAATAACTAGCCACCTTTGGCATAACGTTGGTAATTCAAAAAATTTTTTGCTTCTAAAACAACTGTCCATAAAAAGGCACCTCAACATTGCTAACACATTTAAAAAGGAGCAATACAATTCGGTCTTAGCCTTATACATCATATTTAAATGTCTGAAATATAATAAAATATTTTTAAAAAAATGCTTCTAATTGGTTCCAATATTGGTAAAAAACAATACTTTCCTAGTGCAATATTAGTTGTACTTTTGGTAATTTTTAGCACGGTGGGTTTTACAAAAATAGCAGTGGTTTACCAGTACTATTTTTTTGGTACGGTTGGCAATTTCTACCTGGTTATTTGTGTAGTTATTTTAACTGCAATTGCAGTTGTTTTACTTAGAAATATGACATTTAGCCCTCAAACTGGCCTAAGCTTTTTACAATGAAATTTATACCAAATGTTTGTAAAGAAAAGTTAACAAAATGTTCTTCAACCACTTTTTTTTTCGTTGCCTTTCTGCCAAAATAGGTTTAGAGCGAATCTCAAATGCTAATCCATATAAATGAATAAGTTCAAACGTGAATTATTTCTCTTTCCAAGATCTACCCACAGTCCAAAAACTACACTTTTTGTGCTTTTACTTAAGAAGATATGGCAATTTTCGTTTTCGAAAACCCAGAAATTGAGCGGCGAAAAAGCAATTTAACTTCAATATATATTATTCAAACTTAAAGACTGTGTAACTAGTACTAAATATAAACTTTCTTGCCAAATTTCAGATTTCCTTTCCTTTTCAAGTTAAAACGATATCTTTTAGATGCATCCTATGAGAACCTTGTATATCATTGGATCAAAAAAAAGACTTTTTTAAAAGCTTAAGTTTAAGTATTACTTTGTGTTTACTATCAACGGTTTCTAGTTAACATAAATATGCTTTTAAGGTTTTTTGAAAATCATGTTTATTCTAAAATAAAGGGTCCGCCATCTAACGTTTTTTTTTTTCAACTAGTGCTTATTTTGTGAATGGTAACACTTAGCTCATGTCTGATTTGACAGATAATTAATTGTATCCTTCCGCTGAACGAATATGGTCCGTATGTTCGTTATCTTGTGAAAAAAGTGAAAGAAACTGGCATCCTTATCGATAAACTAAAGCGTGAAAAGCCAAAAACAGTGCGTGCACCCGAGAGTATTGCTGCTGTGGCAGAAAGTGTGCGTGAAGCGCCATCAACATCAATTCACCGTCGTTCTCAACAATTGAACATTTCGGAGACATCATTGAGACGAATTTTGCATAAAGACCTTGGTATGACGCCATACAAAGCCCAATTGGTTCAGGAGTTCAAAACAAAAAAAATTTACGATATATTATATTGAACAATTTCTCGCTTCGCAACCGTGCCCTGCATAAAAAAATTACTTCACAAAATATTTTGTAAATTTGGTTTTCTATCGAAATAGCTGAACTTCTTATTATAAATTACTAATTTGGCTCATTTATGGCCAATTTAAAAAACCCCGCCTGGATGCATGCTTGCCGTTTTAGAGGGTTGATTTTTTAAACAGCCTACCAAAATTACTGCATTGCGGTAACAGTTATTTTATGCAGTTGTTTCGACTTTTTGTCTCTTTTATCTTTAGTGCAAAAGAGAACATTAAAGTTAGACAAATAAAATAAAAACCCTATAAATTTAATTAAATAAATAAAATATTAAGGTAAGATTTGGAATAGAAAATAAATTTATTTATTTGAATATTATTAAACTTTGTATGTCTTTTCTTGTAGGTATTTAATATTTGTATATTAAGTCAATGTGACGAAAAGGAATGAAAGAAGCAATATTACATTTCTTAAAGAAAGACATGTGGTAGAAATGATTTGGAAAAATAGAGTGAAACGTGAATATTTAAAGTGATATTTTATGTAAACATAGTTTTACAATAGTGTGTTTATTAAATAATCAAATCAGATTGAGAATACAAAAAAGTTTTTTTACATATATTTAAAATGCAGCTAATGTTGTTTTAACTTAATTTGTAGTTGGTTTTACTACATTCGACAGCTAATTTTTAACGGTTAAAAATAACTACACATTGCAGTTTATTTAAAGCCAAATGTAGTGCACACCTTTTCAACTGTAAGTGTAGTTATTTTAACTGACATTTGCAATTGATTCTACGTACATAATTTTCTAAGTATACGCTATGGTCTAGGCAACCCTTAATAAATGTTAATAAAGAGAAGAAATTCACTTCTTTCTACAAATTTTGCCAATTGGCATGTAAAGTATTAATCCTTTTTTTACCGAAACCAGACCCAATCGCCCCTGTATCAGAGAACGAAGCCGACATTAAATTGTCGCCGGCGGCGGCTAATCAAAAATATACTCGGCGGCGGCTGAAAGTCGACTAAAGCCGAACAATTTTCGGCGGCGGCGGCTAAACGAAAAAAATCGACTAAGCCGATGAGTAAAAAATGTATTATAATTTAATTCACTTATTTATTTGCAATCTAAGCAAATTTTACAAAATTTCATGTTTTCCAATATGTGTCTATCTTTTATGTATAGACTACCAAAATGCTTTCAACATTCCGCTAAACCCGTTAGGATTATTTGAACCTTTGCCATTTTTTATATCATCTTTTCTTTTAAACAAGTCTTCATAATATGCTATATCGGCAGATTTTGAAATAAATGTATTTACATCAGTAGAAGCATCTGAGTTAGAATCAGAATCAGATAAAATTGTGGGATTAGCTTGTGTAGTATGAAAAAAGTTTTTTATATTTTTTGAGCCATTGTAAGATTTGGAAAATTTACTTTTTCTTTTTTTAGTGAAGCGCAATATAACTGCACATTTTGCAAAAAGCTAGAGAATTCATAAAGAAAACCTATGGTTGTCAGATTGGTGGGTAATAAAAGCCGGAGGAAGGCGGAGGATTCTTAAAATAATATGATTTTTTAGTTAAAATTAATTTATATTTTGTAGCCGAAATTAGCCGCTCAGGTCGGTGGCGGCTCGAGTATCTGAAAAGTGATCGGCGGCGGCTTAGCCGCGGCTATTAGCCGATCGGCTTCGTTCTCTGCCCTGTATACGGTCCTGTCTGTATTTAAATTTATTATTAGAAAACTTTTAACATAAACAATTCTATAGAAATCTCTCTTACGAAGTCATTGAAAATCGTGATCAATGTTCAAAACACAGTTTTCTGACTCATGAGATTTTTCAAAAAAGATTATTGAATAAAGATAATTTGATTGCTAATTACTTTCACATGCATCATATTTTAAATTGACGTATTGTTTGATAAAATTATAATTTTTTTTTTTTTTAGAAACAGACTCTGCCATAGGTTTGTTTATTTGGTTTTATTAATCACGCCCATTTTACGTTACCGATGTATTGAAAACATGATACCGACAAACGGACAAAAAAAAAATAGTATGTAATCAATATCACGATGATTGTCATGTACTTAATAAATAATTTTAATTGCATTAAAATTAATTCATTAAAAAATTATACATCCGATTAAGTTTTGGTTTTTGTAATGGAATACGAGTGTTGAAGATTTTCTTTCCTCATTCCCTATAGTTGGTTTTATCAGAGGTTTTCTATGCTACTCTTAGGTACTCAACCCGTTCTCTTTATGTTTCTTCACCAGCTCTGCCCAACTCAGTAACCAACCAGAGGAAAAAAAACGGTTTTTTAAAGAAAAATTTAGGTTGTGTTAACAAAAATTAGGTTTGAAGGTATATAACTGTGTTTGAAGGTGTTGAAATTGGGTGTGATGCTGTTATTGCCAAATATATCGTAAGAAAAAAATATGCTAAAAATCTGCTTAACTAAAATAAAAAATCAAAAAGTCTTGTAATATTAGTTATCCCAAAAAAATATCCTAAATTACCACACGAATAATGTGCTAAAAACTTCTGAGTTAAAATATCAAAAGTTTTGATGTAAATGCTGCGTTTTTTTACTACACTTTTGTCAAATAAACTTTTTTGCAGTTTTTTAACTAGTAAACATTTAATAGCATCAACAAGTTTTAAAAATATTTAAAACCGAAAAAATATATACTGAAAACCATTTTTTTACAAACAGATAATTTCTTTTCTTGTAATTTGGTTTTGTTATTCGTTTTATTTTATAAATAATGTACTATTGTTCATTTATAGTTTGATTATATAAAATAAACATTATTTAAAAAAAAAAAAATATGATTTAAATGAAACTTGTCATAATTTTTACCAAAACTTGCAAGCGCAACTTGTTTATTTTCAAAAATATGGCAACCTCCCAAAAAAAAAACTTTCAACAAAATGTTGCAACTCAAGGCATTTTTTGCATTAAATGTTGCTACTCGACTCAATTCAAAGACAAAATGTTACTGAGTTGGGCAGAGCTCGACTTTTTCTTCGAGAGGTATGTGAGAGGTATTCCATCACTTTAAAATAGTTACTCTATGGTTTTACGTAACATGTTACTATATTCGTGTAATACATTTTCTGTACTTAATTTTGTTTTCAGTCAAAAATGTCATAATAACAGACATCAACAAATTTTTGTTGGCATAACCAAACATTTTGTTATTTGTTGTCATCAAAATTGGCAACCGATAACTTGTTAATACCGTTATTCGTTTCAAAACTCTTTTAAATAGATAGATTTCAAAAATACCGCCATAGCCGTTTTTTACATTTTAAGCAAAAAGTTTAAAACTTTTTAGTACAAAATATCAAAAATTCTATATAAATTTAAATTTATTAATTATGTCAATAAAACCTCGTATTACTAATTTGGAGTACGGTTATAAATTTTTAATTTCCGTTAGCAACATTTTAATTGTTACAATAACACTCACTTTATTGTGAAGCGCAGTTTTTCACTAAAACTGGTGCAGAGCTTTGAAGAATTCATTCCCTACTTCCCATTTTTTGCATTGAATTTAAATTTAAGGAATGAATTCCTCAATTAAATTAAAGGAATTGAACGAATTCCTTTTTTTCAATCGATTTGTCTTGAATGAATTCACTCAAAATTTTTTAAAATCTTTCATGAAAATTATAGAATTTATTCAGTAATGTATTCATTCAAATCTAGTTAAATCAACTTTTGGTCAGGGAATTATCGTTTAATTCCCTTAGGGACTTAACTTTTTTGTTTAATTCCCTGAAGGAACTGCAGGCAGGGCCTAATAAAAAAAAAATAATAACTAACGAATACGCAGTTTGTTAATTAAATACAATAAAACCGGAGCTGTATTTTAATATTTTATGGTGAATGCTTTCAAAATAACGGCTGATGGTTTTGTAACGAAAAAACTCAAAAAATTTAAAAATTGGTTATTGGACAAAATAGTGTAACAAATGCATAATACATTTTAAGACCTATACTCGATTTTTTATACAAAATATTTTTGTATTTCAAGATCGTGTAGTTCCTTTCAGAACAATTTTATTTTCGACCATCCCTAATTTAACCAGGAATATATTGTTTTTCTTTTATAGTCTCACGTGAAAAGTTGTGTATTTTAATGGAGATACACAACTTTAAATAACCACAGCAAAACCTTCTTAACATTATGGTATGATCAATGGATCATAGCCATTTTATGTATATGTATCTAACTCAAATCTAATGTTTAATATCAAAAAAGATAGATTGCATTAATAAAGAAAATTAAAAAAAAAAAAAAAAAAAATGAAAAGTTATTTTTTTGAGCATTAAGTGAAAAGCTTATTTCAGGGAATTAAACAAATATCTTAAATCCCTTAGGGAATTAAACAAAAAATTTAAGTTCCTAGGGACTTAAACTAAAAAGTTTAGTCCTTAGGGAATTAAACACAGAAGTTAAGTGGCTAGGGTCTTAAACCAAAAAGTTAAATATATAGGGAATTAAACATAACAAGTTAATTCTCTAAGGGAATTAAACGAAAATGGAATGAATTTCTAAGGAATCAATACGATAGGGAATGAATTCCCTGACCAAAAGTTGAATTAACTGAATTGAATTAAATGAGATTTTTTTGCTAAATATTAATAAAATTAGAACAGCAAAAACAAATCTGATATATTCGATGTGAATTTTAGTTAATTCAAAATAGCACTTTACTCTGTAAAACAAAAACTTTTACTAAATATTTGTAGACTCAAAATAGCAAACAAAAAACTGTAATATTAACAAAATTTTTGCTATATTTACCTCAGATTATTTTGTAAATTTGAATTAATTAAAATTTTGTAAATTCAACAGATTTATTTTTGCTATTCTTATATTAATAATATTTAGTAAAAATATCTGCTAATTTTACCAGATTTTTCTGCAAGCTCATTTTTAACTAGTTTTTAGTAGCTTTTTTGCTATTTTTACAAGTTTATTTTTATGAGTGTAGTGTTTCATAATTATAACGACATTTTAAGAAAATTTCAAAAATATGCGGTAAGTAATAAAAACTTTGTGTAAAAATTAAACTGTACACAGAAAAAACTAAAAACGGATTTCAATTAAAAAATTTATTGAATCAATTAATATTTTAATTTTGCACCTATCACGGCAATGATACTATCAATAAAACCTTTTGTTAAAATTAAATAGGAAAAAAAAGTTCTAAATAACTTCTACAAAAAAAAATATGATACTCACAAACAAAGTGTGTGATCTATACGTTGGTATGTGTGTTTTTTGCAATGCTGAGTTTGTTTGTGTGTGTGCTTGTTTTGTTTGTTAACTTCAATTGTATTTGGTATTTTATACTGAAAATTTTCTATTTATGCATACAGTGTATGAAAAAATAATATGATAATTGCGTCTAAAATAAAATATGTATTTATATATTTAAAAGTCAATAAAAATATTTATTGATTCAATTAAATATTTGTTTAGAAACAAATTAAATTAAAATCAAATCTTTAATTAGATATTTTAGGTTGATAATTTTTTCTGTGTATAAAGAAAATTGGTGTATCGAGTAATAAATCGATTTTTGAAAATCCATATTAGTGCATATTTTTGGAGTTTTAGTGCATATTATTTGGATTATTGTGCATGTTTCTATTTAAGTGCTTATTTTTGCAATTTTTCTTTTTTAGTTGCATGAAATTGCTTGTAAATTCCTAGTAATTACCCTTACCAATATGGAAACAAAACAAATCGGTATCGATACACAGAAAAAAATTATCATCAAAATAATGTCAATTAAACTTTTGTTTGATTTGAAAATCACTTTAAAATAAAAGTTTAATGACATATATTAAATGTTTAATTTAAAATAAATTTGATGCATACAAAATTTCCAGTTAAAATAACTCATAATGACAACAAAGAAAATTTAAAAAAAAAATCACCAAAAATTGCCAAAATTTAAAAAATCGAATAAATTGAAAAATTCGCTAAGATTAAAAAATGTTTAAAACTTTAAAAAATTCCTAAAATTAACAAAAAATTTGGTAAAATTGGAAAAAGTACCAAAATTTAAAATAAATCAACAAATTGCGAAAAAAAAGATTATCCAACATATTTAAAAAAACACTTTTGTGAAAAAATAGTCCGAAATTAAAAAAAATGTTTTCGTAATGAAACGTTTTTATCTAGGTATTTTTTTAAATTTTTTTTTTTCCAGATTTTGTTGATTTCAATTTGAGCGTTTTTTTTTAAATATAACGATTTTTTTAATTTTTGCCAATTGTTTTCAAATTTTTTTCTGCAGTTTTGACCTCTGTTTTTAATTTTTTTTTCAGTTTATTTGTTTCAGTCGATTTTTATCAAATTTTTCGTTTTTTTTAATTGTGGACATTTTTTAAATTAAAATTTTTTTAATTGGCAATTTTTCCAAATCTTTCTTATTTTTTTTTTTTTTTTTTTTTAAATTTAAGCTATTCTTCCCCCTAATTTGAAGTTTTTTTTCCAAATTTTAATGAAATTTTTAATAGTATCTACTAAAATTAAAAACTACTTTGAAATTAAAAGCAATATTCAATTACATTTTTAATAGCTACGATTAAATCCTTAATTGAAAATAAAATAAATTAAATAGTTACAAATTATTTTAATTGATACAACAATTTCTTTAATAGCACTGAATTCAATTAAACTTTAAATTGAATCAGCAAATAATTTAATTAAAACTCAATTTTAGTTTTTTCTGTGTACCACAACTATTATTCTTTTTGGTTGCCAACCTTGGTTGTAATATTTCGTATATTTTCGATAAATGAAAAATAATTGTAGTAATAAATACGAAAACAACCGCATGACAAAAATCCACAAACCACATTAAAAACTCTATTCACGCACTACAAATAAAAAAAAATACAGTGTTATTATACAATTGATACAATCCGTAATTGTTTTGTCAAATGTTTGTACATTAGGGGAAAAATTATTTGTATGTAGTTAAAATATTACGAGGCTTTTATAAACTTTAACCTTTAAACCAAATCCTTCGAAATTCAAAATTTTTAAATTATTTTCTTCATTATTTTCATATATTTTTATATTTTGACTTAAAATCTTTAACGGTATCTTCATTGGGTTCAGTTAGTCCGTAATATTGTAAGATTTAAAATTTATCGTAATTTGGAATTAAATATCGCAATTAGAATACGTTTTATGATCCGAGCTGCGAAAATGCGATCAGACTAACAGGGAAACTAGCAGTGGCGGCTCCAGCTCAAGTTTACCAAGAGAAAACTACAGTCCAAAAATTACAGTTTTTTGGACTTATATATTGATTAAACTTAAAGGCTTTGCTAATAATACTACTGAATATAATCTTTCTGCTGAATTTCATAAAAATCCGTGGATAGATTTTCAAGTCCTTTATACAGGTATCCCTTTAGAATCCTAAACGGCCTTGGACCAAAATTTGAGCTTTTTTTTAAGTTTAAGCTTCAAACTTACTTTGAGTCTAGTATCAACGGTTTCTAGTCAAAATAAATATGTTTTCAAGATTTTTAAAAATTATGTTATTTTTTGAAATATTACGAAATTTATCAAATTTTACGAAATTTTAGCTTTAACGCTATGTCGCTTCCAAACCGTGTCATGCACACAAAAAATTACGTCTCAAAATATTCTATAAATTTGGTTTTCTATCGCAGTAGCTAAAATTCTTATTATAAAACACTCATTGGGAGCACTTATGGCCAATTTAAAATATTCCGCCCGGAGGCGGGCTTGCCGGTTAGAGGATTAAAAATAAATAGTTTATGGGTCAAATGAAATTTAATAAGAAGCATCATGTTAATCCATTTTATATCACTCATCGATTGTGTCTCAATAAGCTTTTTCTGAAGTTTTTGTACACTTATTGCGCCCTCTAGCGGTGGTATATGCAATTCAAATGTTGACGCTTTGTATGTACTTAACTGGTTAAGATTATTTTTAAATTATAATTTTTAAGTAATAAGCCGTAATAACCAATTTGATTTATCGGATTTTCGCGATTTTTGAGAATTTTTGAAAAATATTGGTGTTTTTAGACAATTTTCCAAAATCGTAATATGGCAACACTGCCGAATCAACTTAACATTTTTTTGTTTGTTGAAAGAATATAGCTAATTTTTCTAACTAGAAAAGAATATTAAGCATCTTTCTAAATATTTACAAGATCAGAGTTTTCTTGATCCGATCTTTTAATTTTACATAAAAAGTACATACTGCACAACAAAGTGTTCTCATTCAAAATGTTTCCCATAAGTCCTTTACCAAATCGGCATATAACACCGGTCTTATTTCTATAAATTAATAATTTTTCGAAAAAGTACTATAAATCAATTTATATCTCTAGTTTCGTTCTAGTGTCATATATTTTTCGGCCTGAATTTTTAGGTTTAAAATGTATTTACACGTACTCATGAGTGATCCCCACTGTATGCTACACCTCCAAAAAAAAATAAAAATACACTCAAAAAATTTGTTGTCCTATATTATTACTTAAAAAGAAAACCGCGATCATTTTCGAAAACACGAATCTTTTGCCAGTTTAGTGATATTTATTTACAGGAAATCATTAAATACTTTCAAATTCGCAAAATTAAAAATGTTATATAGGGATGCTTTTGAAATTTGTGTTTGCTCCATAAAATTTACAGTCCTTAGAATTTTGTGATGCCTTTTCGATTTTAATATTAAGATCATTAAAATCTTTTATTTGCTGTACGTTTCGGCGGAATACACCGCTTAAGTTGTCACAAAGCGAAATGTGTTTTTGAAAATCTGCTTTTTACTTTTTTGCAGTTTATTTATTAAGTCCGTCGTGAGGATTCACTCTAGATACCTAACTATGTTCTCCAGCCATGTTTTTTATATAAAATGTTTGCGTTTACAATTTTTGAAATGCCTTTTTCACTAGGAGGTGAACTACAAAGTTACTCAGTTCACACAATACGCTAGTTAATTTAAAATATAATTGTGAATGTCAGACGCAAAAAACATACATTTTAAACAAATTTACGCCAATTCCATATAAGTTTGTGATGTTCGTATCCCGTTATTGGTGCGCTGACATCAACTTGGAATTACACCATTTTTCAAATACTGTTGTCAAAACTCAATTCCATTAAGCGGCGCAAACACCCTATGCATAAAAAATCGGAAAATGTTGGTTTCACTTGTAAACCACCATACAACTTTTCACCAGGCAGCGATATGGAAATTGCTTTTTCAGTGAATGAACCTATCAAGTATAGTGAGTCCATTTTGTATTGGTTTGAATTCGAAAGTTAATAAAAAAAATGCTCCGACTTTTGCTCCGACTTTTGAATTCCCATCAATTCTTTTGGTGAAGACGTTTCAATTTGAAACTTTGCACGTCCGAGCTTTTAAGTATAGTCAACCGAGCCCTGTCCATCGCTCCTCTCAATTCATAAACCCTTCAGAAATAATAGGCATCTAATGTCGGTGGCGACCATTTTTTAAGCAAGTCAAATAATCTTAAATATAACACAGGTAAGCTTCAATTTAGTTAAACTTTCTGGCTGAATAAGCTGTTGGTAGGGAAAGTATGTCTAATCTATTCTTTCGAGATCGTACCGGTAAAAGGCTATTTTTGAATCTCAACGCAAACAAAGCATCGGTCCCGAATGGCATGGTGCTCTTTGGCACTAATTGTAATCTTCTTTGGAATGCCGTCAGTATTTAGTCTACACTCAAAAAAAAGTTTGTAAAAAAAAAATTTCAATCGCTTTTTACTATTTTTGTACTCATTTTAAGTAAAAAATTTTACAATTTTACTTTTTTAATTTTAAAGTTCTATTGGGTGTACTAAAATTTAGCAAATTTTTAAGCTGATTTTAGCAAATTAATTTGATATTGCAGTTTACTGAAATTTTACTAAAATTTAGTAGCGGCTACTAATTTTTTCGACTAATTTAATTTTACTACAGTTCAGCAGACACATGCCTAAATTTAGCAGCAAAAAAAAATACCGCAAGGCTCAAAATAGTTTAATTTCCCAAAATGAAAGCTAAATTTTCAGTAGACATTACAAAATTTGTTTCTTAGTGTACATAGAGATAATTCGTTGGACGAGCTTTAATGAAACTTTTTCACTAAACTAATGAAGTTTTCTTCACAATGTGAATGAAAAACATTTCATAATTATAAATTTGTCTGTCATCTATTCGCTCTTTTATGGCACAACTTCATCATATTTCTGAAGTATTACATTGGACGAAAATCAATGAAGTTTTTCTTCATATTTATGAAGTTTTTCATAAATAAGATGTAGCTTTTTCCTGAGTGTACTATGCAACCCAATCTCGTCGTCATGTCGGGTTGACACAGTCCGATGTAGCGTGTACTGTCGTATGTTCTCCCGATATCTTTCTAACATACTTAATTTCAATCCTCGGTATGACCAAGGAGTATTCTGGTTAGTCGGGTCTGGTTATTTTTGAAAAAAGTGCTTTAAAAAAGGCCAACAATAGTTTTTTCAAATCATTATATGGCAACCCTGGGCACAGGAAAAAAGTCTCATCATATTTATGAAACAGTTTCATTGGACGAAAATTTATGAAATATTGTCATATTTATGAAGTTGTCATAATTATGATGAAACTTTTGATAAATTTTTATGAAACATGCTTCATATCTTCATCATTTCGTAGAGAAATTTCATCAACAGTTTTTGTTCGAAAATTGCGCATATCTAGAAAATCGATAACTTTGATAACAAAATTGAGCCAATTCCGAAATCCATCGCCTTAACAATATTTTGTTGAAACAGTTTCATATATATTTATGAAATAGTTTCATAAATATTTATGAAACATTTTTAAATTTTTTAATCACGACCTTTCATTTTGTTGTTATTTGACTTTCTATTAGAAGTTATAGAAAGGAATATACACCAAAGAGAAAGAAAAACCGGAAAAAACCAAATTTTGTATGTTTTCCTTTCTTTACACCTTTCTAATATTTGTAATAAAATTAAAAATAAGAAAGTTTAAACCTGAGCTTTGAAGGCAATAGGAAGGACTTACAGATGACATACAAAATTTTATGAATAAATCATAAAACTAGGTTATGTTAAGAAAAACCTGATGTGATGGAGAAATTCTGATATGAAATTCGGAGTCAGGCCTTTAGAAAAATATACTTTAGACCCACGGCCTTGACATTTCTCAAATTCTGTAGGCATGTATTGTCATAACTTTTAAATTTGTCCCACGAAAATATGTTTTTAGGAATGTGGATATGTAGTGCATGCAAACCCTGTACATTAGACTGGAAAACAAAAGTTTATTCCAATTCTTTCTCCACCAGCTTAGCTTGCTTTTGTCCTTTTATCAAAATATACGTGTATACCAAAAATTGGCTCAATCAGACGATATTTAGAGGTAGCTATAAAATGCGACTTTTGGGTTTCGTCTCTTAGATTACGTACACAGTCAGAAACGTTCCACTTGCCTTTCCGATTTATGGGCCATTCTTTTTTGAATCCTCCTACCCGGGCAAAAATGGTTTAATGGTCAATATTGTGGACATGTCTTTAAAATCCATTTTATTTTATATGGATTTGAATCCTAAAAAAATTGTATTTTTTGGAACACATTCAGATTTGGTAAACAAATTCGACATATTAAAAGCATGTATATATTCAATAAATAAAACGAGAAGTCAAACTAGAAAATCCATTTTGAAGATCCAAAAATATTTGGCATATAGGCCAAAGATTTGAACCAAATTGTTTTTGAATTTCGGGAGGCTGGTTTAATTTCGGTGTTTTTGCTTTTTACAAAAAGTCTGTGCAAACCCCTTTCTATATCCATAAAATATTTGAATTTGTGGTAAATTTCGGCCTAACCCTGAAAAACACTGACCGATTTTTCTGAAATTTTTACCTAGCTATACTGCGCACTAATGAAACAGGAGCTGCCTTGTGGATCTATAAAATTCGATAGTCTTTTTTCTTGGGTCACCCTACTGTTCGTACTCAGTTTTTGTAATTATAATTTATACATTACAAAATGTGACACCCTAATGTTCATTCAAATGTAGTTTTTTTGTTGTTCCAAATGAGGTATTTGATCGGTAAATGGCTTTTAATGATTTTTATTTTTTTTTTACGTTTAAGCTGATTTTCAAGTTATTTGCTTTTCTTGAAGTCTGGTTCATTTGTTGTCTTCTTTTTTTCGATTTCTTAGTACTTTTACGTACATAACAAGCCTGAATTCATGTACTTTAATTTTGGCATTTTTATTGCCTTGTCAGATCTTATCTTGGCACAAAAACATTTGCTATTTTTAATAGCATTTGTTAGGTTTACTGATCATAATTTAAAATTCTTGTTAATATTGAAATAATATTATTTCGTGTATTTTAAGAAACATGCCAAATTTAAAACTTAATAACAAATTATAATTAGAGTTGGTAATACCTTTTGATATGTGACGTTGAAATAAATGTCAGTTTGAATTTCACCAAAGCTAACAAGGGAGGTATACCGACCCCGACCGGCAGATCTTAATGAACTTGGATATGTTGAAGAGAATAAAAAAATTAATGTCCCATGTTTATTTAGCTGCGCAATCTCATGTTTAGGGATTTTCTTTTCTGGAAAAAAGTATTGCATTAAAAAGTGCAAACATTTCACACTCGCCCCATTAAAAATTTTAATTTTTTCAATCAGAATATAACACAATTTCATCACATATTTCATTTTTAAACATGTGCGTTTATACAAAATTGTCATGGCAGGCCGGGATCGGATCTCAACTAACGTGAAAGATTTTTTGGAGTTAGCTTCATATTTTTGTTTTTTTCTTTAATAATTTTTATCATAATTTAGTTTTTTTTAACGAATTTTACACTCAAAAAAATAAGTTAGTACAAAAGTTAGTAAAACGTCTTGTAAATCAGATATACTATTTTTTAGCATATTTTTTTGCTAAAATCGTGTTTTCAGCTAAAATTTTTGTTATACTTATTCAGCACTTAACTGTTTTATACTAATGCTTTACTAATATACTAATGTTTTACTAATTAATTTTGCTAAAAAAAATTGTGCTGATAAGCACATTAATAGTGTGGACGACAACCAGATTGAAAGATATACGCAGAATGAAGCAGATGTCGCGGCATGTCAAGATGTAGTAGAGAAGAGGAAAATGATACTAAAAAGTACAACTCTAATAAGACATATAAAAAAATCAACCATGTAAGATTTGTGTATCTCTTTTTCATACATAAAACAAAATTGAGGATTAAAACAACTTAAATTTTGCGTTGTCACCGGCTTGTGAAAATAATTGTCTATTAATAAAATAAAAGACAAAAGAAAATATTTAAATTTAATATGTATTTCTATAATATATGTTAATAGATTAATAATCGTGTGGTCAAATTGCAAACAAACATATACAGACATGTAGACAGAGTAAAGCGAAAGACAAAGACACACATCTTAGTATGGTTTCTTTTTCTTATTGCAAAAAAAGGGTTGTTCGTTTCGTTTGTTTTTGTTTATTTTTTCGTTTCGTTTCTATAATTATCTTCGGCAGTTGCGTCCTTAAAAGATAGCATCATTTAGACAACCATTGATTTAAGTAGTTGAAAGAAAATTTTTGTTATGTTATATATATTTATTTCTATATATTTTCAGATATTAAATTACTTCATGACATCAATGTGGGAAAATGAAAAAATTTGCTCCCTGGCAACTCTTCCCCAACTACGTGAATAGCCAAACTACCGTATGTACAAAAAATACATCATAGTTGCGCCAACTCACAAAATGTGGGAAATAGTGGAAATTAGATTACATATGATTTTCTAACAATTGTGAATTGTTGTGGTGTTTGTCTTAGCTATCTTCTGCAATTACAATTAAATGTAAAATCGACCCCGTGTAATTGAAACTGGTTTTAAGCCACAGCAAAAATCGACCTACTTTAGATCAATTGGTTAGAGCCTCTGTCTAAAGTGTAGTGCGAAGTGCATGTGGCAAAGAAAGCAGGTTCAAGCCACGGTCAGGATTGCATTTAATAAAATAAACATTTCATATAGATGCAATCAAACAATAAAAACCATAACAAATAATTACAGTATTGTCAAAAAAGGATTACTGATGAAGGTTGTGTTACCAGAAACTGCGCAGTCTAATTCAATAAGAAATTTACAATGTAGTTATGATTTTTAGAAAAGTATGCTTAATCTTCTCTACCACGCCTATCTCAAACAATTGAAAAATATGTGCATATTAATTATAGTATTAATTGCACACTGTCTAAGAAGACGATGAATAAAATTCAAAAATCCCCTAGAAAATTTTTATATTTCGTAATTATTGTAAATTATTTTTAAAAGAATCACAAAAATATGTTTATAATTTTCAGCAAATATATTATCTACATTACAATTTTTTTACAATTTTTTTGCGTTTTTTTGAGCAAAAAATTTATTAATTTTTACCAACGCTTTTTTATTTCTAATCTACTAAGTGTTAGCAAAACTTTTGCTGAATCTACTAATTTTGTTGCTAAAAATCAGCTCGCTGATTTTCAGCAAAAGATTTTGCTGACATTAGCAATTTTTTTGCTAGCACCCTCCTGACTAAAATTTTGCTGACTCAGCAAAATTTTTTGCTGACTTTTCAAACTTTTTTTTTTGAGTGTAGGTTAACAATTTATTAAATATTTGCCAACTGAAGAAATAAAAAATTAAATAGTATAACATAAAACAAAATAAAAAAAATAATAAATTATAATAAAGAAAAATAAAAAAATAGTGGTGCAATGACGGTTTGAGCCTAGGACCTTCTGCATCAGAAGCCAGCACACTAAACCTCTGCTACCAAAGTTAGAATTTCCTTGCAAACAACTTTGCAATATACATGAGATTGATAAAACGAAAAAAAAAACAGGGCAAAACCAATCCTGTAAATAATTTGAGGGCGTTAAAATTTCACTTTTTGCCTTTTTCATGGCAACATTTTTAGAAAGAAACACGGTACCCTCTCAAAGTGGTCACCTTATTTTAGAAAAGAACACCAAAAAAGGAAATTTAATGTGACATTTTTTTAAGTTTTTTTTCGGTTTATTTCGTTCTATTAAAATTAACTATGGACAATGAATTCCAAATATCTCTATGTTTCTTGAAACGTGAAGTATTGGACAATGCCCTACCAGAATTTGTATCCTCTATGTAATATAGCGTTCGAAATAGGCACGAAAAATTATGAAAAAAATATTCATATTTTTTAAATTTGGGTTCACCCTATTCGGCTCTGAGACCATATTGGTCCATGTGGTTGGTATGATATAAAAGCTACATATATCGTTTGTCGATACACGTTAAACTTGGGAAAATCGGTTAAAGTGTAGCTAATACAACAAAACCTAAAAATAGGACATATATGAAATATTCGTCGTCAAAGGGTTAATTTACAATTTTTTTAAACATTAAACATTACTTTTGAATTGTTTTGACATAATTTTCTAGCTATTTTATAGATTTTTAGAAAGTTTTAAATATAGGAGTACATATTCCCTAATGTGGACCTTCTGAGATGTTTTGAAAATTGTTATATAACTTTTTTATATTCGTTGCCTCAAGAAAATGATCTATGGATGAAAAATACCCGAGCGGTTGGCCTATACGCCGATGTATTTGGATTTGGAATATTGCTCTTAGTTTTTTTATATAGGCCAAATACCTGATGTGGGGCCACACGAGGATACATTCCCTTAATAAATAAAATTATTTGTTTCAAACTAAATGATGCTGTAATGGACCAAAACTATTCTATGAAAATTATATAAATGTTTTCCCCATAATATGCTTAGCATTGCCAAACTTTTAACTTCTTCTTGGTCCAAAAGTTTTAAAAATACACTACGAAGGCCGCGGGTAGCAACTATGTGTAAAAAAAATTCATTTTTGGCTTTCATCCATAAGCAGCTCATAATAAATATCGTTTAAGTACGTGAGGAAACACGCTAATTTTTAAAATTAGAGAAAGGTTAATATACAGCTATCAGACTTTATCCAAAAGAAGATATAGATTTTTCTGGTATGGAACAATATATAACAATGAATACGCCAAGATATCATTTTATACAAAATGAAATACATTTTATTGAATATTACACTATATGTTATTACATATAATTTTGATTTGTGTTATATCTAATTATACATGTATTCGTACATAATTAGATTAACCATATATATATTATTATATATTGGTCGATATGTAATAAGATGTAATTATATGTGGCATCCCGAGTAAAAAAATTATATATAACGATATATTGTTTAATATAAAAATATATGAGTATATAAAATAGCATATGTATCAATATGTATTTATATATAATAATATTTTCAAAATGTTTTACCAAAAAAATTCACGAATAAGCACATTCAATCATGCATAAAAAAATACTATTCTGAATTTTATATATGATTATACATGGTTAATAAATTTTATTAAATTTTTATAAAATTAGATATAACCCAACACATTATTATATAAAATACAAAAATCAAAAACGTCTTCTGTCGTTTAAGACATATAATCCAAAACTGAAAAAATTTCATTTTCTATATATATTTCGAAAATCGCAAAATATTTTACAAAAATAGCTTCGAATTTTGCAAAATCAATTTCCATTACAAATAACAAACCCTCCAGCAAAATTTTTTAGAACTGATTACCTATGAACCTGTTCTAGAAAAGCTTCTTTTACCACCGGTTACATTGAACCGTTTCACTGTCCCAGAACCAGTTCTATAACTGGTTCTAGAACCGGTTTTAAAGCAACTTGTTCTAGTTTGGAGAAAAAATACTTATTGCAAATAGAACAAACTCCATATAAAATGAATCGGTTGTAAAACAGAAATTATAACCTATTATAATACAGTATAAGTTGTTCTGCAACCTGTTATTTGGATTTTACTGGGCCATTTTGATATTGACAAACATTTTTTTTCAATTAAATTAAAATTAACAATTATCAACAAAATTTTGATGTTCTAGAAAATATTAATAAAATTCAGGTTATTTAAGTTACGAGGGTGGATCAATAAGTCCGTGACTTTTCGAACTTCCCTCGTAGTTATATGAAATGTAACACTGCTCCCATCAAGTACCACCTGTTAATAGACTACATACTGTCAAATTTTTAGCAAGTGGACGGCCAATTGAGGTCAATACACCCGAAAATGTTGAAAAAATCAACGCTATGGTGTTGGCCGATCGAAGAGTAAAAGTGCGTGAGATTGTTGATGCCATAGGCATTTCATATGGCAATGTGGTTTCATTTTTAAATGATCAGTTGGATTTAAGAAAGCTGTCTGCAAGATGGGTGCTGCGTTTGCTCTCAATTGACCATAAACGTAATCGGGCCAATAAGGTGATGGCAACAGTTTTTGGAATGCACGCGGGATAATCCATATCGATTACCTTCAAAAGGGAAAAACAATAAACGGCGAATATTATGCCAAATTGTTGGACCGATTTAAGGAGGATTAAAAAAAAAAAACAGAAACGACCCCATATGGCCAAGAAATGCCGATTTTATGGACCTCGAAAAATCGTATTTTTTGGAAGGGATACAAAAATTTGGAGAAACGTTGGACTAAGTGTATTGAGCTAAAAGAAGATTATTAGTGTCCGACCGAGTATTCGGCTTTGGCTTCGGAGTTCGGCCAAAAAGTGAAGTTCGGCCAAATTCGGTGTTCGGCCAAATTTTGTCCGAATTTGTCCGAACTACCGAACTTTTTATGATTATTTATAAAAAGCACAAATAAATAACAACGGTGGTTATATTTACTTATCTGAATTTACAAAAAAAACTACATAAAAAATACAACGTTGAATATGATAGAATACCAAAATAAAAACAACGATATTTAAATATCAATGTGTGTGAAAATTTTTCAAAAAGCCAAAAGAGTTTCAAAAAAAATCCAGAAATATACTTACAAGACTTAAAAGCAAATAATCAAATTTAATGCGATATAATTTAAATAAACGTATACTTTTATATTTTGCAATTAATTTCGAGTGGTAAGTAATCCTAAAAAGAGAATAACATGTTCATCAATTTGGGATAGACATGATCCAGTACCAGACTTAGAAGTAGCAGAACCAAATGAAAATTTTATTGAAAAAGAAATTAAAAAGTTTATTACGTAGCCTTTAAGTCCCGAAATATAAATATATTTGAGTATTGGAATTCAAGTCCATTTACAAATATAAAAGCTGAAGCAATAAAATATTTATCAGCCCCACCAACTAGTGTAGCTAGCGAACAGCTTTTTAGCGCTGCCGGACAGCTGTATTCTGATAGACGAAGCAATTCACATGGTGTAAATGCGGAAAAATTACTTTTCTATCATTACAATATCAAACTTTTTAATTTTAAATATTAAATATTAAAGTTTAAGTTTTTTTTTCTATATCAACTTAAAAATCGATCAACTATTTTTCTTTGACTATAAAATATAGTACAAATATTTTATTCTTTTTTTTTGTACTTAAAATAGTACAACTATTTTCCAAATATGATTTTTTAAAAAAATATACCTATACTATACTTTTGCGCCACCTTATATAAATTTTTATTTTTGTTTATGTTTAATAACTTTTTGGTTTAAATTTATTGATCTAAAAAAACAATTTATATTTTTTTTTATAAAAACAAAAAGTTCGGCTTCGGCCGAACATTGATACTATGGCCGAAGTTCGGCTTCGGCCGAAAAAAATGAGTTCGGTCGGACACTAAAGATTATGTTGAAAAATATTTTTTTTTTTTTTTGCAAAAAAACGTGTTTCATTCAAAAAGTCACGGACTTATTGAGCCGCCCTCGTATTAAAAAAATTTAAGTTATTTACAAATTTCAGCCATACATTTTGTGTTTTTAAACCGTTTTTTGGAGGCCAAATATATGTCAAATATTATTATGTATCTAATTGTATCTAATTATATCTAATTGTATCAAATATAATATAATTATCAAATATAAAATAGGATAGTTTTTTATAAAATTGTATCTATTTAAATACAATTAGATCCAATTTAATATAACTATTTTTTGGATCAAATTGTATCCTCTTATATATGCGGAAAATATCTCATCATATAAAATTGTATATAAACTTTTTTACTCGGGTCGTATTCACATATCGCACTTGATCAACAAGAGGGTATTAACTCAAAATTTTAAAATTTTCAGTAGAGTCAAAAAACTGTTTATGGCCACATTTTAACAGAATTTAAAAATTCAAACATATCATAATAAGCAAATTATATTTGAAAATATATATACATTGTTTTTGTTTTAAATTTTACCACTCATTGCAAAAAAAAATCAATTTTTTGAGTTAATACCATTTTTTTGAAATATTATCGATTTAAATTTATAGAATAAAACAAATTTTATCAACAAAACAGTATCAACTCAAAATACAACCAAATATAAATAAAACAGTTTGATTATTTTTAACATAAATAAAGGCTCAAATCAAAATAATACCTTTTTATGAAAATATACGATTCATTTCTTTTTGAACTTTTGTATTAACTCGAAATAATACCTTTTTGTTGAAATAAAGGTATTCACTACATTATCATGAAAATGGTCTCAAAAGTGGTTTTCGAGATGAAAGAGTAATCGGAATACGTTGAAATTTTTACAATAGATAGATATTGATGTTGTTAGTTGATTTCTTGAAAAAAGTGTTATTTTTAAAATTTTGAGTTAATACCCTCTTGTTGATCAAGTGCGATATAATAGCATGCAATAACATATATATTTATATAAAATAATTTATGGTTATAGTAGTAGTAGTAGTATTTTCTTTATTTTCAATATTTAGCAATATATATAATACAAGGTTTAAAAAATATTATTTTAACATTAGACCATGACTTAGTGTCGTCGGCCGGCTATATTAAATTATATAATGTTGTGCAAAAATATTATATTTTATTATAAATTTTTAATAATTAAATTCTTGTATAAGCATTGTTCTATAATTTATACAATATTTTATAAAATTGGCTAATGCCCTCCATCCTATTATTTTACCATCAAGTGTATTTAAAACTTCATCTTCTTCAAGTAAAACTTTTCCGAAATAAAACATTCTAAATTCCCTAAATGCTGTACAGCGGCCCAAAAAATGTAATAAGTTTTCGTCTTCACCCATGTTGCATATTGAACATAAAATCGACACATTATTTTGATTACTTTGATATCTGGTGGCATTCAGCTTGATTAAATCACACCTAAGCTTAAAGATCCACATTATTTCTTCTCTATTTCTGACCTCAGTCAAGTAATTTTGACCGACTGTTGGGTCCAAATTTTTATAAATTCTATTGGTTTGCAATTTCCTTATTAAAAGTTGTACGTAATATTTATTTTTCAAAGCTTGTAAAAGATTGTTTCTATTCTCATTCCATTGGGCTTTAGTGGCAAGATTTTCTGTCCAATTAATATTATACTCTGCTCCTAGTGTGTTGAGTGTATTTACCCATAAAAGATTATGATGTAGCAGTTTCCTAGTTAGCTTATGTGGCAGGCGTTCTACATTGTAATTAAATAGTGTTCTGATGACATATTTTAGATGTAAATCAAGAGTAAAAAGATGTCCATGTTCAATTCCAAATTCTAACATTATTGCGTATGTTGGTGTAAAGCTCGGAAGTCGAAGTAATTTTTTAATAAAATATACTTGTAGCTTATCTACTTCTTCAAAAAGCGAGAAACCCCATACTTGCGCTCCGTATGTTTGGATTGATCTACATACTGCCAAAAACAATTTCCATTTAGATATAAGAGACACATTTGATTTGCTTAGAAAATTATTCCATGTAATATTAATACTATTTTTTGCTAATACGTTTCTCTTTTCCACATGCTTTCTAAAAATCATTGTTGGTGTCAGTGTTACCCCCAGGTAACAGTATTCGGACGTTACTTTTATTTCATTCCCATTAAAAAGCCATTTTTCGTTATTCGCTAATCTGCCTCCTTTTCAAACACCATGATTTCGGACTTGTTTAAATTCACCTCAACATTCCACATTTTGCAATATTCTTCGAGCCTGTAAATCATTTTCTGCAACACCTGAACATCGTCCGCAAGAATCACTATATCGTCTGCATATAGGAGTAAACGTATATTTAGGTTGTCCAATTGTATTCAACCTCCCAAATGATCATGCAAATCATTAAGATAGATAGCAAATAAAATTGGCGAAAGTAAACATCCCTGTTTTACACCTGACTCTGTGTTAAAACTTTCAGAGAGATCGTTACCAGTCCATACCACAGACTCTGTATTGCTGTATACATTTTCGATAAACTTAACCAGCTTCGATGATACACCTATTGTGTGCAGTTTATAAACTAAAGCTTTACGAGACACTTTATCGAAAGCTGCCTTAAAGTCCACGAAGAATGCATACGTTTTATTATCTTTTGCGAAGTTTATGTGCACAATGGAAGACAAGTTGTAGATATTATCGGCAGTGGAGTAATTTTTACGAAATCCTGCTTGATATTCGTTTAAAACATTATTTCTTTCCGTCCATCTCGTTAGCCTATCCGTAATCAGGCCCATCATTACCTTTGGTAGGCAATTCATAAAGGATATGCCACGATAGTTACTTGGGTCTGTGTTGTCACCTTTTTTGTGTATAGGAAATATTACGCTTCGTATAAAAGAGGCATCTATTTTACCACTATCATATAGAACATTGCTGCAGTTTACCACTTCATCTAATAACTCATCTGGGGCATTTTTTAGAAATTCATATGGAACACGATCTTCTCCTGGTGCCTTATTCAATTTAGTTTTAGCTAACGTATTTTTTATCTCGCTCAGTGTGATAACTTTATCCAAATCTTCATCACATCTATAAAGAAAAGCATATTGTATGTCTAGTGACGTTTGTGGTGGGTTCAATAGATCTTGGAAATATGTTTTAAGCTCGACAGCCGAAATTAATATCCTGGGTAGAGCATCTTCGTTGCGAATTTCCTTTGCAATTTTCCACCAATCCCTACTATTTTTAACCTTCTCTATTCTCATATCAAGTTGTTGGTAATAATAAATTTTAGCTTTACGACATATTTCTTTGTAACTACTATTTGCCTTTAGGTATTTTTGTTTGTTGTCATTGTTGCTATTATTCCTAATGGTTATATGTAAACCTTTTTATTTGGGAGTTTATTTTTGTACTTAAAAGTACTCAAATTTTTCAGTTTCTATTATTTATTAACTCTAATTTCTCAACAATGTATTAATAAATTGGCTGATAAAAAAAATATTTTGTTGTGATTTCGAAACGTATCACTGTCGCAAAATTGCAGCCAAAAAAAAAATCTAACAGTTTTTCAACAAACAACTGACGTTATCATTCGTCAAGTAGTATCGGCACATTTAATGATTTTACAAATCGATTAATGTCTTTCTTGATAATGCTTTTATATAAAAAAAATTCATAAATATTGATAAAAAAAAATGAAAAAAAAACTAGCACAAAAAACGTTAAACAAACACTTAGCACAAAATGGTTAAAAAATGAGGGATTAAATAAATTAAATTAACACAAAATATCAAAAAAAAAAAACTTGATTAAAAAATATCGAAGGAAATGCCAACAAGTATTAAAAAACATTAATTAAATTATTTACTTTTTATTGCTTTACTATCATTTGTTTTATTTATACTAATAACAAGTTCTCAAAATTTATGATTAAAAGAAGAACGTTGTGTTTTTTTATAGACATATTAATATAACGTAATTAATTAACATTGTCATTATAAAATACAATTGTTCATTATTTTCTTTTGTTAACAGCGTTACCAACTTTATCTTTTCAGCAAGATTAAAAGATTTTATTTTTCTTTTGGCTTACACCTAGGGCTTTTAACCCGGGAATTCATGGGATGAAATTTTCGGGAATTTCTAGATTTTTCACTTCCCGATTACCGGAAATTTGTGTCGCAATTCCCGGTAATTTTGAAAAACAACGATGTTTGCTATACTAAAAATCTGTAAAAACAAAACAAAAAAAAAAATCAGAATATCCTGAAAGTTTTAAAAGTTCTGACATTTATGTCAAATTTTGTTAAAATTCTATAATAAACCAAGAGTTTACTTTTCTTCTTTATTATATATAAAGCGCATGGACATAAAATATTTGATTTCACTCCCCGATGAAAAAAGTTCCTCTATAGGTATATAAACATATATATATATTCATTAGAGTTCGTTTTCAATTTTTTTTTTATTTTGATTTCTGGATATTATCACTTTTTAGAAGGTTTTTTGTATTAATAAAAATATTGGCGTATTTTTTTTTAATTCCAACTCCTTCCCGTGCCTATAGGCGACTCAAATCGCGGATTTTGGGTCCCTTTTCCCATACAACAAAAACGGCTAAATATATGTCAAATCGTACTTCAGTATTCGATTCTACGGGAAAACTTAGGCCCATAAGCTTTTTTTTAGTTTTTGGAATGCAACAGAATGCATAATTAGAGTGGTCCAAAAAAATATTTTTAAAAAAAAAATTAAAATATTTTTTTTTGTTAAATTTTTTTACAATGAAAAAATACTTACATCTGAGAAAAATGGTCCAAAAATTTTAATTTTGTAGTTACCCGTTCAAAAGTTATTAAAGTTTAAAAATTTAATTTTTTAGAGAATACAAAATAATTTATTGGTTTATATAATAATTTATTGGATTTGAGTCGCCTATAGGCACGGGAAGGAGTTGGAATTAAAAAAAAAAAATACGCCATCACTTTTATTGATACAAAAACCTTCTAAAAAGTGATAATATCCAAAAATCTATTTTTCAAAATTAACTCTAATATTCATATATATAATTCATTATGACATCATATCATAGCTGATCTGAAAAATGGCATACAGAACCTTATCACAGGAGATCCCATGGGATCTCATCTGATATAATTTGATCCGAAAAATTTGTCTATGTAGAAAGGTTGAGGTTAAGATAAAAAAAAAAAAACGTTTTTCTCTAAAAATTACAAGCACTATTAACTTTCAAATCAGACTAGACTAGTTTCTGCCTTTTTAATCTAAAGGCGACATCAGTGATTTTCAATTTAAATTGTATTATTTATTATTTGTGTCTTTTAATTGTCAGATTGTCTCTATATTATAAATTTTTCAACAACCTGCCGGAGGCTGTAAGAATCAAACCTGCGCTTCTTATATTACAAACGTAGCAATATGAAATCATGACCGTTTAGCGATCACAACCAAGTATGGTCTCTAATGTAATGCAGTTTTCTTTTTTATTAGCTTTTCTGTTATTGTATATTATACTGAGAAGTGACAAACACTAACAAACACAAGTATTCTATTTTTAGATTTTTGTTTATTTTTCTAATCTCCTCCGTCGCTATGTCACAACGTTACCAGATTGACGTATGGTTTTGACGTTCAAGGATCAAGTTTTATATAATTTGATAAAATTGGATATAACTTCATAAAATTCTTTGGAAATCCGCATACTATTTTGTTTTACATTCGATGTAATAATGAAAACTTATATATAAATCAATGGATTTGAAAATTAGACATTTGACTAATATGTGATGCCTTATACAATTATATGTGAAAGTAATAGAATTTTTTTCTTATTTCTACCATATATGTATGTTTATATATATTTACCAAAGAAGACAAATGAGATATTTTACTTTTTATGTTTTTTTTTTTTTGCTTTATTTGGAATTTCCGAATTTGAGCATTAAAATTGTTTTTTCATAAAATGTTTGTTCTTTTCATTGCTGTTTTAAGATTTTCTGACTTAAAGTTCTTTTTTATTCGTGAAATATTATTAACTTTGAACTTTTGTTTTTACGAGTAGACTTTCTAAGTTTTTTACTTTTACTTAATTTTTATTTTTTTTATTTATAATTCATCTATAATACTAAAGCCCACAATGCAAATGTCAGTGAACATTTTACCGATTTTTTCTCTAGATTAACAAAAATTGTTATAAAACAATTGTTATAAGGCGATTTTTTTTTTAAAAACATTTTTGAGATGTTATAAAAAGAAAACTTAACTTTTATATAGAACTAGCTGACCCGGCAAACGTTGTTTTGACTTCAAATTTTATTTGTATTAATTAGCTGACCCGGCAGACGTTGCCCTGCCTAAAATTTTATTTAAGCCTAATAACTTTTCTAAAAATAGCCGATTTTAATTAACCACAGATATTTTCATATAAATTCAACACTCATTACTATAGTTATCACTAAACTTTGGCTACATTGAGATAAGTTAGCTGACCTTAGTTTGTCTATGATCGTTTTTAAAATTAAAAAAATGATTATTGAAATGTGTAATACATTAAAAATAAGATAACAAAATTAAATAAAAATTTCGTGTCAATGATATATTTTTTTATAATAAAAAGCTGAGCCCGGTGTGCTTCGCTACCCCCATCATTATGAAATGTAATAAAAAGTGTTTATATAGTTAAATAAATGCAAAGCATGCAAGCAAAGCTCCCGCTTGCTTAAATAGAATAATTTTTCTTTAACCTGCCAATCAGAATCGTTATTGTAATTAGTCAAATAGACGCGATCAAAGTTAAAACTTGAATGGCTGCAAACATAGCTCCCGTTTGGTGAAATAGTATTTATTCTTAAGACAGCCAATCATAACCGTTCTTAATTAGTGAAATGAATTGCCATATACATTATTTGAAAAAAAAAATCCGTTGAAAGGAATACATTTGTCCAGAGGACAAAAATATTAAAACTTTTAAACAATATGGGGCGTGAGAGGGGCGTGGCGTTTGAAACGTTTATATCTACCTTGGCTGGAGTATATAATGTATATACAATTTGAAGTAAATGTGTTAAAAACTATAAGGAAGCAATTACATAATTAAAAAAAGTGGGCGTAAAAGTGGGCGTGATCGAAATCATGCCTATTAATCATGCCAGAAATCCAGTTAAATGCTGTGAAAATTTCAGGAAGATCGGTGCAGAGGTCTGGTCTCCTATAAGGTCCAAACAAACAAACAAAAAAATAAACAAACACACATTCCAGTTATATAGATTGAAAGCAGATTAATTATAATTTAAAATGGTAAAATGGGGCGAAAAAGGGGGATTTGGTAATAAAAAAATGTATGGCTACCTGTAGATAAAAAGTGTATAAAACTTTAGGTAAATACATACATATTACAAAAAAAGTATTTTGTATAGCAAACATTGTTAGTGGTATAAGTAAGTATCTGAATTAAAAAAAGGGGGCGGTGAAGTGGGCGTGGTTCTTAGTTATATGGCGACGTTAACAGTATTAAGAGCGATATACTACCAAATAAAAAAAAATCCGTTGGAAGGAACAAATTTGTACAGAGAACAAAAAGTTTAAAACTTTCAAACAAAATTTGGCGTGAAAAGGGGCGTGAAAGGGGGCGTGGCGTAAGAAATGTTTATTTCTACCTCGCCTGGAGTATAATGTGTATACAATTTGAAGTAAACCTGTTAAAAACTATATGGGAGCAATTACATAATTTTAAAAAAAGTGGGCGTAAAAGTGGGCGTGGTCAAAAAAAAAGTACCCTATTATGCCAGAGTCCCAGTTAAATGCTGTGAAAATTTCAGGAAGATCGGTCCAGAGGTTTGGTCTCCTATAAGGTACAAACAAACAAACAAATAAACAAACACACATTCCATTTTATATATATATAGAATGAAAAAATTTACTATTTACCTTTAAATTACACTACTCGACTAGGTAGTTACACAAAAATTGATTTGCATTGAATTAATTTCTAACTGAATAATATTTACTTTGTCATTTTAATTGCCTTTGAGTCAAAAAAAGATATTTTTAGTGAATTTTTGCATGTTCTATACATGTTTGTTATAGCAGCGCATATCAAGAACAACCGACCGTGGTATTAAGGATTTTGATGCATTGCTCGATGCAATTAAAGCAATCAAAGTTGATACTAAATAGAAAAGGAGCATGGAAAACTAAACAATGCGTTGATTTTATGATGAGTTATGGACAAAAGAGCTTTCCCCTAGTAAAAACGACCAACGAAGCGGTTAAAAACAACTAATCTTAAATAAATGCAGAAACCATAAAAAGAAGAAACAAAACAATAAAAACATGAAACGACTACATAAGTTGTAAAAAGTACTGCTTTTAACAGTTATTTTTTTGGTATGTTAAACTTTTTTTAATAAAAAAATATATATGTTTTTCTTTTAATTACAATACAAATTTACAAGCGGTATTCCAGTTATGATGTTTTTATGTATTGGAGATACAATGAAATTTTCTAATTATTATTTGCAAACTATGAACTATAAGATATGAAATAATAACAAATATAAACTAAGCGAGAATTTTTAAAAACAACATAATCTTTTATTTTTAAATAACTAACAAATAGTAACAGTTTACTGCAAAATTACGGTTTTGGTAGTTGTTTATTAAAATACTACAATAACTACTCAAAACAACTGTTACAGGAGTACAGTATTTTTTGTTAGTTATTTTCTTTTTTAAATGACTGTCTAAAATAGTCGTTTTCCATTTTGTAATAGAAAAATTACTACAATAACAGTTAAAACAACTACTACTGTTTACATCCCGAATGACATAGTACATGTAGTTACTGTAAGAATATTCTGAGTGTGGAATTTAGCGATATAATTTTGGATATTGTTATCACTTTTCATGATAATAGTATTTCGTTACCAGACTTTGGCGATTTTTCTATCGTTATTCCAGCGAATTACAATGTCAAAAACGGTATTATAATTTTGTGAAGAAACCGATATCGTTGGGAAGGGTTAGGTTGAAAAACAAAAACCATCGTTTTCGTTTCACAAGTGATATCGTTTCAATATTAAAACAATACCGTTTGGTTATTGGAAAGGCAAAAGAATGTCACCCGTTTCAGAAGTTGCACGCCAGAGGGAATTCAGTGGCATGCGACGTTTGCTGAATGTTTTCAAAAAATGTTTAGTTTAAAATTTAACATAAACTTTAGATGTTAGATTACGGAACATAACTACACAGTTTCCACTTGTTGTTCAAAAAATATCATGTGTAATATAGAAATCTTTATTGTAATTTCAAAATTGCGTTTGTTGTTAAAAAAATACCGTATGAGTGAAAACATGTTAAATCGATCAAAAAAAAGGCATTTTCGGATTTACCATTTCCGATTTGATGAATTTCGCCATAACTCGACAAGAACTCTACTAAACATAAATTTCCGAGATAGGACCCTTTCTGTTTCTGATATATGACGTCAAGAAAATTGCAAATAATTTAAAATTTGACTAAAGTATCGTTTCACAGTGGACTATAACTTTTAAACTATACGAGATACAAATAACTGCTTGAAACAACGGTCAAAACAGTTGTTTTGTGTTATTGCATGGAAAACAACTATAATCGCAGTTAAAAACCGCAATTACAAACAAACAACTTTTTTTTGAATGTACCGATATAATTAAAAAGGGAATTTGTGAAAATTTTCGAAGAAATACCGAATACTGAATTTGAAAAAAGGACTGGAATTTTAAAACCTAAATGACGCCAAATATAATGCATTTTAAGGGGCAGTACAACCGAAAATCAGTTGCTGTTGACCAATTACACAACATAGTTTTTACGATGATTAATCATTTTACGTAGAACATATTATTTTATATATCGTTCATTCCACGATAGATCTGTCAAAAACTTAAATTGGGTCTACCGATTTAAATAATATTTTGCACGCACAAACTCTATGGAGCCAGTTAAAGATTGCCGTTTTTATTTTTTTGAAAAAACAAAAAATGCAAAAAGTGTGTAAGTTGGAGCATTTGTAATTTCTTTTACAGCACCAAAAATAAATGCATTTTTATGCAATTTCTTTTTAAAATACATTTTTCTAAAATTTGGCCACTCTCGATTAAAAGAAACAATGTATGCTTGCAACAAATGTAGTTTTTACCAAAAAGTTACACTTTCACTGTCCCAGGGTCAAATGAATTAATGATTTTTTGAAAAAAGCCTTTTCTGCTTCAAAAACTATACCTTTAAATTTTAAGATTTTTGTTTTTGTACGTGAAAAATAAAAGAATTTACTAAAATATTTTGTTTTAAAATTTTAAATTGTTAACGCTTTCAAGCCCACGTTTGCTATCGAACATCAGATATTTTATTGAAAGAAACATGGGATTGGAAGGGTTAAAAATTTTATTTTTAAAATATAATAGCCGGATTCATGCAATGTCACATTAGTGTTAAACAAGTTTTGCCAACCCTGAAAAGTTTATTGTAAATTTTGTTCTGTATTTTATTTCAGTGTTTCAAACATTTAAATTTGAATTTGGGAAGAAATGGACAATTATATTGAAAATGTCGCAGCAAATGTTAATTTCTGTACACTCAAAGGAAAAGCTTCATAGTATGTATGAAATGTTTCATCAATTGTGGTCCAATATAACGTTTCATAGTATTTATGAAATATTTCATAAAAAAGAAAATCAAAATCAACATATTTATGAAATGTTTCACTATAAAAGAAGGATATTTTGTATTAGTAAGGATTTCATTAATTTTGTGTAGAAAAAAATTCATAGAGACCATGATATGGTCATTATAATTCTTGTTGTTTATGAAATGTTTCATACATATGGATAAAATTGTTACATTGGACGAAAATTTATGAAACTTAATTCTGTTTTTCTCTGGGTGTACTTATACACCAACTAAGAAGCGTATTATAAATTCCCCAAATATTTTAGTAGGTTCGTTTATCTTTCAAATACGGAAAAACTCTTTAAAAATAAATGTTTAGTTTTTGAAAATACATTTTTAATTTTGAAAAACAAAAAACTAACAAATTGTTTTTTCTATGGACACTTTCTTCAATAACACGGTGCAACAAAAAAATGGAATCGGTACAAAAAAGAAAATTACGTGGTCTTTTTATATATATATATACTTTTTTACATTATTTATAAATATGAAGATTTTTTTAATAACAATTTAAATTTTATTTTTTTTAACTTTTCTAACTACTAAGGCCCGATTACTGAATGTCCCGCCCCGTTAGCTACTAACTGGGACTTTAACTGACACAATTGCTGTTTCCCACATAAATTTTTAATTAAACTCTTTGTTAATTTTTAACTGGACATTCAGTAATCGGGCCTTACAGAAAGGTAGAAAATTGACAAAGTTATGGTACTTTTTCTATATATATTATAATTCAAATTTTCCACTCGAAAAACAAATAATAAGTTCTTCAACAAAATTCTTTATCGTTGCCTAATTTAGGCGATATGAGCCAAAATATTTTAGGGTGCATTTTGAAAACTAAAGCATATAAAAGAGAAGTTTTGAAGAAAAATTATTTCTCTTACCAAGATATAACCACACTCCAAAAACTATTTTTTTTCTGCTCCTATTTAAGAAGATATCGCGATTTTCGCTTTTTGGAAAAAGCGAAATAAGGCGAAAAAGTATCAAAACTTTAATTTATATTGTTCAAACTTCAACGCTTTGCTATTAATACTTAATGTCTTCTTTTAGTAAAATTTCATAAAAATCCGTCTTTTAGTTTATAAGTTAAGACGATGTTCTTTAGAGGAATCCTGATAAAATCCTGTGAGTCCTTGGACTAAAGTAAGGACTTATTATTAAAGACAAAGCTTCAATCTTACTTATATTTTATTATAAAGAGTTTTTTGTCAACTTAAATTGGTTTTTTTAGATTTTTTAAAACTATTTTTTTTTTCCAAAATAACTCATTTTTGAAATTTTGCGAAATTTTGATTTTGAAGCTTGCTCGCTTCAAAACCGTGGACGGCACACGAAAAATTTCTTCGCAAAATATTTAGCAACTTTTGTTTTCTATCGGAATATAATACTCATTTGACGCATTTGTGGTAAATTTAATGAAGAACGCCCTGAGGCAGCCTTACCCGTTAGAGGGTTAAATTTTAAATCGGATAAAACATTATTGAGTAACAATTGTTTAAATGTGCCAGTCGCAAAATATACTCTTTTACCGTTATCTCGAAAATTTGAGGGTATATTGGAACTTCTCAAACCGGCTTTGTAATACACTCAGCTAGACTTACAACCTACACTATTTCATTTGACGAGTGAATTTTCTGGGGACCCAAAAAAAAAACCAAAGTGTTGTTTTATAGTAATAAGTCCATTTTTTGCAAATATGTATATTTTCTCAAATCGAGAGTGGCCAAATTTGTGAAAAGTGCATTTAAAAAACAAATTGCACAAAAATGTATATATATATGTCATTCCGCAATAAAAAGTAGTGGAATGTACCAATGCAATTTAAATGGTGAAGATCCGATGAATATTTAAGAAAATACGATTATTCAAATTTACACAGTTTTTGCATATTTCTCAGTTTTCAATAAAACTGTGGATTTTTCGATATTTGAAAAACTATAAACACCAATCGTTAAGTGGCTTTATAGAGTTGCTGTATGTAAAATTTAATTGTATTCGGAAGACTCAAGATCGGTCTTTAGTGGAATGACCGATATTTATCTAGAAATTTAATTTATTAAATCAAAGCGTGATATGTACAACTTTTTAAAGTATTGTCATGATTGCATATGATTTATGATGGAATTTATAAAATAATTAAGTTTGTATCTATTAAGTAGAATTGATAAGGAATTTGAAAGTAGTAAAGTACGATAGTACGAAAGTAACAAGTAAAAGTAGTTAGAAAGAAGTTAGCATTTACAGTGAAATATATAATTCATTGATTTTTTCCTAGCTACTTAAGCTAAAAAATTTGCTTACTATTTTTTTTATTTAATGACTCGTTTTAGGAGATTCTACTGTATTTGTACTGATTTATAGACGTTAGTAAGAATGATAATGAAAAGGGGATTCTCCATTAACTCATTACCAAACACTCTGCTCATATGAGGACAGCTTAATATTGTCTATTCTCTTAGGGAATAATTGTCCGACAATTAAATGTAAATAGTTTTCTAAAAGCTAACCCAGTTTAGAAATTCAAAAACTTTTAACTTTTTTTAATAAATAATCTTTCGATAGTTTAAATTCACATCATTTGACAGCTACTGAAAAGAGGAAATTTTGCGACTTGCAAAAAGTTATGTTTATGGCAATATTTAATTCACGGTTGGTTAAAAGTTGAAATTAACACAGTAAACTTTATAGACGAAATAAATATAAATTTTATTTAATTGCTTTAGTTGAATCATAAAAAATAATATGAAATAGTATACTCAAAAAAAAAGTTAGTAAAGTCAGCAAAATATTTTGCTCAGTCATCAAAATTTTAGTAAAAAAAATTGCTAATGTCAGCAAAATATTTTGCTGAAATTCAGCGAGCTGATTTTTAGCAACAAAATTAGTAGATTCAGCAAAAGTTTTGCTAACACTTAGTGGATTAGAAAATAAAAAAACCCTTGCTAAAAATTAATAAAATTTTTGATAAATATAAGTAGACTGAAAAAAACTCAAAAAATTTGTAGAAAAATTATGCTTTAGTATATTTGCTAAAAATCATAAAACATTTTTTTGTGATTCTTTTAAAAATAATTTACAGAACGTTAAAAAATATAAAAATTTAATATCTAAAAAATAGAAATAGTTATATATAACAAACAAAATTATCATTTAACTATTTACCTCAATGGTTGTCTATATAATGCAATCTTTTATAGAAACGAACGAAAAATTAACAAAATATAACATGTACAACCCTTTTTTACAATAAGAAAAAGGAAGCATAAAAATGTACATAGGATATGTGTATTTGTTTGCAATTTGACCACACTAGATTATTAATCTCTATAAACATTTAGTTTACAGATACACATTTAATCATTATTAAATTTAAATATTTTACTTTGTCTTTTATTTAATTAATAGGCAATTACTTTCACAAGCCGGTGACAGCGCAAAATTTAAGTTGTTTCAATCCACAATTTTGTTTTATGTATGAAAAACAGATACACAAATCTTCCATGGTTGATTTTTTTATATGTCTTACTAGAGTAGTACTTTTTAGTATCATTTTCCTCGTCACTACTACATCTTGACATGCCGCGACATCTACATCTGCGTATATCTTTTAATCTGGTTGTCGTACACACTATTAATGTGCTAATCAGCACAATTTTTTTAGCAAAATTAATTAGTAAAACATTAGTAAAATATTAGCAAAACAGTTCAAAAAAGTTGAGTGCTGAATAAGTATAACTAAAATTTTAGCTGAAAACATAATTTTAGCAAAAAAATTTGCTGAAAAATAGTAGATTTACAAAACGTTTTACTAACTTTTCTACCAACTTATTTTTTTGAGTGTAGGATTTGAAATTTAAAAAACGATTGATTTTCTACACATGCCAATTTGTGTTTTTTAGTGTTATTGAAATTAACAGCTTGTTGAGTTTAACCCCCTGTTTTTAGAGAACGAACGTATTTCGTTATTGTAACAAAAACAAACAGGGGTTAAATCGAGTATACTAATCTTAAAAATAGCACTATTTTTTGTGAAAGACTCCCGCTAAAAACAGAGATTAATTGCATGTAGAATCGTCGGGGAAAGTAAAGACTTTGTCGAGTGTATTACTGGTGAAATATGGCATGATTTTTATTCAAAATAGCCCGCGCAAAAGCACTTGGTTCGTTATCTAAAATACTCTCAGCTCAATGCTTTTGACAAGTAAATTTTGTTATCCTTGTGATACTTCAGTGATAAAGGGGCAGTAATAATTTTTACTGCATCCTAATTACCTAATTGACTCGTTTATACATTAGTGTAAAAGCACGATTTTAAATATTGTTTTTGTGATAATATAATTTTTTAAATCTTCAAGTCGATATTCATCAATTCATCTGCTTAAATTAAAAAAAAAATTATGAGTGGCAAACGATTGTTAAAAACAGATTTGGATTTGGTTAAGCTAATCCCATTATTTCGGAAAAATTATATTTTTTTACTATTATTATTTTTTTTAGTTAGCTTTATCTTTTTAAATTTAGTGAAATTTGGTGACAGTTCTTTAATGACATCGTCGTTGTTTAGTGTTTTGGATCTAAGTTCTCCATTTACGAAATGATGTCCATATTGGATAAATAAGTCAGTATGCCCAGCTGATCTGGAAGGATTCTAAGTTGAAGTATAAAGTTTAAGAATATATTGATAATGAAGAGTCAAGTGTTGGCTTGATGATGTCTTTTCCATTGGGTTTTAAAAAATAAATTTCGGTCTATTGACACAGCAACTGTGTAGGGACATGGCCGAAGTACGGACTGATTTTTACGATGTAAATCAAAGCAATAACAATTTTGACGTATTCAAAATGAAAGGAAGCCGGCATTAACGACTTAAATTTTCTATTCACTTATTAAAGTATTCGAAGATGTATAATTTTTTTTTTTAAATACTACACTGCGTTGCATAACTATAATTATGCATATAATGTTTTTAACAGTGTGATAACTGATCTCTTATGATGTAAAATTTAAGAGATTACTTAATTGATTTAAGAAATTTCTAGGAAAATAACCCGTTTCTATGTTTATGGTAAAACAGCAACTCAATGAAGAGTCTCAATCAGATAATCGATGTATGTAAGATAAATGTGTAAAATTCATCCATAAGTAGGCTCTTAAAGGATTCGCAGAGAATTAGTCGCCAAAAGATGATGTCTGTGCCTAGGTTATTACCCCGCCATAAAACTGCTCGACGTGAATTCGCTAAAAGGAATTAAGACACCAACTGAAGAAAGGTAAGTCAATAATCGCTGTTGTTGGTAGGACTTTTTAAACATGAATTTCTTTTTTAGGTAAAAAGTTCAATCTTGATGGTCCAGATGGTTTTAACAGCTATTTGATAGACCTACGAAAGGAACTACGATATTTCTCAAAAAAAAATTTCGCAGGCGCATCCTTAATGGTTTGTTTGGAGCTCTTTTTGTTTCGACGGTATGGTTGATTTGGCATTTCCAAGCACACGAATGAATTCTTCTGATTTCATTACAGTTTTAGAAGAGAAATCGGTGCCATTTATTGAAAATAGCAGCGAATAACAATTCATTTTCCAACAAGACAATGCCGCAGTACATGTAAGTCGTCAGACGATGGAATAGCTATCATCAAAAAATAAAAGAGTATTGGAATGGCCTGCATGTTCTCCGAATCAAAACTCCATTGACAATATTTGGGTAGCATTAACCCTTCGAATTTACGCAGAAAAACGTCAATATGAAACGGGTTTTCATGTAAAAGAAGCAGTTATTGATGCCTGGAGATCTATAACGAAAGAACTTCGAATAAATCTGGTAGATAGTATGTCTGATTAAACTTTCGAATTGATTCAAAAAAAGTAGGCATCACGCAACTACGGCTTTAAAATATTTATCTTATATTTTTGTAAATTTTGATATATTAAGTTAAGTGAGTTCATAGTTATGAAACACTAATTGATTTTGTTATTCCATTTTAAATAGTGAAATAAAAAATAGATTAAATGGTTTTTGTTAAATATTATTAATTTTCCATTGGTTTTACTTTTATGCCGGTTAAACCATTCTACTTTGTTTAACTTACGAAATTTTGTGAAATTAATGTGCAATTATAGTTTTGCAGCGCAGAGTATAAATAAAGAATACTTACGATAAAATTTTTACATTTTATATTCATCATAACTTTAAGATTTTAAAAAATAAAAAATATTCTTAAGTCGTTTCAAAACTTAGCGAATTTTCGCTTTTCGTTATTGGTTATGCACACTATATTTTTTATGGTCTTCCCAATATAAATCTGAAAACTAATAAAGGGTCCGCCATCTAAATTTTTTTTTTCAACTAGTGCTTATTTCGTGAATGGTAACACTTAGCTCATGTCTGATTTGACAGATAATTAGTTTTATCCTTCCGCTGAACGAATATGGTCCGTATGTTCGTTATCTTGTGAAAAAAGGGAAAGAAACTGGCATCCTCATCGATAAACCAAAGCGTGAAAAGCCAAAAACAGTGTGTACACCCGAGAATATTGCTGCTGTGGCAGAAAGTGTGCGTGAAGCGCCATCAACATCAATTCACCGTCGTTCTCAACAATTGAACATTTCGGAGACATCATTGAGATGAATTTTGCATAAAGACCTTGGTATGACGCCATACAAAGTCCAATTGGTTCAGGATTTCAAAAAAAAAAAAGTTATTTGTCGGACCCTTTATTTCTTTTGTCATATTTATTTTTTAATTATTTCTCAACAATTTTGTCATTATATATACAATTCAGAATGTAATTCAACTAATATGTTTAAAACAATACTTTATAAACTTAGTGGAAATCTGATTTTATGAAACATGAGTATTAAAATCGCACCATTTAAATTCGTAAATTTCCATAATAAGCTAATTCCACGCTTGCTCATTGATATTTATGGTTAATCCCCGCTTCGCAATGTAACCTTAATAAGAGTGATCTAAACTGTCATTAATATTAAATTTTTGCGTGTTTTTGATCGATAAAATAATTTTTGTGCAAGATTTCACTGCCAAGTTGGAAAATTTTGATTTTGAAACCTTTTTCACTTTCGTCGCTGGTTTGCGGTCTAAAATTCACTTATAGCCAAAGGTTCTACCGTTCTATTTTTAGACTGATTTTTGGTAAAAATGTGTTCAAACTCTATTGAGTGTCTTCAGACCAAAAGGCGAAGATTCGCTTAATTTTGCTTCGAATAACAAATTTGTTTCGACGCATAAATTTTTTTGATTTTTTGCTTAATTAGATGTAATAAATTAAAATATCCTGTATGGTGTTTGTATTGTTGGCCGGCATTGAAGTTTGTTATTGTATTTATTTCCGCGTAACAATTTCACTGCGACTTTTTGTTTGAGGATATATTTATATTTTGAATTTAAATTCTTGTTAGGAGTTCTCAAATTAAAAATAAATAAAAGTTTACATACATATATGGCAGCTCACTCCACAACCCACCAAAAAATTAGTCTTTTTCACTACTAAAACATTGGAATAACAAAAAATGCTTTGTTTGGTTTTGTTATGGCCACCAGTGTCCTACCTAACTGCTCGACAAAAAAACTATATTTGGTGTGTTTTTTGGTATCCGGAGGCATAATGGACAAATTTTGATATTGGAAACATATATTAAGCCGAAGTTTAGCTGTAAATTTTACTCTTTGACAGCCGAACTTTTTCCGGATTGGTCGAACAGTGAATTCACTTCTTAACTACTGAATTTTGCGTAAATTTTATATTTATAAAAAATATCCAAAAATTAAAAAAGAGAAAATTTTAGTGAACGAAAAATAACGAAAAATTTCATTTAACTAAGAAAACTTTTATTCACAAATAGAAGGAGCAACATCTTAAAATTAATGAAAAGCTCCATACTTTTTATGAAATTAGTTTCTTAATGTAACTTCTTCACTGAGTTAATTATAATGTTTAATAAATAAAATTATGTGTTTTTTAAAATTTTATGAAAACTTGCATTATTATGCCACTTTTGAAATCGTGGTTTTAAAATTTTCATATACAGTAAATGTACTTACATTTACATTTAACACCTCAATATTCAAGCCTAAAAATATTTGGCCTTAGAACTAAAGTATACTTTTCTAAAGGTACGTGGTACGCTGAATCCAAATCTGATCTCAGACCCCACTGTAGAGCTGGGCGTGGTAGGCAACTACCGTTATAATGAAAAGTTAGTGTTTGGTGGGCGTTGTGGTGTAATGAGTAGCGCGTTGGACTGTTACACAGATGGTCCCGGGTTCGATTCCCGGTGACGACAACATCAATTTAGAAAAATAATATGTATGAGTTTTCTATCACTTATATGTATCGCTGCGCCCACCTTCGGTGTTCCCATAGCACTTAACCCCACCGAAGTAAAATAATGAATCAGGGCTATGAAACAAAAAGCTTCAATAAATTCGCGAACTCTACATCAGGTGGCGAGCAACAACTGTTCTAAGACTTATCTACTCGCGCAATTACAGTGTTGCCATGTTTGAAGCCCTTCATCTTTCACCACCTTTCATCTCTCCACTATCCCCTTTCCAAAGAAAGCAACACATTAATTAATAGGAAGAATTTCCTGAGTGTTGATTCTCTTAAAAAAAAAAAAAAACATAAAAGTCAACAAATACATATTTAAAATGCATTAAATTTCCTTGTAAAGAAAAATTGGAAGCATTTTTTAACCTTCTGAAATGACTTGCAAAAGAGCATTGTATTTCATTGTTGTAGGTAACTTCCCTGTCTCACGTTAAAGGGTTAAAAGAGTGTTTTAACATTAATTTGTTTTTGTATAAAAAGAGGTCAAAAATTTATAAAAATTGTTTTAATTTGTACAGAGGGTACTCAAGAAAACAAAAATTTGAATATCCATTTTACCTATATCGTGATATAACGGAAAGAGTTCTTCTGGAAAAGTCGCATAGCAACCGAAGGATGGCGAATATCGGAAAAAGGTCAGAGACTCCCTCGACAAAATTCATTAGGCATTACTTTGCATTGTCTTTAGCTTAATACTACGACAGATTTAATGTTGCTCAACACACATGCTTTTAATAACAAGAATAAAAGTCTTTCTACACAATTTAGGCACTAGTGAATGTGTTTTTAAAGAAGCTTTTATTTGAAACCACATTTGTCTATACACTCAGGGAAAAAAGTTTCACCATATTGAAGAAAGTGTTTCATAAATCGTTTGTCATCAATTATTCATCGTATCTATGAAGTTTTCATATATATGATGAAGAGTTTCATAAAAATGTATGTCAAATGTTTCATAAACCTTCATAATTTCATAAAAAATTTCATAAACCGTGTAAACATACATATATTTTCAGAAATCATCAATAGAATATTTTTAGAAATCATCAATAGAAATTAAGAATTTTCATTTGATATTAAAAAATGTAATTTGTAATTTAAATTTTTTATTTAAAACTATCATAACATCAATTGAAAGTCAGAATTTCTCATCAGTTGAACTGTTCTAAATTTTGGATGGAATTTTGTAAATTTTTATAAATTTTTATAAATTTTAGTGAAAGCTACAATTCTTAAATTTTTTTAAATTGAAAATGAAAATTCTTAGCTTAATTTATTTTTTCTGAATTTAAATAAAAAGTAATATCAATTGATATATTCTGAATTTAAATAGAGTTTTAATATACAGCTGAATCTCGATTATTCGGGTTGCTCGGGACCCGACTCAGCACGGATAATCGAAAACACTCATAAATTTAATTATTTTTATATATTTTCCCCAAAATTTAATTTAGAAAAAAAAAAACAACATACATAAACATACAGCATGCCGGTTAAAAGATGTAACCGGTTAATGGAGGCCCGGTTCAACTGTATTCTGAATTGCAGTTGCAAAAATATTGGATTTTAAAAATAATGTATTAAAAATAAATCTTCGTCATTGGCTGTAGCATTTATTGTGTTTGTACGCTACCAAAGAAAATTTTTCATTTCATAAAAATTTTTAAATTGGCTTTATAAATTACTAAATCGACTTATAACAATTATGAAACATTTCATAAAAAGCTTTTAAACTTTTTCATATTTATGAAACATTTAATTAATATGATGAAGCGTATTTTCAATTTGAACACTTATGAAACAGCTTCATCATATTTATTTAGCGTTACATTGGACGAAAATCAATGAAATTTTTCGTCATATATATGAAGTTTTTCATAAATATGATGAAACATTTTCTTTCAGTGTAGTTCTTTTAAAATAGTTCGAGCGAAATAATCCGGAAAATTTAAAAAATGAAATAGTTTTTAACGGCAACTAAAAAATACGTGTCCCTTAAATTTGTATGCTCTTCCCAAATATCTAAGGTTCATTAAGATCTACGGGTCGGGATACTTCTCTTGTCAATTAAAACACTTGTGAATTAATGGACTGATAAATTCTAAAAATTATTAATTTTTGTTTCAAGAGTTTGTTATAATTTTTATTAAAAATTAAAAAATTGTTTTTTCGACCTTTAATTGTGCAATGAAAATGAAAATTATTCAAGTTCGAGGCCATATACTCTATATTTCTTCATTAGGATATTGTCCTAACAAATAATCTATAGAGTTTTTGTTTTCAAATTTATTATTTGACCCTTTCAGGAATGTGTTGATAGATCTATTTGTCCTAACAAAAAATCTATAGATTATTTGTTAGGACAATATCCTAATGAAGAAATATAGAGTATATGGCCTCGAACTTGAATAATTTTCATTTTCATTGCACAATTAAAGGTCGAAAAAACATAATTTTTATTTTTAATAAAAATTATAACAAACTTGTGAAAAAAGGCAAAGTACCGCCTAGTTTACTTTCCCTGTTTTGTTAACTAACTTAACAAAATATAAAAAAGGAGAGAGAAACAAAAAAAAACGTGTATTGAATATCCACCAGAGGTGGATCTTGCACATCAAACAAGTTTTCAATTTATTTTTGATCAATGGTTATAATCTTTAGTTTCAAGATTATTATTAAATTTGTTTTTATCAAATTAATAGTAGAGATGGTCACGTGATTGAATTCACTCACGAACATATTTTTCTACTCACGTCCACGTGAGTAAATTAAAATTTCCCTCACTCCCATGGGTAATTCACGTGAATCACGCAAATTCACGAAATAAAATCTTATCGGATAAAAATTGAATGCAAAATTAAGGTAACTTGTGAATGTTAAACTTGAAATTGTTATGAATATGAATATGAATATGTGATTTTGTCACGTATTTAGTATTTTAATAACCCAAAAATATTAAATCGGCGGAAAAATGTAATTAAATATTTATTGAGAGCAAACTGCCACTTACGCAAAAATTTTACTCACGTACACTCCTCTCTACTGTAAATTTAGGTGTCACTTACACGTGACCACTAGTATTTCACGTGAATCAACCAAAAACGCTGCTCAAGTCCCGATCTCTAGTTAGTAGTTGTTGTTTTGTTTATTTTACTGTAAGGTTTGAAAAATAAAATTTCTAATGTTTTATTTTATTTGTATGCTTTATCTAAACTAAATAAACAGTCCCAAAATACCGGGATCCCGAAATTTCGAAATTTGATAAATCCCGAATTCCGGTATTTGTAAAAATCAATCCGGTTCGGCATTCCCAGTTACTACCCACTGTAGTAAAGGTTACGAATTAATGAAGTACATATGTTATCAAGGTTTTGCTGGGATAGAAACTAATAATGAGGAATTTTATTAAAATTTAATTAAATGACATGCAAGTTATATGTATATTTTCAATAGGAAAAATAATTATATTTCTAATTTATCACAAAATAAATCTTGAATACCTAATGTCTTGCAATAATTAATGTTGTTTTTGCAATTGAAAAAAAAAATTTAAACACAAGAATAAGAAAGCACTCAATAAAAATACAATATTTAAGATAAGTTTCAATAATAAAATTATAAAAAATACGTTATAAAATACTTTAGATTATAAAATAATAAATAAAGAAATACGTACAACACAAAACTTGTTAGTAATCGTTAATTTTTATAAATTTTTGAGAAAACTTTGTTTCATAATTTTATGGAAAAATACTGTCTAAAAAATCAAATATTTAAAACCATAATTTGATTTTTACTAATTAAAAAAATACCAGTTTTTCTTATGAGGTTTTGTGATAAATATTTAATCATGCATTTAGCTAATAAATCACTGATCTAGATATGAACCAGAAACCTTGGGCACTCGAAAAACAAATTTGACGGTTAAAGCCCGATTAGAGATGGGCACGTGAGCAGAATATTGCCTGATTCACGTGAATCACGCGTGAGTGAAAACTTATTTTTCATACGTCAGCGTGAGTAGAAATAATTCTTCGTGAGTGAGTGAGTGAGTGAGTGAGTGAGTGAGTGAGTGAGTGAGTGAGTGAGTGAGTGAGTGAGTGACGTGAGTGAGTGAGTGAGTGAGGGAGTGAGTGAGTGAGTGAGTGGTGAGTGATGAGTGAGTGAGTGAGTGAGTGAGTGAGTGAGTGAGTGAGTGAGTGAGTGAGTGAGTGAGTGAGGTGAGTGAGTGTAGTGAGTGAGTGAGTGAGTGAGTGAGTGAGTGAGTGAGTGAGTGAGTGAGTGAGTGAGTGAGTGAGTGAGTGAGTGAGTGAGTGAGTGAGTGAGTGAGTGGAGTGACTGTGAGTGAGTGAGTGAGTGAGTGAGTGAGGTGAGTGATGTAGTGAGTGAGTGAGTGAGTGCGTGATGGAGTGAGTGAGTGAGTGAGTGAGTGAGTGAGTGAGTGAGTGAGTGAGTGAGTGAGTGGTGAGTGAGTGAGTGAGTGAGTGAGTGAGTGAGTGAGTGATAGTGAGTGAGTGAGTTGAGTGAGTGAGTGAGTGAGTGAGTGAGTGAGTGAGTGAGTGAGTGAGTGGTGAGTGAGTGAGTGAGTGAGTGAGTGAGTGAGTGAGTGAGTGAGTAGTGAGTGAGTGAGTGAGTGAGTGAGTGAGTGAGTGAGTGAGTGAGTGAGTGAGTGAGTGAGTGAGTGGAGGGAGTGAGTGAGTGAGTGAGTGAGTGAGTGAGTGAGTGAGTGAGTGAGTGAGTGAGTGAGTGAGTGAGTGAGGTGTGAGCCAAATTTTTTAGTTAGTGAGTGTAGGTGATGAGAAATTTCACAAAAAAATACATTTTTGTGACGATATGTTGTAGAAAGATGTAATGATTGGCTCAAAAAGCTCTGAAATCAAATTGGTTTATCAAAATATTTCTGATAAACAAACACCATGTAACATTTATTTTTAACTCTCAATTAAAAAAAAAATACTTCAAAATTCCGATTGCTAACAAATAGCAAAAAACACTAGTTTAAAAGAAAAATGCTAAAATAAGCTTAACCCTCGAACCGGCAAACCCGCATTCATTTGGTTTATAATAAGAATTTAATCTATTGCGATAGAAAACAAAATTTACAAAATATTTTGTTAATTAATTTTTTGTGTGCATTTCACGGGTTGGAAGCAAGAAAGCGTTTAACTTAAAATTTCGAAAAATTTCAAAAAATAAATATTTTGAAATCAACACAATTTTCAACAATCTGGAAAACATATTTATGTTGGCAGCTTAAACTTTAATTCTAATTTTGGTATATAGACATACTGGATTCCAAAAGGATAATTGTAAAGGACATCGTCTTAACTTGAAAAGGTATGGACGAAGTTTTATTAAATTTGGCAGAAATATTATATTAAGTAGTATTAGCATAGCCTTTAATTTTCATCAATATTTGTTGAAGATAAGTTGTGTTTTCGCTCAATTTCGCTTTTTTCGAAAAACGAAAATCGCCATATCTTCTATACTAAAAGCACAAAAATTGCATTATTTTTTTTTTTTTTTTTTTGACTGTAGTTATATTTTGGTAAGAGAAATAATTTATTCCTAAAGGTATTTATTTTTATGGATTAGTTTTAAAGATTCGCTCTTAACGTATTTTGAGCCATATCGCCTAAATTAGGCAACGAAAAAAATATTTTTCGTGCCGAACAAGTGGTATAAATTTCATTGCAAAAGCAAAAAATCTTAGGCCGGTGTGAGGGTTAATTTTTAAAGGGTAAAGGCAAAAACTGGATAATATTTCAAAATAAGCCAATATAAAAATTAAGCTAGAAAAAAGCTCTAACAAATATACACAGATAAAAACATCACGAAATTTTAAGTGAAAAAAGTAGTTGTAAAAGTTCAATTTTTATTTCAAGAACATTTTTATTATAATCAATATATTTGTTCTTGATATGACACATTTTCAAACTTTTTTTCAAGAAAACGTGTCAAACAAGTGGAAGCATTAAAGTCCGATGTGCCGAATTTGGTATTAAAAAAGATTAAATTCGGCTGTGACGAATTTTTGGATACCCTCCATCTCGGTGTTTTCATAAACCAGGGAAAGTGCAAACAATATTAATATCTATATTCTTTGTAAAAATAACAAAAATAATGTTGTTTTTATAAGTAAAACAAAATATGACTGATTGATTAATGTCTTTGGGATGTTTCAGAAGAAAAAAATGTTTAATTAAAGTTTACTAAAATGAATCTGAAATTCTGCAGTGGGTATTCAAAGGTTATTCTGATTACCTAAAGAAGAACGTGTAGTGAAATATATATATATTTGTATAGTTCCTTATGATGTTAAAAAAACTGTTGTAAAATTCGCCTGTTGTTTGTCTCTTTGCCTATATAATAATGAAAGAAAGTTACTAAAATATATTTTTGGATCGTTAGAAGAGATGCAATGAATACAAACGCATAAAAACAGTTTCGAATAATCAGAATTTTAGATAAATTTAAGGGAACAAAAATACACTTGCGGAGACATACATAATGAAATAATTATGAAATGCCAGTTTACATTACAACACATGTGTTTATACTATACATCACATAAGTAAAACGGAAAGTGTGATGAAACTAAGTTTGTCAAAAATTATAAAAGAAAATCTTTCGAGTGTTTTCGAGATACAAAAAATTAAAGAAACTGGTATTTCAAATTATTGTTTTTCAGCTCAGTTGCTTGTGCAATTCTCGTTTACGACTCCTAGAATAAGAACCCTAAGAAATTTTCCCAAAATTCGATTGGTTTTTACACATCAATACTTTAATTTAGATTATTTTTGTATGTATCAAATAAAAATTAGGGCCTTTAAGGAAAACAAATGCATATAATCAAAAGATTTTAAGATGAAGTATGCACCTTATATGTCTTAAATAAAAAGTTCTGAAAGTGAATGTCCTTTAAATTGAATGGGGTTTTTAATAAATGTAATTAGAATGTAAGAGTTTCCTTGCAAATTTATTAAAGGTTGAGAATGAAAATAAGTAAAAATAGTGTACGAAAAAAAGTTATGAATTTACATTGTTGGATTCGGGGATTTTGTTCCTGGATATTTTTTTGATCTGATAACGATTAATGTGTCTGGCAACTCCGGTTAATGCAGTCAAATAAATAAAGAATTTTAACTAAACTATTTTGTTCTACCTTTTTCTTATTGGTGATTTTTTGATTTGTTGGGGTTAACAAAAAAGGTATATGGCAAGCCTGGTATATGGAAAACAAAAGCATACTTTATAAATTAGCTTAACAATTTTTCGAGGGCTTCTCGCATTTGCACTTATAACCAGTGTTGCCAGGTTTGTAAAGCATAAAAACGACAAACTTTCTAGAAAAAATCGTCAAAATCGTCATCATATTTTGAAAAATCGTCAAAATAAAATATATTTGTTAGAAGAGGGATAAAGTTTTAATAAAAAATAAAATACAATAATGTTATTCACATTTCAAATGTTAACGTGTTATCGTTGTAATATAACACGATTTTTGACACTTCTCTTTGGTTTAAACTTCGAAAATCATTATATTTTACAACGATATTCATATTTATAAAATGTTGAAACAGTGTGCCCCAGTAGGCTAGTTGGTAGCGTGCTGGCTTATCAGTGCGGGGGTCGTGGGTTCGATTCCCACCAGAGGCACTGATCTGTTTTCGCTACAACGCGCCGAAGGCCATAGTAGCTAGTGCTCGGTTAGGGTAATAGTATATAACTTGTAATTATATGATTATTAATAAAATAACAAAAATATAATGTTGAAAGATCAAATAAATACAACTTTAAATCAAACTAATTTTACCACTTGAACTGTTAAACACTTATATCTGCATAATTCTGTGAACAACATTTCAGTGGCACAACTTTTTAAATATTAAATTCTTTTACAAAATTTGGAAATTCTTTAACAATAAGTCTGTTCGATTACTTTTCCTGTAAAGTTCAGTAAAAACTACTCAGTAACAAAATTACAAATAGTAAGACAAATTTACAAAAAAGTAAACGAACAGAAAATTTGTAGGAATTATTAAATTAGATAAAATAGCTTGTTTTAAATATTAAAAAAAATCAACTGGTCATTATGGAAAAGGAAAAAGTTAATTGAAATTATCGACCAAAAATAATTTAAATGTTTTTTAACTTCTTCCATAGTTAATTATTTAATCATTTTCACTTTCAATCCATAAACAATTAAAATTTAATTTAATTTTTGTTTACTAAAAATACAAGCATATTTTTTTATTTTTTAGTCATATGTTTTTTTCATCTTACAAATTCTTTCTGGCAAAAATGTATCCAGTAAAAACTTGTAAGTTCTTTGGCATCAAACTGTCACTTTACTCTCTCTTTTTACCAGTTTTTACTGCGTATTTGTCTAAACGAACACCTTCCAGTAAAAACTTGTACAAATTTTTGTGTTATCGAACAAACTTAATGTTATATTTTTAATTATTAAATTTTGGCACTTTATTTATATTATTAGGCCTGTTTTTTAAGCACCGGATTTATTTTTGGATTTATTTTGTTTCATTTAAAGTTGTATATATATCATCTTTCAACATGAAATATATTCGGGCTAGAGATCTGTTTGTTTCGCAAAAAAAGTCCATGCCTTGTGTTTTAACATGAAAATTTTTTTATTTTTATTTAAATCTAACTCCAATTAAATTTTATAAAAATTTAAAGAAATGTTCTAAACATATAAACACAGAAACTAAATTAAGCTAAACCCGTAATGAATTTATAAAAAAATAAATGCGGTTTGGATTAAGTTTTATTCAATTCTAGGATTTGCATTTTTGCAAAATTGTATTTCACATCATATTAGCATATAAAAGCTAGCTATCGATCAAAAAACAATGTTTTTGCTTTCAATTTTTAACGAAATAATATAAATTTAATGATCGAGCCGGCGATTTTATGAGAATGATAAATAAGTAGATCTTGCTGACATATTAAATTATTGTCAAAAAATCGTCATTTTGGAAGCAAAAGTCGTCAAATAGTCATTTAGTTATTTTGGGTATTAAATATCATCAAAATGACGACAAATCGTCAAACCTGGCAACTCTGCATGCGATTGCTACTAATTCATACGTACATACATATATATATATATTCCCGTCGTTCCTATAAGGAGCATAGGGCCGTACATACATACTGTATTACAAAACAAAAAAACAACAACAATATTTTGTGGGTTTTTTTTTGTTTTTAAGTGTTGATCATGACCGTGGATGGTAACCGATTCTATGTGGTTATTGGTCCTAGTAACGCTATTTTCTTTTATTTCGGTAACGGTATTTTAGGGGAAACTATACTTCAGTTATTTCGGTAACGGGATTTTAGCGTTAACGGTATTTTAGCGTTAACGGTATTTTATTTATTTCGCTAACGGTATTTTAGCGGTAACGATATTTTAGATATTTCGGTAACTTTATTTTAGGGAAAAAGATTTTTCAATTATTTTGCTAACGGCATTTTAAGGATAACGTTATTTTAATTATTCAGGTAATGTTAATGCACACCACAATTTTTAACCGCATTATGCCCGAGTTTAAATGACTGTCTAGTTTATGATCACACTTTGGGAAAATATATCTATTTACAGAAGTTTTTTTGTTCAGATCTTGTTAGATTATTTCGGTAACGGTATTTTAAGGTAACGGTATTTTACGGATAACGGTATTTCAAGAATATCGGTAACGGTATTTAAGCGATAACGATAGTCAGTTGAAAGGTGTTAGAATCGGGACGGTAATTCAGCGATATTGACAGCCATCCCTGCTTGCGTATATTCTTGTGTATAAGCATTGAATGTACGTATGTATGTATGTATGTATGATGAAATAAAAAAAAAAAAATTTTAGAGGTCTTCCCACATTTTCACTCATAACTTCTGAACGCGTTAACCGATTTTGATCATTTTCACTAGAAAACTGCTCATGATATCAACAAACAATTTGACTGAAAATTAGCAGTACCTCTTCTGTATTGGAGGAGTATTTTGTGTTTCCACAGACAGACGGACGGACAGACGGACAGACGGACATGGCTATATCGACTTCTCTATCCATGCTGATCAAGAATATATATAGTTTATGGGGTCCCAGAATTTTTTTAAAAGAATTACAAACATTTGACAAAGTGAATATACCCTCCTGCACTATGGGATGGAGGGTATAAAAACGTGTTTGTTGAAACCCAAGCATCTTAACAATAGCAATGACGTCAAGTACTTTGTTTGCTTCGAATACGCGTAAAATTATTAAGAATTTACTTTCTATATTTAACTTATTTTATAATTCAAAATATTATTTTTTACTTGTTATTTTTACTTATATATTTTGTTTTTATAACTAATAAAAACGAGTTTAAATAAAAAAAAATCCACACAAAAATATCTGTATTTTAGCGATTTTCGCGACGTAATTTTCTTTTAAGAACCCTGTCATTCTGTTTACACGCAAGAAAGAGAAAACAATAAGTTAAAAAGTGAAAAAATTATAAAAAATAAGAACATATAGTAAAAAGTTTTTAGCATAAAATATTAAATTTTACAAAAAAAAAATATTTTTCTAAAAAAAATTGTTCTAATATACGAAGCGTTTAAAGTACCCCAGAACTTTTTCATTCAACACTTCGCAACATTTGTGATATTTTTCCTGATTTAATAATACAATTTATAATTACAGTATATTTTTGAAGTTTTATGTCATGAATTATTTAACATTAAGTGATTATTTTATTTGTTTCATTTTTTTTTTTTATAAAGTACTTTTTATTAAAAAAATTGTTTTTTAAAATAAAAAAAAAATGTATTATTTTTTATTTTTTTATTAAAGGTGGTCTTTTTAATTAAAGTGTTATTAGAAATCAACAAATTCGATTGTTAAATTTTGTTTTGAATTTCAACAAACTCGTTTGTTGATATGACTATTTATTTTTAAAAAAATTGACAATCAAGTCAACAATATCGTTTGTTAAAATTGGCTTTGAACTTGAACAAATTAGTTTGTTGACTATGTTATTGAAATAAATTTAACAATCAAGATACAAACAAGGTATTTGTTTGTATTTACAAAATTTGTTTGTATTTACAAAAAGTTTGCTTGTATTTACAATTTTTTTTTGTTTATCTGTCTGTAGCTTAAAATTTTAATAATTTAATAATCTGAACTTGTATTTATGTAATTTCAAGCTTAGATACCTGCCGTGTAAACGATCAAAATCGGGTAGGTATCTAAGCACCGGTAGATATCTATTGATTGAAATAACGGGCATTAGTCTAAATAATTCCATCCTTTCAAATAAAAAACAAGATTCAGATTATTTTTGGTTGCTCTAGTTATCTCATTTTACCGCAAGAACAAATTACTACAATTGTTCTCAAAACAAATTTTTTCCTTCGCTATCAGTCTCACCTGTAGATGGAGTACTTTTCTCACAATTTTTTATTTTATAATCATAAAATAGGGTATATCTCGGAAAATAAGCAAGATAGAGAAAAATGGGCCAAAAATCCTTTAACAAGTTTAGTCTCCCGATAAATTCTCTCCGATCTTAATGTAAGTTTGATATGTGATAAAGAAAAAAAAAATAAGGGGCACGCTTTTTTAGGGTTAAAAAGTAGGGTCAAAGTTAAAACATTTTTGTATGGAAGCTAATGAAATTCAGATTTTTTTTAACGCAATTATGATGTACCCGAGAAACAAAAAATGTTGATACTAATATTGTCTGTATAGTGTGTTAGGGTTGTCAATTATTTAAAATATAGGTTAAAAAGCTCTTCGGAAAAAGTGTACATTAACAGACATTAAAAGACATTAATATACATATTTTTAAGCTTAATCCAACTACAATTCTTTAACAAAACGCCTGTTTTAATATCATGATAGTAAAATAGGCATTTAAGTGCACTTAAAAGAAATGGGCGTTGTGGTGTAATGGTTAGCGCGTTGGACTTTTACACAGAAGGTGCCGGGTTCGATCCCCGGTGCCGGCTACATCAAATTAATATGTATGAGTTTTTTCTATCCCTCATACGTATCGCAATATCCAACTTCGGTGTTCCCATAGCAATTAACCCCACCGAAGTAAAATAATGAATCAGGGCTATGAACCAAAAAGCTTCAATAAGTTCGCCAACTCTCCATCAGGTGGCGAGCAACAACTGTTCTAAGACTTATCATCTCGCGCAATTACAGTGTTGCCATGTCTGAAGCCCTTCATCTTTCCCCACCTTTCATCTCTATACTATCCCTTTCCAAAGAAAGCAACACACTAAATATAGGAAGTATTTCCTGAGTGTTGCCTCTCTTTATATTATCGAACAATTGACCTTAACAAATGGTCATGCAGTACAAAGAGGAGGAATTGTCTCAGCCAGAAAACAATTATTTCAATATGGTGCCTCATATACAAAATGCGCGATTGTCAAAACCCAGAGTCCAACTTTTAGTATGATATGTGAATACCTTTGAAAAGTATATGTGCAAAAAAAATCAGCCAAAAATGTTTATATTTGAAAAAGTTTTTCTAACAAAAACCCAAATTTGTGACAAATACATATGTACTAGGGCGGGTCGATTTGTACGTTCAACGTACAAGGAAAATTGTATTCTAGGGATCAAAATAAGAAACTTTGCCAAAGGAACCATACTTCTAAAACGAATTCTGATGTCCCGACTTTTGACCCGTAGGGTGAAATTTTGAAAAAGCCCACTTTTATATTTCAGAAAGTAGGAGGAATCTCTCCAAGATTATGGGAGCTACTTCTTCTCCGGGAGACGCGCTAGCAAATTAATGCATAAATCATCATTCTAGGTGACCGTTAAGGGGTTAAAATTTAAGTTGAAAGAGGGCCTTTTTAGCCGTGTTTTTATAGCAAAATGTACAAATCTCGCGATAGAGATATTTCAGAAAGTAGGAGGAATCTCTCCAAGATTATGGGAGCTACTTCTTCTCCGGGAGACGCGCTAGCAGACGAATGTATAAATTATATTCGATTGGGTTGGATTCGATTGGGGCACTCTAAATGGGTCAAAGTGGGATTTTTAAAAGTTTGACCCTACGGGTCAAAAGTCGGGACATCAGAATTCGTTTTAGAGGTATGGTTCTTTCGGCAAAGTTTCTTATTTTGATCACTAGAATAAGATTTTCCTTGTACGTTGAGCGATTTTTAAATCGACCCGCCCTAATATGTACCAAACAAAACGGAGGTTTTTGTTAGAAACACTTTCGCAAATATAAATATTTTTTGCTCCAAATTTGCAAACATACTTTTGGAAGGTATTTACATGTCACACTAAGAGCTGGACCCTGCGGTAGTCCTGGAAAGCTATGCTGCCGTGTAACACTTTGATAAAGTACTTACTAATATAACTCCTCTTCAATGACTCTTTTCAATGCGTGAACATTTGATTAGCTCGATTAATTATTTAGCGAAAGAATTCGCGAAAAGCGAAAAATATAGTAAAGAAACGCTCAACAGCAATTTTAATTTTAAGCTTTGGGAATCAAACATCCCAAGTAAAAAATGTTGTATAGAAAATTATATAATAGACAAATATGAATATATATAGCTAAGTGTGGTACTATCTTGGTTTGGATATAATTATGTATAATTTAATTTTTTTTAACAATTTCAAATATGCCGTCATATACAAAGAAATATGAATAAGTATGTTCCCATACATATTTACATGTACCATATGTAGTTAGATATGCTCAGAAGTTTTTAGCACAGCCTCATTTATAACTAAAAATGGTTTTATAGAAAATCACATGAAATTGTTAGTGTCCAACCGAGTATTCGGTTTCGGCTTCAGAGTTCGGCCTAAAAGTTATGTACGGTCAAGTTCGTCCTTCGGTTAAGTTTGGCCGAACTTGGCCGAACTCCGTTTATTTGAAGAAATTGAGTACATTTTAACCGAATTCACGTTTTATTCAAATTCAAAAGTAAATTTAAAAGTTCGGCTTCCGTTACGAACATTTAAAATCTGGCCGAAGTTCGGCTACGGGCTCGGCTTCGTCCAAAAAAGTGAGTTCGGTCGGACACTAAAAATGGTATGTAGTAAGTATAGCCCCGTGTACAAAAAAAAATCTAAGTTTTACGGAGACAAATGTCGTAACGTATTGGAGAATTAAAACGAAATAAAGATGACAAATCTATATTATTGCTATTTCGTTAAAATTTAAATAGCTTATTTTTAGTATTCCTTTAAAAAAAAAAACAATTTTTAACATTATAAACAGTCTAATCCGTTTACCCTAAGGCAAAGTTCGTTAAATAACAGCAAAATTTTAATTTTTTTAATTAAAAAATAATTTGCTTAATGTTTGTATTTTTATAGAATTTATAATTAAATTGTTAAGAGTTTTTTATTCCATAAAAACATAAGCTCGAAATTTTTATTTTTAATCAATACTAAATTTAAGCTTTTAAATTTGATATAAAATGAAGTCCTAAAGTATTAAAATCAATACATATCTATATGAAGCATATATTTGTATATGAAAAATTCTAGATAAAACTATAAAATTATGTCTCTCTAAATCAAATTAGACATGATTATATTGGGTCCGGATAAAATTTTATATAATTAAATATATTTATATAATATTCGATATAAATAATTCTATATACATTTGGGCGATAGAGGTCCTTTTTAGCCGTGTTTTTATAGCAAAATGGACAAATCTCGGGATTGAGATATTTCAGAAAGTAGGAGGAGTCTTTCCAAGATTAGGGTCTCTATTTCTTCTCCGGAAGACGCTCTAACAGATGAATGCATAAATTATATTCGATTGGGTTGGACTCGATTATGGCACTCTAAATGGGTCAAAGTGGGATTTTTCAAAATTTGACCCTACGGGTCAAAAGTCGGGACATCAGAATTCGTTTTAGAGGTATGGTTCCTTCGGCAAAGTTTCTTATTTTGATCCCTAGAATACGATTTTCCTTGAACGATGAGCGATTTTTTTTGCCTCCATACAAATCGACCCGGACTAATATACCTATATAACAATATCATAGATGTCGATATCATTGAATTAATAAAGCACTTAAATACAAAATATGTTGAACACTTGAGAATTAAATCGAAAAAATAAAGTTCGAAATTTAATGAAATTATGAAGTTTTATGGAAAAAATAAAAAAAGTTAGTAAATAGGAAACAATTTCATAGTTTTAAAAAATCGAATGATTTTATCACCTATGAAATTGTATGAACAAAAGTTTATGAAAAATTTCATATTAATTGAATTTCTTCTACATAATGAAATTTTTCATTGAATATATGAAAAAAAATTCAATGAAATTGTTTCTTTAATATGATAAAGAACAATTCTTTTAGTGAAGTTGAAGTATTTTTAAATGTCAGCTATAAAGTGTTAACCAAATTTCAAAGGTTTGCCCTCACTGCATGAGACGTGTGTTTTGAGGCACAAACAAAAAAATCAACCCAGGGTTAACAACAGCAATTTGACATTCAGTCAGTAGCCACACACGCATCTTATGAAGTAAAGAAAAATACATCTACAAAACTGGCTGCACTATATTAAAAAAAAATTGCCTGTTTGCTGGAAAAATTTGTAACACTTATCTCCCATTAACAAGGCAAAAATGCAATCAAAGGTGTTTTAAAAATTTGAAATTCTACGCATGCTCAAAAAATATATATAAACGTGCTCATTATAATTCAAATGAGTGATTATTATTTTATTTTTTTCATATTTTATTTTGATCAAAAATTGCTTTTAGCAAATTTTGTTTTATTTTTTTATTTTTTTCATTCTGTTCTTTTTTTTTCAATGTGAACAACATTAACTCCTTTTATATTCACTTTTTGTTGTGGTTGTTATTCTTGTTGTTGTTTTTTTTTTTTGCTCCGAATTATAAAACGTAAACACTTCACTCACTGGCTCTAACAACGCATGATCACCTTGATATTGTGATCGTCTCTTTTTTTATTATTTTTGCTTTAATTCTTATTTATGAAAATTTTCTAAAGAATTTTATATATTTCTCTCACTTTATTTTTAATGCCCTTATTTTTTTTTGCAAACTTGTTACCTTTTAATTATGATTATTTGTTTCAAAAATTTTGTTTATCTAATTTTATTTTCCACTTCAATTATTATTTTTTTGTGTTAAATTCTATTCTTAATAAAACGCTTTTTACTTTGTTGTTGTTATTATTTGAAATCACATTGAGACGATCGATTGCGTTTAGTTTGTCCAATAACAAACATTAAATAATAACAACCGTGTTGTACATTCGATATTGGGAGAGAAGATCGCGTGTTATGGGTTCAACAGACGTCGTTATACTGATATATGAACGTTATAACGACAAACAATACTCGGAAGTTTGTTAGCATATAAATAAACAACAAAGTTGTATTAACAACAGTAAATAAGGGTGGCCAGTTTTAACTTCTTTTTGAAAGTAAATATTTTATAAATAACACAGTTAAACCAGTGTTGCCACTTTGTGTGTAATTACACAAATTGAGTATAATTTCGACTTGCATGTGCTGTCCAACGCATCAATGCGTAATTTGAAACTTATACGCCGTCATTCATAAAAAATCTTAATTCAGATTTAAAATACATTTTAGTTAAAACACATGTTAAGCTTTAAAACTGTATTCATAAAGGAATATTAGCTTAAAACACATATTTTAAACCATGTGCAAAGTTAATATTCGTTAATGAATACACACGCAGAAAAAAACTGGGGAAATATTATCGAAGTGCAACTACATGCAACTACATAAGTTTCAAGGTAGTTTCACAAAGATCTAGCAAAATTTTTCTAAACGATATACCTACAAGCCTAGTGAAAAAATTCTAAAAAAATGCATATCGCTCATTTACTTCAATAACGTCATAACTCAAAAATTTGATTTTGTAGAAAACGAGTTTAAAGTTTTCAATTTACTCCCACCTTGAAGAAAAAAATAACGACATAATTTCCCTCAAGAAGTGAGTATACATGATATCAATACGATTTTTTTACACAATATAATACGTGATATAACGAATAATTCTGGTTCATTAACTCAAAAATCATGTTTTTTGAGTTGTGACGTTCTTGAAGTAAATGAGCGATATACTTTACAAGAAATTTGTAAAAATAACTTGAAACTTATGTAGTTGTATAATTACTAATTCGACAATATTCCCCCAGTTTTTTTCTGCGTGCAGTTTTAAGGCAAAAATTTATGTTTTAACTGAAATGCCTTTGAAATGTTGTTTAATATTCGTATGGATACGGGGAATAATCTTTATTGTTCATTTTGATAAATTTTAGATTCTAAGAATTTTTCAAACCTTTGAAAATATGCTAGAAGACATTAGAAACTCTTTTCTAAAAAAATGTTAATTAAGTGATTTATTTAAACAACGACTTGATTCTTAAGGTGCCCATACATTACGCAATATTCTTGTGCAACTTTTGCTATTGTGCAAAATGTTACCTGTGTGTATGTCATATTGGAAGGTTGTACAATAGATTGAATAAAATCAAAAAGGTTTTGATTCTTATTATGCAACCAAGAAATGTGAAAAATATTGTGCAATTTTTATATCTTTAAACAACAAACAAGAGAGTGGTGCCATAGTTTGTGCAAAAGTATTGTACATCTTAGTGCACTGTGTTGGGCAAAATGACAATAATACTGGAAATCACCCAAGAAACAACTTTACGGACTGTCCGTTACAAACGGATTCATGAATCTGGCATTGACTGTACGAAAACGGACCGGAATTGACGTATCCGTCGAAGCTTGTACGAAAACGGACCATTAACGTAGAGTAAAATTGGATTACTCAAATTTTCGAAAATTATCCCATTTAACTTCGTGTTGCTGTATCCGTTTTGGTGCCGTTTAACCGGACTACACCGATTTTCATCAGTTAAAACTCCGTTACAACCGTTATCGTTTTTCTTCCGGTATTACCGGAGTGTGTTTTGTTTAAAAAAGAGTCAAACAGTTTTTTTTATTAATATAATTAAATATTAATAAAATAATAATAATTTAAAAATAAAACCAAACTTTTGTTTAAAATTAAAAAAAGGAGAAATCATTTAGATAAAATAAATAAAAAAAATAAAAATGGACCATTTAAAAAAAAACGGTACGAATACTTACCATATTCGGACCGTATACGGTATATTAAAAACGGAGTCCACTCCGTTTTTAAAATAAATGACGGACAGTTTACGCTACGTTTTGAACGTACACTCAATTCGTACACTCAGTTTTATATACAGCATGACGGTACGAAAACGGTCCGTTTTAGCGTGCTTTATACTGTTTCGAATCCGTATTCGATGTTAATTTTATTCCGTTTTCCGGTCCGTATACTGATCCGGAAAACGGTACGGAAACGGACTTCGGATCCGTATATGCTGTACCGAAAACGGCACATAAACGGACCGGATTGTTTGCTGGGAATATTTGCAATAATTTTGCATAGTATATGGGTTCCTTTAAAGCCTCCACATTCCAAATTATTTTTCCTAAAGAAAAACTTTTGAATTATCTTCGATTTTTATTTAGAAAAACTCTTTTGATTCCAATAATATTTTTTTTATAGAAATCACACAGATTATCATAAATTTTCCAAAGGACTATCCTCAGACTCTGAGATTTATTGATTTATAAGGGTAAGTTTATTGATTTATAATTGTAAGTTTTTTACGGAATTTGCCGCTTTTTTGCCATTTTTCCAATTATTTTGTAAAAATTACATTTTTAAGTATCCTTGCCATAAAAAGCCATTTTAGAGAATTTTCTAGCTTTTTTGTTAAAAAATGCTTAAAAATAGCACATTTTAGAAAAAAATAAATAATACATAATTTTTAGAAAAAAAAATATATATTTTTTTAATGTTTGTAGAAATAAAATCTGGATAGTTATATTTTGTTTAACATCGAAACGAAATTTAAACTTTATAAATCGTAATTTACTAATTAATGTAACATTTAGCAAATTAACTGTAAATTTCTTCCATATATTTTTTTACTAAAAAATAAAAATATTATAAAATCTTTATTCAACTGGTATTTTTCGAAATATTTTGAATTGATATGCAATTTTTGAACTTTTTCGTGTTTTGCTGGTTTTTTTTTTTTGCTAATTTGCATTCACGCAGAAAAAACCGGGGGAATATTATCGTAGTGCTTAGTAACTATACAACTACATAATTTTCAAGTTAGTTTTACAAATTTCTTGTAAAATAAATGTATGAATTTATTTAGAAATATTTTAGTAGGTTTGTATATATTTTACAAAAATTTGTATTTATTTTACTAGAACTTTGTAAAACTAACTTGAATCTTAACTTGTAGTAGTATAATTACTAAGCACTTCGATAATTCTCGGGGAAATATTATAATATTCCCCCAGTTTTTTCTGCGTCTACCATTTAATACTTTTTTTGTGCCATTTTAAACTCGACCTATTATTTTTTTTTTTTGCATGTGTAATTTGAAAATTTTCGTGTAATTTTGACTCTCATCATGTGTAATTTTGAATTTCTCTTGTGGCAACACTGCGTTAAATACTAACGACCGTATTCATAAAAAATCTTAATTCAAATTTCAAATACATGTTATTTAAAACACATGTTAAGCTTTAAAACTGTATTTATAAACGAATATTAGCTTAAAATACTTATTTTAAATCTTGTGTAAAAGTTAATATTCGTTGATGAATACAGTTTTAAGGCTAACATTTGTGTTTTAACTAAAATGTATTTGAAATGCTGTTTAATATTTTTATGAATACGGAAGATTTTTGTATATATATACATAAGATATTACTTACATTCTTTATAATTTTTCGTTTTTCACAGTCAATTCTACATTCTTTTTATGTAAATAAATTACATCAGAAATAAAATGCTTAAGAAACTCAACCTCCATTGTGCTTTTATGTTTGATATTGCCATATCTAATAAATATTGCTATTTTGATTTGTGTATGTCAAACTAAATTCTAAGTGTTTTTATGCAATTTATTTATTTATTTTTTATTAGAAAAATATACTAATAGCTTATTTTCTTTTCCAAATTTCATCAATGTAAATTTTACATATCATGTTTTGTATTAATGATCATCAATGTAAATTTTACATAGCATAAACTTGAATAAATTTCCAAAAAAAAAAACAACTTGTGAAATTTAACAAAAACGCAGTTTAGCATATAACCCAAGCATTTTCGCCGTTATGTCAAGACTAAGTAAATTTTAGAAGAAATGGATTTTATAAAAACACACCATCGTGTGTAATTATAACAAATAAATTAAATAATTTATTTTTATTCATATTATTATTCATACCTCAACAAGTGATTGTAAAAAAAGGAAATAAAACTAGAGTCAAAATTTATATATTTCATTAGTAACAAATATTATCATACTTTTTTCTTTCGTAGCATTTTACATCAGGATGCTTTTTGAAATCCGCACAAGAATTTTCGTATTCATTTTTGTTGAATTTAACTAATATTGTATTTATTTAATAAAAATTTTATTTATTTTTATTTATCAGCTAAAATCAACCACTACACAGAAAAAACTAAAAACGGGGTTCAATTAAAAATTTTATTGAATCAATTAATATTTTAATTGATTTTGCACCTACAACTGAAATGATAGTATTAACTAAAAATATTTGCAGACAGTTTATTAAAACTCTTTCAATTAAAATAATAATAATATCAATTAAAAGAGTTATTGTTTTTATTTACAACCTCAATTAAAAAGTTTAGTTAAATTGATTAAAACTTTAATTGAAACTTGAGAAGAAAACAATGGTAGTTTTAATTGAAAACTCGTATTTTTTTATTTTTGTTATATGCCCCCCATTAAATAGAAAAAGAAATGTAGGTTTGTAAATTAAATTGACATTTTATTTATAATAAAATTAAAGCTTTTTAATATAAAAATGTATTATAAGAAAACAAATAAAAGTAAAGATTTTTTGTTTTGCTTGTCTTGAACTTTTTCTTGTAATTGAATTGATTTCTTTAAAAAATCACACACAACTTTAAAATGATAGTTTAATGACACTTATACTTATTGAATATTTAATTATTTACAAAAATAATAGTTTAATTGTCCTTTTTCGATAAGGTTTATTTAAATCGACATGTGCACTTTTATTACCACAGATAAAACACGAAACTAAATTAAGTTTTCGTGTGTACACGAATATCTCAACAAAAAGAGTGTTGCAAACTCTAGTAAAATAACTACGATTTTGCGTGTATTTGAAATCGGTAAACTATTCAATTTGTTCAAAGTTAATCATTTGCGATTTTTTTTTTCTTTTTATTTACAAATTAAATAATATATTGATATTATTAAACCTTTGTTTGATTATTTAATCTAAATAAAATAAAAATTTTGTTTACATGTTGTCAACACTGTATGGATATATAAGAAAATTCAATAAATTTTTTAACTGAATCAATTAAAAAAAATATTTAAATTGCCATTGATATTCAAACAATCGATTAATTAGATATTTTTGACCCATAATTTTTTCTGTGTATATTTGTCTTGTGTAACGATATATACTTGCATATCATACTTATTTTTACTTATGGGGTATATCTTTGTATCTTATGTGATATATACGTTGAAATTTTGTATCTTATCACATATAATTGATACAGCTATATATCAGATCACATATACCGTGTATTTAAAAAAAACGTTCAAAGTTTGTAGAATAAATAATATTTTATAGGTTAAGAAAACATTTTTAGTCAAAATTCTTAAAATAAGCAATTAAAAGCCAAAAGAAAACGCTATTTTAAAATCAAAATCTTTATAACCCAATGAACCGAATCGCATTTGGCTGAAAAAAAGCTATAATAAGCGATATTTATCACGTGAAATTGACTTTTTTCTATCAATTATTATTTGTTTTGGTTGTATTTATGAAAATTTTCTAAAAACACTGAATCGCCGAAACTACATGTTTTTTGATACAAACTGAACTGAAACTACAGTCAAATGAAAAAAAAAATGGTCTTTAATACAGATTTATTTTTAACAAACGTGTTTATCATTAACCTCTAATTTTTTAAATTTTCTTAAAATGACGTTATATTTATAAACACTGGATGACTAAGGCCTAGTTCTTAGGATGTAGATTATCGTTAAACTTAGATTAATGAAATTTGTAAATGAGATCCTGCTTCTAAAATGTGGTTAATTTTATGTTATTACAATAATTACCAAATTTCTAAACTAAATAAAACGGTATTGATTATTATTTGTTAATAAACTTGGAAAGGGCAGACAAACTTCGTTGACGGTTTAACTTAACCGAGTTTAATTGGCATCCCAAAAACTCTGCATAAATAGTTAAAACAAATACAACTTTAAGAAATAATTTGAAAACAAAATAACGTCACAGCTTTGAAACACAGTGTATAAATCAAAATGAAATCACAACAAAACTCGACCTGACGATAGATCAGTGGGCTAAAGCGCTCTGTCTAACGTGTAGTGCGAGTGCATGTGGCATTAGAAATAAGTTTATCTATACCACGGTCAGTGATTGCACAGAAAATTTCATATAGACGCAATCGAACAAATAAAAAACAACAAATATTACATTATTCAAAAAAACAGGGTCACTGACGAAGGTTCAATACCAGAAACTGCGCAGTCTGATTCAGTAAATTGAAAATTTACAATGTAGTTATGATTTTTAGAAAATACACTCATTCTTCTCTACCACGCCTTTCACAATTAAAAATCACGTCTAATTTTCCAAATCATTGATTTATATTAAAATTTGTTTTATTTTTTGGAATGTGAAGCAATATTGTAGAGCGGATTTCATATTTCATTTGGGATCAAACGATATCTTGGCCCTTTTATAGTTATTTATCATTCTATAGCAGAAAAATATAGTTCTTCTTTTGGATAAAACTATGTATTGCCGCATTTAAAGTCTGATGGCTGTATTTTCGCCTGTCCTAAATTTAAAAAATTTTCGAATTTCGTCACGTACTCAAACGATAGGTATTAATGAGCTGTTTATGTATAAAAACGGCCTTCGTAGTGTATTTTTAAAATTTTTTGACAGAGAAAAGTTTAAAAGTTTTGCACTGCTGAGCATACTAAGGGAAAAACATTTATAAAAATTCCATAGATTAATTTTGGTCTACCTCAGCATCATTTATTTTGAAGCAAGTAATTTTATTTCTTACTTGTTTTAAATTGAAAGATGAAGTGGACCAAAATTACTCTATGGAAATTTTATGAATATGTTTCCAAAAATATGCTCTGTAAACTTGAGCCCAATTTTGTATAAATATCTAAAAAAAAAAACTAGTAGCGAAGTATAAGTATTCTTGAAAAAAAATTTTTTTTTTCATTAAAAACTATGGCTTTTTGTTTTGTAATGATTATTAATATTTTTTTATTAAAGTACTAAAAAACAACGTTACAAAACTTACGCAGAGAATACATTAATACTAATTTAAAATATAATTATAATTGCTTTAAAGCAGGAAAATTAATTAATTATAAGTACCAATGTTATTACATTTTTTCAAAACTCTCTTAAAACCAGTTCAGGAAGATAGTTTGTAGAACAGAGCGTTGGAAACAGCTTTTTGAACCAAACATAACAAAACACCCGACCCTTATAACATGCGTAGTGGATTCTAAATTTTTAATTTTAAAAATTAAATAATTGCTAAGTCAATTAAATAATTGCTTAGCCACTATAGCTAATATACTGTATACCACTTATCCTATTATTTCAAACTAAAAAAATCAAAATCTTTAGGCAAAATGGTGGGAACACATGCAAAGTCAAATTTTCGTTAAAAATTGACCATTTTCGACCAATGCTGGGTGTAGAGTACATGCACAGAAATATATAAAATTACATTCACAGCCTTTCTTTAAGTCCATTTTTTTAGAAACGGTTAAAAAATAATAATTATTATTAACAAAGTTCTTAGAAAAACGTAAATGAATTAAGATACATTTTCGGAAAAAATTGCCGATTTTTAAGAGTTTTTTTTAACTTTGACTTGAGCAGTTTCACCGCTAAACTATTTAAGATAATTTAAAAATCTTTTCTGAAGTTTGTTTCTAAATGTGTCAGTAATCTAACAAATTTTATTGATTTGGTTTGGTAACAAAACAGATATTGGCCAAAAACAAAAAAAAGTCAAGGCAAAAAATTAACATTTTAATTATTAACATCAAATATCTTTTTAGTTATAAGAGATATCTTACCACCATAAGCATGTTTTTTGTTTATATTATATAGGAGATTCTCTCAGTAAAATTTTTTTCAAATCGGTTTACATTTGCCAAAGTAGCAAGCACTTAACCATTTGCTATAGGCGAGGTGAGGTGGTCAACTTTGGTGTCATAGTAATCACCCTTTGTAACCACAGGGTGTCTCAAATGACAATATTCTAAAAGCCTAGATCATCCCTTAGAACTCCTTCAATTGTATGTGGATAGTGGGCCAGTAGTATAGAAGTTCTATACTTATTACCATTTTTTTGAAAACACACCACTGTTTATTGGCATAGTGGTCTCAGCGAATTCTTTGCCAATGATTTTTTCTATAGACCACAGACAGAAATTATTGTAAAACAAACACTGGTAAAACGCTTTAAGGAAACGCTTGAAAAGCATCTTAAATAAGTGTTCCTCGGTTAAACAGTGGATACCAGTGCTTGATTTTTTGTACCGCCGGCAATTTCTGACTGGGTACAAAAATCAAATGAATTTTTTTATGATATTATGAAAAAGGGTTAGAAAAATTTCATAATAGTAATTAAATTTAATGTATGTATATAAGAAATTCTTCATCAAATCTATGAAAACAAATTCTATAAAATTGTTTCATTAATATCATGATAAAATATTTTCCAGGGTACGACTCATCACCCTAGTAAATTAAATTGGACATCTGGCCACCTTAATCATACATGATACACATAACCTTTGTGAGGCGCTTGTATGTCTCTCATGCTCAATATCTTTAAGCTAGGCTATCGTAATGCATTGTTGTTTCACTTGTTGTATGTTTGTTGCATGTTTGTCGCTTTGTTTATGTTACTCATGTACCAAAGACTTAAGATGGTTCTCCACCTTTCTCGCATAATATTGGAATATGGTGCATATACAGTGTCGCGCAAAACGAAGGCAACAAAACATACGTATATATTTGATTTGAAATATTTTATCTTCCAGGTCGGCTAGAAAAAATATTTTGATTGAATCTTTTATGCTATTGAATAGAGTATAAAGGAAGTATTTAAAAAAACTCGATTAAAATAAATATGAGCGAAAATTTAAACAAAAATATGGAAGATCCTAGTATGAGCTGTGCAAAACAAAAGCAAAAAAATTAAAAATATTTCGCATTGTTTTGAAAATTTAAATTTAAGTACCTTTTATAGTTATTATTAAAATTATTTTAAATTGCTATTCAACCATTTTCAATTAGTTTTTTGTAATAATACATTTTATGGCTACTCAGAATCCATGTATTGTAATTTGTATGACTTTGAACTTAGATTTCACACTATTACTCAATTTTTAAGCTATACATTTAAAATTTGTATTTTAAGGAGTCGTAATACTAAAATATCTGTTATTTTTTTGTTTCATGTGTTAAAAAAAAAATCGAAATATCTTAAATAACGACTTTGGGAAGATTGGCGTTGATAGCTTTTCTTGAGAATAATTATATTAAACCGTAAATAGTTTGAAAAACATTGTATTCATTGTTCGTCCAAATTTATGTTGTTACATTTTACCAAGTAATGCTTTATTAAAATATGCACGCCAAATATTAGATGTATGCAATATAAGTCTGAAATTTTGTAAAGATTTAGCATAATAGGAACAGTTGTGTGATGAAAGCATTTTTTTCATTAAAATTTTGTGGATTTTTATCAAGTTTTGATTAAATTACGTATCCCACGTGTTCATTTTGTCTATGCATTTACACGATTTTCCTAAAATATTTTCCACGTGGCCAGTCATTTTATTTACATATTATAAAAAAATACTTAACTTTTTTATCTATGGATACAATTGTTCCTATTATGCTAAATCTTTATAAATTGTCAAACATATATTGCACTAAACTAACATTTTGTGTATATTTTTTAATCAAGCATTACTTGGTAAAATGTAACTAAATATTTACGAACATAACATATAATAGCTAATTTTCTTGTTAATGAGTGTTAAAAGATAGAAATGGTTTTTTCATGAACAAAAAATAAGATGTAGCACAAAAAGTCAAAATTGTGAACTATAATTTATCAAATTTAATATTTGGAAAGTGAAATTATTTTTAAAAATATGATAATATAATATCAAAAGTAGCTCAAAATAAAAAGCTATGAAAATAAGAAAGTATATTAAAGTTGTTAAATAAAAAGGAAAATTCTTAGCCCAATTTTATTTTTTGTACACTCAAAAAAATAAGTTAATACAAAAGTTAGTAAAACGTCTTGTAAATCAGGTATACTATTTTTTAGCAAATTTTTTTGCTAAAATTGTGTTTTCAGCTAAAATTTTTGTTATACTTATTCAGCACTTAACTGTTTTATACTAATGCTTTACTAATATACTAATGTTTTACTAATAAATTTTGTTAAAAAAAATTGTGCTGATAAGCACATTAATAGTGTGGACGACAACCAGATTGATGTCGCGGCATGTCAAGATGTAGTAGAGAAGAGGAAAATGATACTAAATAGTACAACTCTAATAAGACATATAAAAAAATCAACCATGGAAGACTTTTGTATCTGTTTTTCATACATAAAACAAAATTGAGGATTAAAACAACTTAAATTTTGCGTTGTCACCGGCTTGTGAAAATAATTGTCTATTAATAAAATAAAAGACAAAAGAAAATATTTAAATTTAATATGTATTTCTATAATAAATGTTAATAGATTAATAATCTAGTGTGGTCAAATTGCAAACAAACATATACAGACATGTAGACAGAGTAAAGCGAAAGACAAAGACACACATCTTAGTATGGTTCCTTTTTCTTATTGCAAAAAAAGGGTTGTTTTTTTCGTTTCGTTTGTTTTTGTTTATTTTTTCGTTTCGTTTCTATAATTATCTTCGGCAGTTGTGTCCTTAAAAGATAGCATCATTTAGACAACCATTGATGTAAGTAGTTGAAAGAAAATTTTTGTTATGTTATATATATTTATTTCTATATATTTTCAGATATTAAATTACTTCATGACATCAATATGGGAAAATGAAAATTTTTATTTTCAATTTATAACGAGCTTTCAACCTCCGTATATTTACAAAAATAAAGCAAATCAAACATATTAGCTAGGTTGATACTAGTATTTCGATCTAGCTAAAGATCTCATCAGAACCCGAAGTTTTAGAAAAGTTAGAGCCTCCATAATAGGCAGAACTTTAACAAAAAAACTATTAATAATCAATTTTGCTCCATTCTTATATTTCGTATTTCGTAAATATTGTAAATTATTTTTAAAAGAATCACAAAAATATGTTTTATGATTTTCAGCAAATATATTAACTAAATTACAATTTTTTTACAACTTTTTTGCGTTTTTTTCAGTCTACTAAAATTCAGCAAAAAATTTATTAATTTTTACCAACGCTTTTTTATTTCTAATCTACTAAGTGTTAGCAAAACTTTTGCTGAATCTACTAATTTTGTTGCTAAAAATCAGCTCGCTGATTTTCAGCAAAAAATTTTGCTGAGTCAGCAAAATTTTTTGCTGACTTTACAAACTTTTTTTTTTGAGTGTAGTTTAAAACTACTGATATTGTGATATTTTCTTCTCTTTTTATTTTTGCTATTGGTGCAAAATTGTGATAAATGGTTCAACAATTTATTAGTAAAGTTATTAATTATAATCAATTTTGTTTAATATTTAATAAATAAACTGCAATTTTATTGAATTAAAATAAAAAAGCTGTATTTTAAATCCATAAAAATAGGACAATCTATTAAGCTATGGCCTGGGTTCTATATTAAACTACGAAGTGAAAGTGGAATCGTTTTTAAATCCACATTTTCAATTCCGGTGTGTTCTGAAAAACTAGTGAATCGTTTTTTTCACGACGATTACATTTTCATTTTGGTTTTAGCAACAACATAAAAAAATGCGGGAAAAAACCAAATTATCACTTTAAAGTGAATGAAATTGCAATAAAGAAGAGTGCATTTTTTAACAAAAATAAAAATTAAACAAAAAAATACTTATTTTTAAAATAATATAAAATGAGTTTCGCAATTGTGATTTCCTGGTATTTAATTAAAAAAGAAAAACAAAGAACGGAAAATTTAAATAGAAAAAGGCTTCGTGACTGTTAAAATCCTTTGGAACTACCAGAAAAATCGTAAGACAATAATTAATACTGAGTCGCAAGTGTTTAAAAATAAAAAAAAAATAGTTTTATTGCGTATTTTAGATTAAATAAGTGTGCATTTATGATGGTTTTAGAAGAATTATCACCAATGGCCAAAAAGACAAGCATTCCAAGTATTTTGCAATTGGACACACCACTAATCAAAAAGGGAACTCATCGGTTGCGGTTCCTTATTTTCTATATTTTCAGAACCTTCGTCATTTTTATTTAATTTTTATTTAATTTGTTGTTGTTTACCCTTTGCTAGTCGTCCCGAATGATTTAGCAGCTGGAACACCTTCGACTGCTGTATAAAGGCCAGAAAGTTTGGCAACTGAATCTTCTTTGGATGATATGTGTTGGATATTATTGGGTCCTCCACCTGTTCCCGTTACCTCTGCTCTATTTTCTGCCAATTTTTTACGAATGGTAGCCTTTCAATCAGCCCAAGCCTTTTTCCAACCAGTTGCATCGTTTTCTGGAGGTCCTAAGCTGTTTAATGTACTTGCTAAGTCCTTCCACAACTGGTCTTCAACTGTTTTGTCGCCCCTCTAAAAACCTTTGGCCAAACCAGATTTTTTTTTTGCATGAATGTTAAAAATGGATCCTCTTGTTTTCCCGTAAAAAAATACAACACTTTTTCAGTTAAATAAACGTATATTAACAACATATCACATTTACTTACATTGTTTGATTTTTTTTTACGTTTAATATTCAAAATAATTTTATTTTCTAAAAAGTTTGGTTTTTCACTCAGTTAACTAATACCGGTTTACAATTACTTTTTTTGTAGTGAAATTGTTTTATAGAACACATCAAATCACTTTAATTCCACTAGAAACAAAATGAAAATGAAATTTTTCTTTTCAAATCACTTATGTGGAATTGGGAACACAAATTGAGCGGAAGTTTCACTTTCACTTCATATTCGGAATGTAGAACCCATGCGTATATAAGGATTTGTATGCAATCGATGTAGGACTATTACAAATATGTTTTGCTAAAATATCATAAAATAAAAGTGAAAGAATTGCCAAGTTTTTGCTGATAAATGTCATTATATTTTTGATTGACAAACTTTCTTACAAGTAGGTATTAGTTGAAATGCTCCTACTATACTTGGTTATATTATACCCTTTTGTGATAAACTTTTCCCTAGATTTTTTATGTGTGTAGTGTAGGAAAATTGTGCAAATGCAAATACAAAATTAATACAATGGGATGCATAATCTATAAAAAAACTTGACAAAATCCACAGAATTTTAATAAACCAAATTTTACTAAATATGCTTTTATCGTATTCCCTCTGATTTTTTTTTTTTGTGTAATAATATTCAATTAAAATCTTTTTTCTAACCCACTTGGAAAAAGAAATATTTCAAATAAAAGATTTACGGTTTTGTTTTGCGCGACACTGTATGGAACCAACGACACTGTAATGGAACCAACTATTGAGTTTAAGACTGGATGTTTAGATTTGTTTAAATTTATACCCTTAACAGTAAGGACTGGGGGTACCGAATGGGACTGATTTTTACAAATCCTGGAATCCCGGTATTTTTTGAAACTTATTTTTTATCTATTAACTCATTATTGACCAAGTGTTCCGTTATCAAAAAACGGTAATATTTTTCCTTGTAAAAGATAATTAAGCGGGTTTAAAACTTTACAATGGTTCACTACAATATTAAATTTTACAAAAATGTTGGTCTCAGTTTGCCAAATAATTATTTGAAAAAATTAATTTGATACCTTTTTTATGGGACCTTTTTTAAAATTATAGAAAATAATAGAAAAACCTAATCTTTTATATTTTTGATTGTTATGTTAATAAGAAAATATAAAAAGTACACTCATAAAAAAAGTTAGTTAAAACAAGTGGAAGCATTAAAGTCCGATGTGCCGAATTTGGTATAAAAAAGATTAAATTCTGCTGTGCCGAATTTTTGGATACCCTCCATCTCATTGTTTGAATTAACCAGTGCAAGTGCAAATAATATATATATATATCTATATTCCTTGTAAAAATAACAATAACAAATGTTTTTATAAGTAAAATAAAATATGATTAATTAATGTATTTGGGGTGAAGAAAAAAATGTTGTATCAATTATCGTTAAAAGCGAACTGCACTGTATATAAATACAGATAAAGATTTACACAATTCAATATATATGGTTTGTGTCTTTGCTATAAAAAAATCGTCGATATTCAGGCGCTGAAATCGCTATGTTTAATTTCTATGATATAAAATATATATTTGAATTGGGAGTTAAAATCCAATTAATATTCTTTTAAGAATCCAATTGCAATTGATGGAAACGTCCAATTGGGAAAATTGTCAATAGCGCCATCTATTAAGTTATAAAGGGATAGGTTTAAAGGGACAGTAATAAGAAAAAAATTGTTTTAAAAATAATAAATATATTGTGAATTGTGCGCCCCGGTAGGCTAGTTGGTAGCGTGCTGGCTTATCAGTGCGGGGGTCGTGGGTTCGATTCCCACCAGAGGCACTGGTCTGTTCTAACACTCGATTAACTAGGGTTATGTGGTCAAAAATAAACTCAGTTTATTGCAATAATTAAATGCAGTTTGCTTATAACGCTTGAAATAGGGGAAAAGCACAAATCGATGTCTCAAAGTAATCAATATTTGTAGAAAATAATATTATCCATACATGAAATATTTACATATAATGTATCACTGAAATAATTATTTTTCTATAAAACAAAACCCGTGATTTTAGTAGAAAAAAAGCCACAAAATAGGCTTTTAGCAATGTAAGGAAAATGAATTGTATTAAATACAAAAACACTTTAATTTTAGCGAAAAACATACCGATTTGATCTAAACATGCTAGGAATATTATATTTTAATAATATTAATAAAAACTTTAAATGTTTTTCACAAATTAATGTTCAAAGTTATTCTGCAGGTTTGTTCTCAATGAAGCAATTTTTTTTTTGAAATAATAGTTGGTTTTAAAATCAGTAGTGACAATTTACAGAATTGATAAAAACTGTGGAAAGAGTGGAGAATTCGTTTGCATACACTGACAGGAATTTAATATTACATTTTAAGCAAAGTTATGCTTTTTTCACATGGACTTTTAAAAAAGCATTTAGGGGTCCAAGAAGGTGATTACGTAGAAACTTTTGAACTGTTTTGTAAATACTACATTAACATAGTTTAGGTGGCAATCGTTTCAGTTACATATATTCAGTTGAATTGGACAGAACTAAAGGGAAATGCAAATTGAAGTATTTATGAAATCTGTGGATATAAGAAGTCCGTTATATCAGACATCATTTGTAGGGAGTCTTGTTGACGAGACAAACAATTTAAATAAAATGAATTCTTTATAACAAAGATCCATATTGCAATTTTTATTGTTATTGAATTTCAGAGGGAAATTAGTGTTTTAGTGAATTAGTTTTAGTGAATTTAGGGTTTAAAAAGCATACGCGAATTAAAAAAAAAAGATTTAAAAAAAAATGCGCTTGCTGAGACATACATAATGAAATAATTTTTAAATACCCGTTTACATTACAACACACGTGTTTATACTATACATCACATAAGTCAAACGGAAAGTGTGATAATATTAAGTTTGTCAAAAAATTAAAAAAGAAAATACTGTGTGTGTTTAGAGTGCTTTCGTGACACAAAAAATTAAAGAAACTGGTATTTTTTCAAATTATATAAATTAAAAAATTGATCCGGTGACAAATTAACATGTTTTGCTGACATATTAAACTTTTGTCAAAAATTCGTAAATTCTTTGGAAGCAAAAATCGTCCAATAGTCATTTAGTTATTTTGGGTATTAAATATCGTCAAAATGACTATAAATCGTCAAACCTGGCAACACTGCATGTGATTGCTTCTAATGCATACATACATACAGGCACGTAGCTACTAATTTGTTTCGGGGGGGGGGGGGGGGGGGTGGCTTTTCGATTTTTTTTTTTTGATTATATATTTTTTTTTTGCACACTAAAGTAACAGCTTTTTCTTTTGTTTGGTAAATTTTTGCAAAATTTTTACCTACACGTAATGGGCAATCATGTATTAATAATAGAAATAGCTTTCTGATTTCAGTTTGAAACAAAAACCTCCCGCATAAAGTGCATTTCCTTAAAATGCATTTTTTCATTTGTTACTTATTGTGTTCATTATTTTGCGAATTTTGATGTCTATATTGCGAAACAACGCTTTAATCTGTTTGATCACAAATTTGAAAATGTTTGTGTACTTTAAGTTGGATATGCATCGTTATTGTCTAATTACGTTAAATTTTTAGCTAAATATTAATTTTTAGTTTAATTAAATAAAAAAAGGATTATGCGGAAAACTTTTTGAAAACCACGAAAATAAAATTGCGTTACTTTATATTTTTATGTGCTAATATACGTCTAGGGTAGCTAAAACTTGATAAATGTAAAAAAAGTAAAAAAGTTTCAACTTACAATAACCCGATTAAAATTAATATGATGCTTTATATAATCATACGAAATTTAATATGAGTCTTAATAAAGTTTTATCCGAGAAATGGGCATAATAATTATATTTGCATTAGTTTAGTTTTAATTTGATAATATCAGATTAAATAACATCCGAATAATGACGCGATACAATTTAATACGATTTTATACAGCGGTATAAATTTATATGTGAACTGATACTGAAATATACAAAATAAGCTATAGTTGTGTCCGGTTTTTGATTTTAAAACTTCATGAAAATCCAAAATATCTATTAATCCTTTTAGACTTTAGCCACTTGCAAAAGGTTTACAACTTTATAATTTGTAACAAATTCCATAGCATTTGGAAATTTTATTATATTCAAAAATAAAAAAATATAAATGAAGATTTTGTAGAGTTTTAGATTGAAAAAAATCTTAGACTAAATTAAGAACTCATAATGTTACAAATGAAACAAATTCTTTTTTAGGGTTAAGAACCAGAAAGAAATCAATTCAAAAGACAAAAATTGGGGTAAATTTTGTGTATAAAATTATACACAAAATGATGCAATTAATTGTATTGTATTGATGTAATACACATTTACATTCAAAATATAATTGACAAATTTTCTAGTGTGACTCTGCATGGGGTAATATACAATTTTATCTAAAATAAAATTGTGTTTTTTAAAATATGATATAATATCAAAATATATATTATTTTGCAATGTCTAGGTATATAAATATAACGTAATTATACCCTCCATCCCATAGTGCAGGAGGGTATATATCACTTTGTCAAATGTTTGTAATTCTTTTAAAAAAAATCTGGGACCCCATAAACTATATATATTCTTGATCAGCATGAATAGAGAAGTCGATATAGCCATGTCCGTCTGTCCGTCTGTCTGTGTTAATACAAAATACTCCACTAATACAGAAGAGGTGTTGCTAATTTTCAGTCAAATTGTTTGTTGATATCATGAGCAGTTTGCTAGTGAAAATGATCAATATCGGTTAACGCGTTCAAAAGTTATGAGTGAAAATGTGGGAATACCTCTTAAAATTTTGAATCAAATTTTAAAATATTCTATTTATTTCATCATACATACGTACATTCAATGCTTATACACAAGAATATACGCAATCAGGGATGGCAGTCAATATCGCTAAATTACTGTAACCGATTCAAACCCCTTCCAACTGACCATCGTTAACCCAAAAATACCGTTACCGAAATAATTGAAATACCGTTATCCGTAAAATACCGTTACCGATATAAATAAAATATTAATATCTTAAAATACCGTTACCGAAATAATTGAAACACCGTTATCCGTAAAATACTGTTACCGATATAATTAAAATTTCAATACCATAAAAATACCGTTACCGAAATAATCTACCAAGATCTGAAAAATCTTCTTTAAATATATATATTTTCCCAAAGTATGATCATAAGCAAGAAAGTAATCAAAACTCGGGCATAATGGGGCTAAAAATTGTGGTGTGCATTAACATTACCTGAATATCTAAAATAACGTTACCCTTAAAATGCCGTTACCAAAATAACTGAAAAATCTTTCCCTAAAATAAAGTTACCGAAATAACTAAAATGTAACGTTATTTTATATCTAAAATACCGCTAGCGAAATAAATAAAATACCGTTAACGCTAAAAGCCCGCAACCGAAATAACTTAAATATAGTTACCCCTAAAATAACGTTACCGAAATAAAAGAAAATAGCATTCACGAAGCCAATAACCACATAGAATCGGTTACCATCCGTGGTCATAATCAACACGTACAATAACAAAAAAAACCCACAAAATATTGTTGTTGTTTTTTTGTTTTGTAATACAGTGTGGCTGATAAATGCCACTACAAAACAAATACGTAATAACTTTTTTTCTGAGTTATCATTCGGTTCCATTTTTTTTGTTTTTTTGTTTCATTGCTTCGTCTTTCAATTAAAGGAAAATGAACGATCGGCGTAATCTAACTAAAATTTATTGCTTTTCAAATGAAAGAATAAAAAAATATTTATATATATTGAAAAAAAGTTATTTGATGTTCTTAATGTACCAATATTTATCAGCCACCCTGTATCTATGTAGGTTTTATAACTGGTATGTATGTATGTATGTTTAGTAGCAATCGCATGCAGTGTTGCCAGGTTTGACGATTTATCGTCATTTTGACTAAATTTAATACCCAAAATAACTAAATGATGATTTTATGGGTTTTGCTGCCAACAAAATTACGAATTTTTGCCAAAAGTTTAATATATCAGCAAAACATATTTATTTGTCACTGGATCAATTTTTCGATTTATATTATTTGAAAAAATACCAGTTTCTTTAATTTTCTGTGTCTCGAAAACACTCTAAACGCATAAAATATTTTCTTTTTTAATTTTTTGACAAACTTAATTTTATTACACTTTTTGTTTGATTTATGTGATGTATAGTATAAACATATGTGTCGTAATGTAAATGGGTATTTAATAATTATTTCATTATGTATGTCTCCGCAAGCGTGTTTGTAAAAATAATTTTCCATCCCATAGTGCGGAGGGTATACACACTTTGTAAAAGTAGTTGTAGTTCTTTTTAAAAAAAAACTGGGAAAAACCCACAAAATATTGTTGTTGTTTTTTTGTTTTGTTTTGTAATACAAGGTGGCTGATAAATGCCACTACAAAAGAAAACGTAATAACTTTTTTTCTGAGTTATTAATCGGTTCGATTTTTTTTTTTTTTTGGTTTCATTGATTCGTCTTTCAATTTAAGGAAAATGAACGAATGGGGTAATGAAACTAACATTTTGATTGTGCGCCACTACAATGCTTTGGGGGCTGGCATTTCCGCATAAACAAACTTAACGGGCACATTAGGCGGCACTCCTCCGAGCAGATTGGGCTCGTAAATTATTTTGTCAATCGTGGAACAATCATTAGGACGCCTTTTAATCAAAATTTCTCAGTTCGAATGTAAGAAACAATTGTTGCCATAGTTGCTGCAATACAAGTCAATTCTAGAGTTTCGACATGGAATATTTTTGCTCATATATTTATCACCAGACAGTCAATACGGACAGTTCTGCTTAAGGATTTTCATTTCTCTCCTTTAAAAAAATCAAACAACAAGCAATTGAACGCAGTAGACTTGCCCCTTAGCTTGGAATTTTCTCTGTAATTTGCACGGAATTTCGCTTGCATTTGATGTCTTCAGGCGTGTTAGTCATTTTAAATAAATTGTTTCTTAAAAGCAATTAAAAATACTTATTAAAAATGTATGGCTTTTCAAATGTAAAAACAAAGAAATAAAAATAAAAAAGTTATTTAAATTTCTTGTGTAACAATATGCATCAGCCACCCTGTATGTATGTATGTATGTATGTATGAAGGTTTTTATAACTGGTATGTATGCAGGCACGTAGCTAGGGGGGGGGGGGGGCTTGGGATCTAGAGCCCCCCCCCCCTGAAAAGATTTGACAAATTTAAAAACTTAATACAATTCGTTAGAAAGTAACAATGTTATTGATAAATTTAATATGAAAATAATTATTTTTGACTTGGATCAAATAGGAAATAGTTTTATATGATTCGAATCTTAAAATTTCGTTAGAAAACATCGACTGCAAATGGGCGGCTATCATTGTTAGAGTTGATTTTCGACAAAAAGCAATAAATAAAATCTTTTCATAAGAGATTTCGAAGTCTTTGACTTAAAATATAATCAAAAAATTGTTTGAGACAATGCAAACTAAACAGAAAAAACTAAAATTGAGTTTTAATTAAAATATTTGTTGATTCAGCAAAAGTTTAACTAAATTCGGTCGTGTTGATGCAATTGTAGTAACAACTAAAATAATTTGTATCTATTTAATTAATATTATTTTCAATTACATATAGTTTTATTCACATCTATTAAAAATTTAATTGAATATTGTTTACTATTGGGAAAAATTAGACCATTTGAAAAATCGCAAAATTTGAAAAAAAAAATTGCCAAAACAATCCTCAAAATTGCAGAAAAAATAAACGCCAAAATTCAAAATTCCCAAAATAAACGCCAAAATTCAAAAAAAAATTTAAAAAAAAATGACCAAAATTAAAGAAACGCGAATTTTCAACTTTAAACGATTTTTTTAATTTTGGCGACTTTTTAAAATTTTTGCATTTGTTTCAATGTTGTTCAACGTTATAAAAACTGAGAATTTTTTTTATACCAAATTCATTTTCAATTAAACAGTTAATTGAAAGTAAGTTTGAAATCGAACAAAAGTTTAATTGAATTTTTTTTTTGACAATGATTTTTTCTGTGTATTTTGACATAATCTTTTAAAATGGAGCTACCACTAAGACTCAAAATTAAGTTTACTTGTGCCGTAAAAGTCGTTACTTTACTTACAGTGCAATCTTTTTGGTAAATTTGGTTTGCTACGCACGCATCTGGTAACATAGTTTTCAGTATTTTTTTTACGATATATATTTCGATATCTGATATTTTTTTAATTTTTTGAAACAAATTTAAGCCTTAAACTTTGATCGATATGCATTAGACCACGTCCAATGGGACTCAAATTTTCTCAATTTATTTTTAGACTAAATGTAAACAAATTTTTATCGGCGCTCCTTGAAATGCGACATTTTAAAATCAAGCAGCTAAACCAGTAATAACGATGTAGTTTTTTTTTTTAGACATTTTAAAGGGTTTTATTTAAAAAATTGATTAAAGACAATTTGAAAAGCGTTTGAAATTGTCCAAAATATAAATCAAAGTGAATTGGAAATACGAAATAAATAAGACCTAGGCGATGTCAGGTATATTTTTAAATTTTCCAATTTTATATATTTTCTTTATTATTATTTCTTTCAGACTACAATCACGCTTGCTTGTAAAATTTACGATTTTTTTAATACAATACATGAAGTCGGATATATGAAGAAGGGGAAAAAATAGTGAATAATTTGTTAAAATAATTCAAATAAGTGGCAGCCGGGGTCCACAACATAGTGTAAAAATGGTTTTCAAAATGTGTGTTTTCTCGAGGATTTGAACGCTGTTTTTAAATAAGTCTAAATTTCCTAAACTTTAAACATATTTTCATACAAAAATGTGGTAATTTTCACCACCAATTTTAAAAATAGATACGTTTTTCATATATTTTTGCTGCTTTATCACCTATCCGAATTTAATTTCAAAGGAAACCCATCGGAAAAGCTTCCTTATAAGTGCCAGGCAAATTATATAGGGTATTTGCTTTTAATTTGTTTTTTGGACGGTTATAATTCTTTAATTTCCCGAGTGAAAACGTTTGCATAAAATAATACATTATTTTATATGCACTTATAAGGTTTTGTCTGCCAGTGCATTTAACCGGACATAATTATATAAATTCATATATAAAATTAATTTCGTAGAAAAAATTTAATATGATGTCATATATAGTTGCGTATAATTGTATATTGCATTTAGAATACGCTAAAACTAATCCAATTAATAATTACGTTATATTTATATACCTAGACATTGCAAAATAATATATATTTTGATATTATATCATATTTTAAAAAACACAATTTTATTTTAGATAAAATTGTATATTACCCCATGCAGAGTCACACTAGAAAATTTGTCAATTATATTTTGGATGTAAATGTGTATTACATCAATACAATACAATTAATTGCATCATTTTGTGTATAATTTTATACACAAAATTTACCCTAATTTTTGTCTTTTGAATTGATTTCTTTCTGGTTCTTAACCCTAAAAGAGGAATTTGTTTCATTTGTAACATTTTTTTTTTTTTTTTTTTTTTTTTTTTTCCTTTATTCGTTCCACTTGGGAACATAGGGCTTTTACAAGAAAATTCCAACTTATTCTATCATTACATACAACTTTAATTTCGTCAAACGATTTGTTTTGGATATTAAGCTCTTGTAGGACTGTTCTACGCCAGGTATTCTTAGGGCGGCCTGAGCGTCGGCTACCCTGGGGATTCCATTCCAATGCAGTCCTTGTGATGCTGCCAGTTGGTCTTCGCAATGTGTGGCCTATCCATTTCCATTTTCGTCTTGCAATTTGGCGTATTATGGGCTCTTCATTTGTTAGTCGCCATAGTTCAATGTTGGTGATAACGTTAGGCCAAAAGATGCAACATATTATGCGCAAACATTTGTTTATGAAAACTTGCAATTTTTTCGCTATAGTATTCGTCATTAGCCACGTTTCGCTTCCATAGAGTAGTGTGGATTTCACACAGGCATTGAAAATGCGGATCTTTGTATTTCTCGAGATTTGAGGGGATCTCCAAGTTTTATTTAACCGACCAAAAGCTGACCTTGCCTTGTTTAGCCTGTGTGACACGTCTTCTTCCACTCCTCCATCTATCGACATCATGCATCCTAGATAACAGAAGGATTTAACATATTTTATGCGATGCTCTTGTACTACAAAGTGATTGTCAGTAGTGTTATTTATACGCATTGCATGTGTTTTTGAAAAATTTACTTCCAGTCCCACTCTATCTGCCAACGCAACCAAATCATTTATTTTGCTCTGCATATCGTTAAACTTGTGCGATATGAGACAAATATCGTCAGCAAAATCCAAATCTTCTAGATGGTTTTGGAGATCCCAGACAATGCCCCTTCTTTTACTGCATACTTGTATCATAACCTCGTCCAAGACAACGGCAAACAATAATGGAGATAGAGGGCAACCTTGCTTAACTCCAGCGTTTGTCATGAAAGGTTCACTGGTCATGCCATTGTGACGAACTTGGAGTGTGGTGTTATTGTACATAGCTTTGATCAAATTTATCAATTTTGTTGGTACACCTTTTGCTTTTAGTGCATCCCATATTGCACTACGTTTTATTGAGTCAAATGCTTTTTAAAGTCTATAAATACTAAATAGAGCGGTGTTCTCCATTCGACCGATTGCTCTATTATTACACGGAGCGTATTGGCTTGATCTACACAGTTGCGGTGTGGTCGGAAGCCTGCTTGCTCATCACGAAGTGATTTTTCGATACTGTGTAATCTGTTATTTATTATGGTAGCAATAACCTTGTATACAGTGTTGAGCAGAGTAATACCTCTCCAATTATCACACTCAGTCAGATCGTTTTTCTTTGGTAGCTTTATTATTTCACCTTTTGTCCACGTGTTAGGTAGCTGTTCGTTTAACCAAGCATCATATATATATGGATGTATGATTTCCGCGGCTATTGCTGGGTTAGCTTGGAGTAGCTCTGTGGGTATACCATCTTCACCTGGCGCTTTGTTTCTTTTTAGTTTTTGTACAGCGCATGTAATTTCCTCAATGCTAGGGGGCTCTGTAGATATTGCGTCGTTGGTTGTTGTAGACGCATCAGTATATGAGAAGCTTTCTGTGCTATCGTCTACAATGTTGCTGATTTCTTCAAAATGCTGCCTCCATCTTTGTGTTTGTTCTTCTACGTTCGTAAGCAGTTGACCATTTGCATCTTTTACTGCATGATTTCGATTCATATTTTGATTTGAGAGACGACCTATTATTTCATGTAGCGCCCTCATATTGTTTGCGCCTGCAGCTGATTCCGCTTCACTGGCCATAGTTTCAATATATTTTCTTTTATCGTTTCGGGCTGATTTCTTTACGGCTTTCGCAGCGGTGGTATATTGTGTGTTGAAGTTTGGGTTGTCAATCTTCCGTTGTTTCAAAATGTTCCTTTCCTGAATTAATTTCCAGGTGTTGTCTGACAGCCATTTTTTTCTCTCTGCCTTTTGTTTGTAACCTATTCTTTCTTCTGCAATGGCCCTGAGTGAGTTGCATGTTTCTTCCCATGTTGAGTTACTTGCTGGTATACATTGTCTTAGAACTTCTCCAATTTCATTATTTTTCTCCTTATCCCGTAGTTTTCCAACATCAAAACGTTTACGTATCTGTTGTGTATCTCTTTTGTACATTTTTTTCAATTTAATTCTTATTGTCGCCACCAATAGCTCATGGTCACTGTCTATATCAGCACCTCTTTTAGTGCGCACGTCTATTAATGATCCTCTCCATTTACGCCGAATGCAAATGTGATCTATTTGATTATGAATTTTACCGTTTGGAGATGTCCACGTGTACTTATGTATGTTTTTGTGGGGGAAGATTGAACCACCAATAACTAGTTGGAAGGTCTGGCAGAATTCTATGAACCGCTCACCATTTTTATTTCTAATTCCCATGCCGTGTGTTCCCATGATTTGGGATATGCCATGGTTGTCTTTACCAATCTTAGCATTGAAATCTCCAGTGAGGATAAGTATGTCGCGGTTTGGAATATTGTGTACCGTAGTGGTTAGTTGATTGTAAAATTCGTCCTTGACTGAATCGTCAGCATCCTCCGTGGGTGCGTAACATTGGACAATGGTGATATATTTTCCAACCTTACTGAAGAAACGAGTTGTTATAATTCGATCCGATATAGGGTTCCATGAATGCAGGTTTGATTTTAAATCTTTGGATATTAAAAAAGCAACTCCACTTTCGCATCTGTTCTCCTTTCCGCTATACAATATCACATTCCCATTTGTAGATACTATTTTCCCATTTCCACACCACCGCATTTCGCTAATACCCAGAATGGAAACATTAAATTTCAATATTTCAGCCTCTAGTTGTGCGAGTCTTGATGTTTCGCTTAGCGTTCTAACGTTCCATTGTCCGATTCGTATCCGTTTTCGTGTGCCAAAGGTTGTCATCAATGGGGCGGATATGTTTTCTAATTCTCTTGTACTAGTTTCGTTAATCGTTTACATTTCAGATAAGCGGGTGATTGGTCCACTGTATCCTATGATGGTACTGGGGCTGCCAGTTTATAGTCGCCATCCCGACTGTGATACACAGCTGAGTTTCAGTGGCTAAGTGTGTCGTTTCTGTCACCTATTTACCTGAGACGCGTCGGTGTTAGCATGCCAATCAGGTTACTCAGTTATGCGCCTTCTCACTCTAGCTGCCGACAAACGGGTGTTTGTACGACATTTCCAGGGAATACTTGGTTTGTGACCGGAAGTAGTGAGCTGCTTGAGAATTTCGTCAGAGGAATCGCTTCTTGCTATCCCCAAGTGGATAGCAGACAGAAAGCTTTCCGCCCAAGGGCACCTCTGAGAAAGACCCCATTCCCCCATTTGTAACATTATGAGTTCTTAATTTAGTCTAAGATTTTTTTCAATCTAAAACTCTAAATTTAGTTTCAACGTTTTTTCCGTCTTTGTTATTCAATGGTGTAAGTTAATAAATACCACAAAATCTTCATTTATATTTTTTTATTTTTGAATATAATAAAATTTCCAAATGCTATGGAATTTGTTACAAATTATAAAGTTGTAAACCTTTTGCAAGTGGCTAAAGTCTAAAAGGATTAATAGATATTTTGGATTTTCATGAAGTTTTAAAATCAAAAACCGGACACAACTATAGCTTATTTTGTATATTTCAGTATCAGTTCACATATAAATTTATACCGCTGTATAAAATCGTATTAAATTGTATCGCGTCATTATTCGGATGTTATTTAATCTGATATTATCAAATTAAAACTAAACTAATGCAAATATAATTATTATGCCCATTTCTCGGATAAAACTTTATTAAGACTCATATTAAATTTCGTATGATTATATAAAGCATCATATTAATTTTAATCGGGTTATTGTAAGTTGAAACTTTTTTACTTTTTTTTACATTTATCAAGTTTTAGCTACCCTAGACGTATATTAGCACATAAAAATATAAAGTAACGCAATTTTATTTTTCGTGGTTTTCAAAAAGTTTTCCGCATAATCCTTTTTTTATTTAATTAAACTAAAAATTAATATTTAGCTAAAAATTTAACGTAATTAGACAATAACGATGCATATCCAACTTAAAGTACACAAACATTTTCAAATTTGTGATCAAACAGATTAAAGCGTTGTTTCGCAATATAGACATCAAAATTCGCAAAATAATGAACACAATAAGTAACAAATGAAAAAATGCATTTTAAGGAAATGCACTTTATGCGGGAGGTTTTTGTTTCAAACTGAAATCAGAAAGCTATTTCTATTATTAATACATGATTGCCCATTACGTGTAGGTAAAAATTTTGCAAAAATTTACCAAACAAAAGAAAAAGCTGTTACTTTAGTGTGCAAAAAAAAATATATAATCAAAAAAAAAAATCGAAAAGCCACCCCCCCCCCCCCCCCGAAACAAATTCGTAGCTACGTGCCTGTATGTATGTATGCATTAGAAGCAATCACATGCAGTGTTGCCAGGTTTGACGATTTATAGTCATTTTGACGATATTTAATACCCAAAATAACTAACGTACGGTCTATACTAGCAATAAATATGTTGACAATATTCGAAATACGTCGGCAGAATAACAGTAAAAAAATTATTATTGCTAAGCTTATGTTTAGGGTGGTGAACACGTATTTATGGTAACTCATATTTTAGAAAATTTCAAAGAGAAAGGTTATAAAAACAAAACATTAAGAGCGTGGCCATTTTGTGTATTCATAAATAATAAGAAAAAAATTAAGTTTTTTTTAAAGAATCTTGTTTGTTAAATTACAAGAAAACTGTGTACACATTGTTACAAGTGTTTTTTCCAAAAATTATTTTATAATTATTTCCTTTTCTCCTTTTCTATAAACGTCAAACTAAAATGACAACTAATTTTGACGTAATATGTTGGCAATAAGTGTTGCCGAATATTGCCAAAAAACTTATTGCAACATATATGTACGGCAATAAATATGTAAGCAATAGAGTGGTCCACACTAGAGATAACATCATTTTGACATATACTGCAATATATTTCCGCATATTTATTGCTAGTATAGACCGTACGTAAATGACTATTGGACGATTTTTGCTTCCAAAGAATTTACGAATTTTTGACAAAAGTTTAATATGTCAGCAAAACATGTTAATTTGTCACCGGATCAATTTTTTAATTTATATAATTTGAAAAAATACCAGTTTCTTTAATTTTTTGTGTCACGAAAGCACTCTAAACACACACAGTATTTTCTTTTTTAATTTTTGACAAAACTTAATATTATCACACTTTCCGTTTGACTTATGTGATGTATAGTATAAACACGTGTGTTGTAATGTAAACGGGTATTTAAAAATTATTTCATTATGTATGTCTCAGCAAGCGCATTTTTTTTAAATCTTTTTTTTTAATTCGCGTATGCTTTTTAAACCCTAAATTCACTAAAACTAATTCACTAAAACACTAATTTCCCTCTGAAATTCAATAACAATAAAAATTGCAATATGGATCTTTGTTATAAAGAATTCATTTTATTTAAATTTTTTGTCTCGTCAACAAGACTCCCTACAAATGATGTCTGATATAACGGACTTCTTATATCCACAGATTTCATAAATACTTCAATTTGCATTTCCCTTTAGTTCTGTCCAATTCAACTGAATATATGTAACTGAAACGATTGCCACCTAAACTATGTTAATGTAGTATTTACAAAACAGTTCAAAAGTTTCTACGTAATCACCTTCTTGGACCCCTAAATGCTTTTTTAAAAGTCCATGTGAAAAAAGCATAACTTTGCTTAAAATGTAATATTAAATTCCTGTCAGTGTATGCAAACGAATTCTCCACTCTTTCCACAGTTTTTATCAATTCTGTAAATTGTCACTACTGATTTTAAAACCAACTATTATTTAAAAAAAAAATTGCTTCATTGAGAACAAACCTGCAGAATAACTTTGAACATTAATTTGTGAAAAACATTTAAAGTTTTTATTAATATTATTAAAATATAATATTCCTAGCATGTTTAGATCAAATCGGTATGTTTTTCGCTAAAATTAAAGTGTTTTTGTATTTAATACAATTCATTTTCCTTACATTGCTAAAAGCCTATTTTGTGGCTTTTTTCTACTAAAATCACGGGTTTTGTTTTATAGAAAAATAATTATTTCAGTGATACATTATATGTAAATATTTCATGTATGGATAATATTATTTTCTACAAATATTGATTACTTTGAGACATCGATTTGTGCTTTTCCCCTATTTCAAGCGTTATAAGCAAACTGCATTTAATTATTGCAATAAACTGAGTTTATTTTTGACCACATAACCCTAGTTAATCGAGTGTTAGAACAGACCAGTGCCTCTGGTGGGAATCGAACCCACGACCCCCGCACTGATAAGCCAGCACGCTACCAACTAGCCTACCGGGGCGCACAATTCACAATATATTTATTATTTTTAAAACAATTTTTTTCTTATTACTGTCCCTTTAAACCTATCCCTTTATAACTTAATAGATGGCGCTATTGACAATTTTCCCAATTGGACGTTTCCATCAATTGCAATTGGATTCTTAAAAGAATATTAATTGGATTTTAACTCCCAATTCAAATATATATTTTATATCATAGAAATTAAACATAGCGATTTCAGCGCCTGAATATCGACGATTTTTTTATAGCAAAGACACAAACCATATATATTGAATTGTGTAAATCTTTATCTGTATTTATATACAGTGCAGTTCGCTTTTAACGATAATTGATACAACATTTTTTTCTTCACCCCAAATACATTAATTAATCATATTTTATTTTACTTATAAAAACAACATTTGTTATTGTTATTTTTACAAGGAATATAGATATATATATATATTATTTGCACTTGCACTGGTTAATTCAAACAATGAGATGGAGGGTATCCAAAAATTCGGCACAGCCGAATTTAATCTTTTTTATACCAAATTCGGCACATCGGACTTTAATGCTTCCACTTGTTATTAATTGGATTAGTTTTAGCGTATTCTAAATGCAATATACAATTATACGCAACTATATATGACATCATAATAAATTTTTTCTACGAAATTAATTTTATATATGAATTTATATAATTATGTCCGGTTAAATGCACTGGCAGACAAAACCTTATAAGTGCATATAAAATAATGTATTATTTTAGGCAAACGTTTTCACTCGGGAAATTAAAGAATTATAACCGTCCAAAAAACAAATTAAAAGCAAATACCCTATATAATTTGCCTGGCACTTATAAGGAAGCTTTTCCGATGGGTTTCCTTTGAAATTAAATTCGGATAGGTGATAAAGCAGCAAAAATATATGAAAAACGTATCTATTTTTAAAATTGGTGGTGAAAATTATCACATTTTTGTATGAAAATATGTTTAAAGTTTAGGAAATTTAGACTTATTTAAAAACAGCGTTCAAATCCTCGAGAAGAAACACACATTTTGAAAACCATTTTTATACTATGTTGTGGACCCCGGCTGCCACTTATTTGAATTATTTTAACAAATTATTCACTATTTTTTCCCCTTCTTCATATATCCGACTTCATGTATTGTATTAAAAAAATCGTAAATTTTACAAGCAAGCGTGATTGTAGTCTGAAAGAAATAATAATAAAGAAAATATATAAAATTGGAAAATTTAAAAATATACCTGACATCGCCTAGGTCTTATTTATTTCGTATTTCCAATTCACTTTGATTTATATTTTGGACAATTTCAAACGCTTTTCAAATTGTCTTTAATCAATTTTTTAAATAAAAACCCTTTAAAATGTCTAAAAAAAAAAACTACATCGTTATTACTGGTTTAGCTGCTTGATTTTAAAATGTCGCATTTCAAGGAGCGCCGATAAAAATTTGTTAACATTTAGTCTAAAAATAAATTGAGAAAATTTGAGTCCCATTGGACGTGGTCTAATGCATATCGATCAAAGTTTGAGGCTTAAATTTGTTTCAAAAAATTAAAAAAATATCAGATATCGAAATATATATCGTAAAAAAAATACTGAAAACTATGTTACCAGATGCGTGCGTAGCAAACCAAATTTACCAAAAAGATTGCACTGTAAGTAAAGTAACGACTTTTACGGCACAAGTAAACTTAATTTTGAGTCTTAGTGGTAGCTCCATTTTAAAAGATTATGTCAAAATACACAGAAAAAATCATTGTCAAAAAAAAAATTCAATTAAACTTTTGTTCGATTTCAAACTTACTTTCAATTAACTGTTTAATTGAAAATGAATTTGGTATAAAAAAAATTCTCAGTTTTTATAACGTTGAACAACATTGAAACAAATGCAAAAATTTTAAAAAGTCGCCAAAATTAAAAAAATCGTTTAAAGTTGAAAATTCGCGTTTCTTTAATTTTGGTCATTTTTTTTTAAATTTTTTTTTGAATTTTGGCGTTTATTTGGGAATTTTGAATTTTGGCGTTTATTTTTTCTGCAATTTTGAGGATTGTTTTGGCAATTTTTTTTTTCAAATTTTGCGATTTTTCAAATGGTCTAATTTTTCCCAATAGTAAACAATATTCAATTAAATTTTTAATAGATGTGAATAAAACTATATGTAATTGAAAATAATATTAATTAAATAGATACAAATTATTTTAGTTGTTACTACAATTGCATCAACACGACCGAATTTAGTTAAACTTTTGCTGAATCAACAAATATTTTAATTAAAACTCAATTTTAGTTTTTTCTGTTTAGTTGCATTGTCTCAAACAATTTTTTGATTATATTTTAAGTCAAAGACTTCGAAATCTCTTATGAAAAGATTTTATTTATTGCTTTTTGTCGAAAATCAACTCTAACAATGATAGCCGCCCATTTGCAGTCGATGTTTTCTAACGAAATTTTAAGATTCGAATCATATAAAACTATTTCCTATTTGATCCAAGTCAAAAATAATTATTTTCATATTAAATTTATCAATAACATTGTTACTTTCTAACGAATTGTATTAAGTTTTTAAATTTGTCAAATCTTTTCAGGGGGGGGGGGCTCTAGATCCCAAGCCCCCCCCCCCCCTAGCTACGTGCCTGCATACATACCAGTTATAAAAACCTTCATACATACATACATACATACAGGGTGGCTGATGCATATTGTTACACAAGAAATTTAAATAACTTTTTTATTTTTATTTCTTTGTTTTTACATTTGAAAAGCCATACATTTTTAATAAGTATTTTTAATTGCTTTTAAGAAACAATTTATTTAAAATGACTAACACGCCTGAAGACATCAAATGCAAGCGAAATTCCGTGCAAATTACAGAGAAAATTCCAAGCTAAGGGGCAAGTCTACTGCGTTCAATTGCTTGTTGTTTGATTTTTTTAAAGGAGAGAAATGAAAATCCTTAAGCAGAACTGTCCGTATTGACTGTCTGGTGATAAATATATGAGCAAAAATATTCCATGTCGAAACTCTAGAATTGACTTGTATTGCAGCAACTATGGCAACAATTGTTTCTTACATTCGAACTGAGAAATTTTGATTAAAAGGCGTCCTAATGATTGTTCCACGATTGACAAAATAATTTACGAGCCCAATCTGCTCGGAGGAGTGCCGCCTAATGTGCCCGTTAAGTTTGTTTATGCGGAAATGCCAGCCCCCAAAGCATTGTAGTGGCGCACAATCAAAATGTTAGTTTCATTACCCCATTCGTTCATTTTCCTTAATTGAAAGACGAATCAATGAAACCAAAAAAAAAAAAAATCGAACCGATTAATAACTCAGAAAAAAGTTATTACGTTTTCTTTTGTAGTGGCATTTATCAGCCACCTTGTATTACAAAACAAAACAAAAAAACAACAACAATATTTTGTGGGTTTTTCCCAGTTTTATTTTAAAAAGAACTACAACTACTTTTACAAAGTGTGTATACCCTCCGCACTATGGGATGGAAAATTATTTTTACAAACACGCTTGCGGAGACATACATAATGAAATAATTATTAAATACCCATTTACATTACGACACATATGTTTATACTATACATCACATAAATCAAACAAAAAGTGTAATAAAATTAAGTTTGTCAAAAAATTAAAAAAGAAAATATTTTATGCGTTTAGAGTGTTTTCGAGACACAGAAAATTAAAGAAACTGGTATTTTTTCAAATAATATAAATCGAAAAATTGATCCAGTGACAAATAAATATGTTTTTGCTGATATATTAAACTTTTGGCAAAAATTCGTAATTTTGTTGGCAGCAAAACCCATAAAATCATCATTTAGTTATTTTGGGTATTAAATTTAGTCAAAATGACGATAAATCGTCAAACCTGGCAACACTGCATGCGATTGCTACTAAACATACATACCAGTTATAAAACCTACATAGATACAGGGTGGCTGATAAATATTGGTACATTAAGAACATCAAATAACTTTTTTTCAATATATATAAATATTTTTTTATTCTTTCATTTGAAAAGCAATAAATTTTAGTTAGATTACGCCGATCGTTCATTTTCCTTTAATTGAAAGACGAAGCAATGAAACAAAAAAACAAAAAAAATGGAACCGAATAATAACTCAGAAAAAAAGTTATTACGTATTTGTTTTGTAGTGGCATTTATCAGCCACACTGTATTACAAAACAAAAAAACAACAACAATATTTTGTGGGTTTTTTTTGTTATTGTACGTGTTGATTATGACCACGGATGGTAACCGATTCTATGTGGTTATTGGCTTCGTGAATGCTATTTTCTTTTATTTCGGTAACGTTATTTTAGGGGTAACTATATTTAAGTTATTTCGGTTGCGGGCTTTTAGCGTTAACGGTATTTTATTTATTTCGCTAGCGGTATTTTAGATATAAAATAACGTTACATTTTAGTTATTTCGGTAACTTTATTTTAGGGAAAGATTTTTCAGTTATTTTGGTAACGGCATTTTAAGGGTAACGTTATTTTAGATATTCAGGTAATGTTAATGCACACCACAATTTTTAGCCCCATTATGCCCGAGTTTTGATTACTTTCTTGCTTATGATCATACTTTGGGAAAATATATATATTTAAAGAAGATTTTTCAGATCTTGGTAGATTATTTCGGTAACGGTATTTTTATGGTATTGAAATTTTAATTATATCGGTAACAGTATTTTACGGATAACGGTGTTTCAATTATTTCGGTAACGGTATTTTAAGATATTAATATTTTATTTATATCGGTAACGGTATTTTACGGATAACGGTATTTCAATTATTTCGGTAACGGTATTTTTGGGTTAACGATGGTCAGTTGGAAGGGGTTTGAATCGGTTACAGTAATTTAGCGATATTGACTGCCATCCCTGATTGCGTATATTCTTGTGTATAAGCATTGAATGTACGTATGTATGATGAAATAAATAGAATATTTTAAAATTTGATTCAAAATTTTAAGAGGTATTCCCACATTTTCACTCATAACTTTTGAACGCGTTAACCGATATTGATCATTTTCACTAGCAAACTGCTCATGATATCAACAAACAATTTGACTGAAAATTAGCAACACCTCTTCTGTATTAGTGGAGTATTTTGTATTAACACAGACAGACGGACAGACGGACAGACGGACATGGCTATATCGACTTATCTATTCATGCTGATCAAGAATATATATAGTTTATGGGGTCCCAGATTTTTTTTAAAAGAATTACAAACATTTGACAAAGTGATATATACCCTCCTGCACTATGGGATGGAGGGTATAAAAACTGTTAATCCTGGAAGGTCGTTCTTCGTTGAATCAACTACGCAAGACGTATGATCTTTACACAACAAAAATAAGAATGACTTTCTAGGGTTAAACGTGTTCTAATTAAGTAAAGCTAATTTTTTCTGTTGTTGTCGTTTAAATAAGTTTTTTAACTAAAGTTATAAGTTATCTCATTTCATCCCAAGAACAAAATTCGACCTAAAATTTAGTAATTCGTGATTCTCAAATTTAAAAATGTTTGCCAAGTAATTCGAAAAAAAATTGTTTTCAAACCATTATTTTTTATGACTCCGCTATCAGTCTCACTAGTAGATGACGTTATTTTCTCATATTTATTTTTATAATCATAAAATACGATATATCTCGGAAACTAAGCGAGAAACTAAGGGAGCAGAAACCGTTACTCCGTACATAATGAGTAATCTTTCTTAACTAGTTAATATATATGGACCTGCCTCTGGTGAGGTCCGGAAACCCAGTTCCAGCAGTAATGTTCTGTAAATTCAGCTTAAAAATTGTGTTGATTCATCTAAACTCTTAGTTAATTTAACTACCACTTTCAACTCAAACTTAGTTCTTCTAAAATTTAGGCACCTAATTTTAGCAGACTGTGATTCTCAACATCATTGAAAGTTTTGAAACCGATGTTTTGGAATACAAAATTTCAGCGGGAAAGAAAATTGTGTACAAAATGTTGTCGATAGCTTTTTCTTCAATATTAAAAAAGAAAATAAAAATTTTTTTTGTTGGCTTTTTTTTAAACGTCAAACATTTTTTGACTTTTTTCAAAATAGGGTATTTTTTTCTGTAGAAAGTTTAGGACATATCTTTTATGAGCTTTGTGGCCGCATAGTGGAATGCGACTTGTTTATCTTGCTTCTTTTCTTCCAAAGTAGGGTACTTTTTGCACCAAAAATTTTGAGTGCTCGCTATTTGTTTTTTATCCGATTTATCCGATTTATTATTTATTTATTGAATAAGTGCCTTTCAAGCCCCGCCTTAAATGCAGACATGGCAGCAAAAAAATTGTATAAATCCCAGTTTTAAAAATTTTAATTTTATTTTTGGGAATTGTGGGATTGGTTGCAGCAAATCTTAAATTCTGACATCAATTTCACATTTGTTACTTAAAATCCTATTTAAGTCCAAAAAAAAATCATTGGATTACGTCTATTAATAAATATTTTATCGAATAGTAAACGTTTATATTAAAAAAAAAATCCGCAAATGCTATGTTCCTATTAGAATTTCCCGAGTTTTTGTTTTGTTTTACGAAAATGTCAAAATTCAACCACATCTAACTCGTAGATTCCTTGACCGATCCTATTACTGAATATGACTCAACTTGGTGTCCGATCCCAAGACATTGGTTATAAAAGCTCTACCCTTTGAGATAAAATCTCCCATATAAAAAAAAAAAACATAAAAATAAATAAAAAAACTTTTTAGTGCTGTTATGGCGCCAAATGGAATATTCAAAAATAAATGAAGTACAAACAATTAAATGTATTCAAAAGGTGTACTAAGTATTGTATATATTGTATGTTGTATTGTAAAAATAGAGACGGTAAAATTTTATTTTCAATTTTGAAAGGAAGATTTTGGATTTTTTGGGTTGGATTTTCTCTCTATTAGCACACTTGAACATAGTACACTAAACATAGGTACAAATGTTGTATCGCGTACTATCATCTAGTGTTGTATATTTTAAAGTAAAAATCTCTAGTTTCGATGCTTCTATACAACATTTAGCACACCTCTTGTCAACAACCTTATTAAATTATCAGAATTATAATTTTAACTCTAACGATGTTTTGTTTTTTATAAAAACTACTATTTGCTTATCCAATTATGATATCTTGTTTAAATGAACAATTGAACAGTTCATTGGAATAAAGACGAATAGAATTTTACAGGGGACAATAAAAACGCAGGAAGCGGTTAAAAAATAATATTTTTGTCAACTTTTTGGTATTAGCTTAAAGATTTAAGTCACATCTACCTATATACAAAATTTTAGTAAGGTATTCGAAAGAGAACTTGTCAAAAATTGGACTTCAATTTTTGCTTAAATGGAAAAAACGGCGAATATCCAAAAAAATGTATTGAAACTTGAATAAAAATGTGTTATTTTGCAGCAGATTTTGACTACATTTTCATGAGACTTGCAAAACTTGACGAACTATGGTTGGTATTTGTTTGTAACACTTTAAGGACAATTAAGTACAATTTCAAATTTTAGTTAATATTAATTTTAAACTCGCAGCTAAATAATTTTTATATAATATTTTGTTAAGAATGGATATTCGCCCTTTTTGCTTTCCACACTTTAAAGTCTTATAACTCAAGAACGGTAAAATGTTTTGCCAATATAATAAGTGTGGTTTGTTCCTCGTAATGTTCTTTTAACACATTGTTACCGAAAGTAAAATTTTTGTATGTTTTTGTGTTGTATTTAATCAAAATTGTGCGTTAGTTCACTCCCAACTTAAACAAAAATATAAAAATATACGAATTATTGCACTTTCAAAGTCATTTTTTTAGCCTTAAAAGTCAAAATTTCCCCAAAATTTCTGCATAGGATTGTAGGGCTCTGCTAATAAAATGCATTTATGCAAAAAAAACGTGTTTGCGAAAAAGTGGTCTATTCGTCCTTATTCGCATGAACTGTTCAATTCTTAAAAAAAAAATTATTCGAAAAAAATTAATAATACTAGGTTTATAGGACTTTCGACTTTCAAATTCCATACAAAAACAAATATTTTTTTAATTTGCCCTAGTTTTGTTACTGATTTTTGAATAATGTCTGATTGTAAGGACGCTTGAATGATAAGAAATAATCTCGATGTTTATAAAAACAAAAAACTAACAAAACTGTAAAAAAAAATATTACTTGAGAGTAAAAACTAAAATTTTTTTATATAAATAGAACATTTTTGGTCTTCAAAGTTTAGTAACGTCAGGAAAAGACCCTAACCACGTGCTTGATTACTAAGAAGACAAGACTGGAGCAAAATTGATGATTAATAGGTTGTATGTTAAAGCTCTGCCCATTCTGGAGGCGCTAACTGTTCTAAAACTTCGGGTTCTGATGAGATCTTTAGCCAGATCGAAATACTAGTATCAACCTAGCTAATATGTTTGATGTGTTTTATTTTTTTTAAATATACGGAGGTTGAAAGCTCGTTATAAATTAAAAATAAAATTTAAACACTTAAAGTATTTGGCAGAAAATGAGTTTCAAAATCTGAAGTGAATGGTGAAAGTGAGAATATGAATCAGTATGATTCTTTCTAAAATTAACACATTTTTTTAATAAATTAAATGAAACACATTTTAAGCAATAACAACAAGTGCAATTAGTTGTTGTTTAGAGTGTAAACAACAACGTAAAGTGAATGACTTTTCCTGTGTCTTTAAATGCAAAAAACGCTTGTATGCCAAATGTCAAATCGATTGCAGAGAAACGTCAAAATTATGTTAATTGCACTGTAGTGAAGAACACTTGATTTTAAATTGCTCGTTTTGAATTTTGGGTCTAAAAATCTGTTAAATTTTGTATTAAATTAAATATTTAATGCTCTATCGAAAATGCAGTGTCTTCTGGGCATAAATCATTTATCCAAAAACTCGGATAAATGCGCAATAACGCATTTATCATAAATGCGAATTCTCATAAATGCGTAAAAAACGCATTTAATTATATTTTTTTTCTTTAAGAAAAAGTTTTATTTACACTTTTTTGCTTAAAAAATAATTTCTTTTCTTTAAAGGAAATTTTTTTTCGTTTTAACTAAAATACTTAGATCAATTGGTTAGAGCCTATGTCTAAGTGTAGTGCGAAGTGCATGTGGCAAAGAAAGCAGGTTCAAGCCACGGTCAGGATTGCATTTAATAAATAAAAAAATTTCATATAGATGCAATCAAACAATAAAAACCATAACAAATAATTACTGTATTGTCAAAAAGGATTACTGATGAAGGTTGTGTTACCAGAAACTGCGCAGTCTAAATCAATAAAAAATTTACAATGTAGTTATGATTTTTAGAAAAATATGCTTAATCTTCTCTACCACGCCTATCTCAAACAATTGAAAAATATGTGCATATTAATTATAGTATTAATTGCACACTGTCTAAAAAGACGATGAATAAAAATTCAAAAATCCCCAATAAAATAAGTTAAGTTTTTAACATAACTTTGTGTTTAAGGAAAAAAGTTTAAAAAAAGTTGATGTATTTTATGGATTCTTTGTAGGAAAAAAGCTCATATTTTGCATTTAAGCAATCAATTTCGTTTTTTCTTTACTAATTTTTTTTAATTCTCTATTTCTTATCTTCCTAAATGACTTTTTCAGTCTAACTTCAAATCGTATGTACTCTTTTGGAGTTGACAGCAACATTTTTCAATCATTTCCCTACGACCACAGGCCAAGCCTTGTAGAGGCTGGGGGCAAAAGTCTGACTATGAATGACACACTCAATCATTACCTGATTACAATATCCGAGTGGGGTCGTGCTAATAGGGTCGAATTCAATGCACGCTAGACCTAATGTTGTAGCTTGACCCATAGGAAAGTGGGTCAATGTCATCTGTGTGCATGGGTGGTATCAATATTGACGAATCAGATGCACTTAAAGTTCTAGGCATGAGTATTCAATGTGATGTCCGGTGGAAAAATCACGCTATTCAGGTGTCGAAAGAAGCATTCAAGTGTCTTGGAGTTCTTAATCGGTGCAAGAATTACTTCACTCCATCTGATCTCCTTACCATTTATACCACCTTAATATATCCGGTCAAGATTCAATCATGAGCAGTGGCTTCAAAGTCTATGTTGGAGCTTCTGGACCGTGTGCAAAGGAGGGCGTTGGCACTCATTAATGGCAGTAGGGTATCCAGCTCTATTGATTTGTTGGAGCATTCGGAATGTGGGTTGTGTGTCATTGTTCTATCGATACTACACTTAGAATACTATGTAGGTAAAGACCACTGCAAAAGTAGTTAAAAGCAAATGAAATTTCACTTAAAGAAAGGACGACTTACATTTCAGTAAATTCAACCAAAATTGTCATTTGTTTTTTAATGTTCAAAAAATTAACCACAATTGTAGTAAAAATGAACCTTATATGTCAGTAAAAAATAAACAAACATTTATTTTTTTAAACAACAAAAAACGAATGTAAAAAATTAATGTAAAATCTGTTTAATTTGTTCTACAAAAGACTGACATTTACATTAAAAATAAAGAAACTGTATTACAACCCAAACAACTACAAATTTTTAAAGCAGAAGTTCCCTGAGTGTACCATGGGAAGTGTTCTACTGAGCTAAGTGAACTTATTCCAAGAGCCCGAGTTTTTCTTCATTCCACACGTTTATGCAGTAGATTTCATCCGTTTGTGGTCGATAGCCCAGTGGATCCCACAACGTATTACCGAGAAAATTGGTTCATTAGTCGAACCACCCGTATGTGGAATGACACTTACAATTTAGAGAAATTCAAGTCAAATAACCAGAGACACTATTCCCAATTTCTTCCTCCCCATAACCTACTTACCTGATATCTACACAATGCACTGCATTAGTAGGGTCTATGGCCATGTATCTTGTATGTTGGTCTATACACCATGTATTTTGTATGAAATATTTTGTTGGCAGCACTTTTTGCTCATTTAAACATGGAACGCACTTAAGAGGGCGCATTTAAGCGGGATCTACTGCTTTTTTTAAACCAAATCACCCAATAAATCCCTTATTTTTTAAGTTTTGGGGATGTTTTTTCTAAAATTTAGCTAGTTTTGTTTTCATTTTGCTATTTTCAGTGATTTGTTTGGACAAATGTAGATGATTTTCTTAAACAAAATTGGTAACAGTATATGCAACCAAAAATAAAATCAGCTTGTTTTTTTGCATGTGTTTTGCGTTTTTGAAAAAATGTTATATCTTTTGTAACATTCAAAATTCCTACGAAATGTAACCTTTAGCCGATTATTAGCCGCCGCCAATAATTTGTTCCTCCAAGCCACGACTGACCATATTTTGGCGGCTACAGTCAACGTTTTGCTACGGCTTTCATCTCTGCTCACGACCCCCGCGCTGACAACTACGCTACCGACTAGGCTACTGGGTGCATTTGTTAAATATCAATAGACAAATGCGAGATTTAAAATAAAAAAGATTTTTTTTTAATGCGAATAAAATTCTGCCTTTCTGAAATCTGCAAACTAGAATTTTTTGTTGCAAAATATACTGTTATTTGCATTCTACTAAATTTAAGGTACACAAATTTAAGGTACAAAATAGCAAAAATGTTGTTAATATTAAAATTTTTGTTTGCCTTTGTTAGTCCACAAATATTTAGTAACAGATTTTTCTAACTTTAGCAGAGTAAATTAATATTTTCAATTAACTAAAATGCAACTATTGTATTCGTAAAGTTAACAGTTTTATTGTTGCTGCTCTTACTTTATTAGAATTTAGCAAACAAAATCGGTTAATTTTGGCAATTTTTGCTGCAGGGTCATTTTGAACTAATTTTTAGTGCACTCAAAAAATATTTCTAATATCAGCCGATATTAACAATTTTTTAGCAAAATTGTTGCAGACTTTGCAGACTTCTTATTTAGAGAGTATCTTTTTCTGCTATTTCTACAGTTTTATTTCTATGAGTGTATGTGTTTTATTTGATTCAATAGTAAAAAAAAGTCACAGGAATGGAAATTCAAGAAGATATCTTTATAAGATATTCCTAAAGTTGTTCCCATTTTTTTTTTTTTTTTTAATTTTCACAAAGTTTTTGAAATTAGTAATTAAATCTTTTAATTAATGTAATTAAAATTTTTCGAACATTTTTATTTAATTTTAATTAAAATTTAATTGGCCCCAATTCGGTTTAATTTTTAATTGTAGTTACAAATATTCTAATTAAATAAGATTATTTTTTTAGATTTTAAAATAAGCATAATTTCTTGAAAAATTATAAATAAAATGATAAAAAATGTTAACATATTTTACTTTTAAATGCATATCGAAGACTTATATTCAAAACTTGCTATCTGCATAATCACAATTTTTCAGGAGACCAAAAAAACTGTTTTTTTTTTGTAAGTTGTAGTAGTTATTACTAAAGTTTTTTACAAAGTTATTTAAAAACGACGTCTTAGTTTCACAATTTTTCTTTTCATTTTAATTGCTGTTATTTGCGCTGATATAGCAGATAGCACTTTTGCCAAATATAAATTTTATCAATTCGTATGTTCAAATTATCAGATAGCACTTTTTGTATAAAAATACAAAGCTTTATTGTAAACTAATTAACGTTTTTTATTTAAAAACCACGATTTTTGATTCAAGTTAATGTTGTTTTAATATAAAACAAAAAAATTAAATATAATAATATGTATTAACAAAAAACTTACTAATGGAATTCGAGGTATTAGTTAATGTTTCGGTTTTTTAATATAAAATAATATTAAAGAGTAATATAAAAATAATAATAAAAGAAAAATTATAGTAATAGAATTCAAAGTAATAGTAACTGTAATTGGGTTTTAAATACAAAAACTATTAAGAAGCAATTAATAACAATATGCATTAAAAAAAGTATAGTAAATAATATAAACTGAAATGATTTATGATTAGGCATTCTTCGCCTGTTTGAGTAATCATAAAAATAATGATATTCTAGCGGAATAACAGACTTCATGCTTGCAAATGTTTCTATTTGCTTGGCTGGATAGGACGGGGACCAGATTGTAAGGCCTTTGGTTCTTTATAACATCCATAAGTTTTGATTTTGGTAGGAAGGTTAATATATTCTTCATCGAAATTCACTTTATATTTAATATCGCCAATTGGTAGATAGATAAGGGACGGCAAGCGACCACATTGTGGTTAATTTGTTCATTTTCGGAATCTGGATACAAATTTATGTTACAATTACATATAATTGTCTCGAATTTTAAGCAACAACCCTGCTATGAGATCGTCTCCCACATCCCCTTTGACCACATTGTCGTCGATTTGTTCATTCTCGGAAGCTGGATAAAACGTTTGATAAAAATTATAATTGTCACGAATTGTAGACAACAAACCTTCATTGGATGACATATAATCAGTTGCAATACGATGACATATAATCAGTTGCAATACGTTGTAGGGAATTATAATCCCCGGATTTATGTTGACCATTTTTTGAATAGTTCGTCCTGTTTATATCTTTATTATTTTTATTGATTCAATACCAACCCTTTTAGGTTTTATGATAATAAAAACCAATTGTTTTATGCAGATAGCAACTTTTTATTCGCAAAACTACGTATAGTAGATAGCAAAATCACAAATTTAAGAAAAAAATGTTAAAGAAAAAAAATTTCAGTTCAAATTTAATATGATATATGACAACTTAATCAGTGAACAAGTTGCCATTAAAAACTCGTTTTCGAGAAAACTGCAGATAGCAAGTTTTGAATATAAGCCCTCGATATGTTTCAGTTGTTAATGAATATTTCTCGATTTATATGTATGAACTTCCTTGAATTGCTAATGAGCGTTATTATTTATTATTTGTGGTATTCATAACACGCTTCATATTTAGTGTATAAGTATTCAATACGTTAACCGTTACTCGACTAATCGATGAATTTAAGTCGAACAATTGTTCAAGTAAATTAAAATGACCCATTTTTTCACGTGGAACCACATTATGAGCAACACTGTACAGATAAAAAGAAAATATTTTTCTTTGGTTATTTTGGAGAAAAAACGTTCCCCACCGATACCTATGCCTAACATATCAAATTTTTATATTGTTTTTTAAATATCCTTGAACAATTACAAACATTATGATCAGAGAAGACAAAAAATTTCAAAATTCGTTATGTTTATGGCAAAAGAAACGATTGGAAAAGAGCAAGAAATAGCAAATCTGTAGAAAAGGTAAAGAAAATTAACTAAGAAAAAGTAAGAAAATTCGAGGAAAAATTAATTTAAAGCAAAGAATATCTGAAAAGGCAATTTTAAAGCTTAAAAATCTTAAAAAAAAGCTGTTTTTAAGCTCAAAAATCAAAAATTAAAATTATCAAAAAATTAAATATTGTTAAAAATGGCAAAACAAAGTTTGTCTTCTCTGATTATGATGCTCAAATATAGGGTTAGTTTATGTATGTAGACATCGAAACTAAAATAAAAAATGTAAGGTCAGATTTCCATAAAATAAAGAAGATTTTGATATATCTAAATATTCAACCAAAAAAGAAATTCCAACAATCACAAAACTATAAGATTCAAAAGTAAAAAGTGTAAAATCAACTAATAATAGTGTATAAGCAAAAAATTTCCAAAAAGTTAAGCGGGTTTGTAATCAAGCATTTTGGGCAGAACGCATTCCTTACTAGTTTACCTACTCGATTCTTTTAACAGGGCGTGAGACTAAAATAATTGATTCTTTAGAATTGATTATTTTTTTTACCGAAGAACTATTTACTTTATATTTTTAAGAACTACATACATTTTTTAATAAAGAAATAGTTCCTTTGTAAAACTACGAAGTACTTACACAAAAAAAAATAAATAAATAGTTCCCTAGAAAAAATAAGAAGTACTTACATTTAAAAAAAGGAAGTAGTTCCATAAGTAAATTCAACTTTTACTCACACGTGATTCTCCTAGGTCACTCAAATATAACGATCAAAACTCATACGGAAATAAAATCCTAAAAAGTGAAACATCGAATTGTTATAATAACATGGGTTTGTCATAATTTTGGAGCTATAAACCACGAAAATATAAATTTTTCACAAAAAAGAACAATTAAAAATGGAAATTTAAAACAAAAATATGACTAACACACAGTCACCCTCGAACATTTTTTTACACTCACTCACGATAACGTCAGTAATTTCTACTTTCACTCACAATTTTATGCTCGTGTGCGCATCCCTAATTTGTACCTAACCACAGTTTAACAAAATTTTGGCAACATGCTATTTCTGTTTTTAGTATTATATCCATGCAAATAAAAATTTGTTTGAAAAAATATATAAAATAAGTTCTTTAAAATTGCATAACTACTTATTTCAAAATTAGGAACTACTTCCAATAACGTCCTTTTATTAATAAAAAGTATATGATTACTTCTTGAGTACAAAATGTTATACATATGTATAAGTTAATAACATTGTTATTTTCTTTTAAGTAAATAATTACTTTGTTATTGAGTTCATGCTTTCTGGTTTAAATTAAAAGACTTGATTACAATACTACTTGCTTTTTTGACTCTATCGTTGGAATGAGTTTGGTATTGCAGTTACTAAATTTGGCAATGAGATATGTAAGCAAGTGTGGTCATCACCTTCTTTTTGGAATGTGTAATTTTTTCCTGGGTTACCTAAGTTTATTGTATGGAATACAACTTGAAAAGTTTTTCGATAAGTTATACAAACAACTTCGGCAAAAAGTTGTAAAATAAAACTACGGACATTTATACTTTAGAAACTTTGTAAACTTTTCATGTGTTGTTTTTTGTAAAATTTCTTCGTAGATACTTCGTTAACTCGACCAATTTAGTTTTATTCAATTTATACATTTGTATTTTTATATAGGTTATATTTTTTGATACATTTGCAATTAATAATAACTGTTTATATTTGCATAAAAAAATTAATACTAAAGATTTATGAATTAACTTCCAACATAACACATTTCATAAAATCCAACCATAACTACAAATGTAGCAGACGTAATAATCCTACTGTTTGCTGACAGTTCCAGACGATGTATTCAAGAAAAACCTAAAAGTAAAAATAATGAAATAAAAATTCATTAAAATCAATGGTAATGTTTTTTTTTTAACACAAATACATACCAATTGCTAATAGCTCCTAAACTTTTAATAGTGTAATTTAATTAAAAATTTGAATTCTTCATGTTATGTTTTTTTTTTATTTCTAAAATGTACCCTTTCCTTTGTGACGTATGAAAAAAACAACCACTTTATTGTTTTCCGCAAGTAACCCATTTTTGTATCTTGTCTAACTGACCCTTTGGTAGTTTAAATATTTAACTTTAGAAATTTACAAAAAAAAACTTAGGTAAGCTACAAAATTGTATAAATTGGAGTACGAACAAAGTGAAATATTTTTGGGTACAATATAACTTATCATCAACAAAGGGAACTTTGTAATTATATAAAATAAATGATATATATACGCTTTCGTTTATTAATGACCCCCCAAAAAAAATCATAAAATTGAAATGTTTTACATTTACATGATGTGAGCAAGTTTATTCAAGTTTATATTATTTAAGAACTTTGTTTTAAAGTAATTAATTTTGATAAAATACTATTCGGAACTCCTAATTTTGTATTTTTTTGCGTGTTTTTATGTATTTTTAAGGAAAAATTAATAAAATTAATTTATTCGAGTTACTCCAGTAATTTTAAAATCTGACTCGATTAATCGAGTAAGTTAAAAACCTCAAAATCGAATTACTCGTTTTCTCGAACAAAACCAAACACGTGTAATTGGAATTCCCTAATAAATACAAAAAGCGTTTTTGCCGGTACGGAAATTAAAAAGTGTTTCTTCGTTTCTTCTCAAATTTCGCGTTTATTTCTTTCAGAAAATATTCTAAAATAAAATATTTTATTATAAACAGTCAAAAATATTTTTTTTCTATTTATTTAAATGTTTGAAACTTTCAAATAAAAATACAAAATAAATTGTATAACAAACTTTCCAGGGTTGGCAAAACATTTATGATATTAAGGTTGTAAAATTACGATATTTACACTGTATACGACATTACATGAATACGGCTATTATTATTTTGTATTAAAGTTAAAGTTCTGTATCTTCGTTGTAGTCGTCTTTACCGCATTGTATTTTTAAAAAGCAGGAAATACTTTCATGGTGGAATGTTTTATAAATGAACTTTAGGTTGTGATTGGTAATTTTGTAGTAATTGTCGAAAGGAAATTTATTTAACTTCGATTTATAATGAAATTTTGTACTGTATGCATTTTAAAGTCAATTAACATTTAGTGTTCTTGAAATAAAAATTTATTTTTCGTTTAAATTGATCGCATTAAATAGCAACGCATATTTAAGAGAATGTGCTTTAATGACAATTAACGCATTATTGGCACAGTGTTTCTTTTTCGACCCAGTACTTTTTTTTTTGAATGGCTGTATTTTTTGTTACTGGATAAAGAGAATTAAGCGATTTTTTTTTAATTCTGTTTTATGGCAAAACTAATTGTTTTATATGACAGCGCTAGTAATTTAAGTGATTTAAAAACTTTAAAATTGTTCATTCAACACCTTGTCTACATTCTGGAATAAAAAAAACTTGAAAAATTGTTATCCAGAGTTGCCAAATAGTTATTTGAAAAAAAAAAAAACATTTTTAAACCTTTTTCGATAGGACCTTTTACAAAATTATTTTAAAATATAAAAAAGTTTAATCTTTTATATTTTTATATTATTGATTGTTATGTTGATGAGAAAATATGAAAATACATTTCTTTGCTACAAATTAGTTCATCGATTGCATGTAAATTTTAAAAATTTGACCGATCGGAACATTAAACTTTCCAAAATCAAAAAATTTGTAGAAAAATATACTTTAGTTAATTTATTTGCTGAAAATCATAAACATATTTTTGTGATTCTTTTAAAACTAATTTACAATACGTTACAAAATATAAAAATGTTTATTCTCCCACATTGACAACAGAATAAATGTAATATCTAAAAAATAGAAATAATTATATACAATATAAATAAATTTATCTTGCAATTACTTACATCAATGGTTGCCTAAATGATGGCATCATTTAAAGGAAGGCAAATGCCGTAGATAATTATATAAACGAAACGAAAAAATAACCAGATATGACATATGCAACCCTTTTTTTGCAATAAGGAAAAGGAAACATAAAAAACTACCTGAGATGTGTCTTTCACTTTAGTCTGTCCACCTGTACGTATTGTATATTTGTTTGCAATTTTACCACACTACATTATTAACTTATAAAAACATTTAGTTTATTTTTATTTTGTATTTTATTTAATTTTTAGACAATTACTTTAACAAGCAGGTAACAACATAAAATTTAAGCTGTTTTAATCCACAATTTTGTTTCATGTATGAAAAACGGATAGAAAAACCTTTCATGGTTGATTTTTTTATGTCTTTCAAGAGTTGTACATTTTAGTATGATTTTCCTCGTCTCTACTACATCTTTTCATGACACGACATTTACTTCATTCTGCGTATGTCTTTCAATCTCCTTGTCGTCCACACTATTAATGTGCTTATCAGCACAATTTAGCAAAATAAATTAGTAAAACATTAGTAAAATATTAATAAAACATTAATTAAAAACAGATAAATGGACATAACTGAAATTTTAGCTGAAAACATAACTTTAGCAAAAAATTTGCTGAAAAATAGTATACCTGATTTATAAGACGTTTTATTAAATAACTTCACTCTATCACGCGAGCGAAGCGATTGTGCCAAAAATCGGCCATATATGGAAAGAAAAAATAAAAAAATCTCTAATTTAGGGTCCCTTTAACTACAGAACAAAAAGTGGATAATTTATATGCAATTTTAACCTGACATTCGATTCTACTTCAGAAATCATAAAAAATAAAAAATGTTCCCGGTTTTTAAAGTGAGCCGTTTAGTTAATAAAGTGGAAAACACTGTTTTTTTCAAAAACTTGAAAAATTATTTTTTTAATTACACGCAATAGAAATGTAATGCCAACTGAGAATAATTTCACAAAAATTTTTGACATATCGCGAATCGCTAAAAAGTAACTAAAATATCAATTTTGTAAAAAAATAATAAAAATATTTTTTTTACCACACACAATAAAAAAGTATTTTGAGCTAAGAAAAATGCCACAAACATTTTCGATACATCGAGACAACATTTTGAAAAATTAATAACTTTTAACTGCGTTACGATAAAGCGAACATTTTTGCATCATTTTTCTCAGCTAAAAATGTTTTTTGGTTGTGTGTAATACCGAAGTGCTTTATAAGTTTTTTGAAAAAAAAAATTTTCTTTTCCGACCACTCTATTTCCTAGATGCTGCTCCTTAAAAATTGGGAAAAAAAAGTTTTTTTTTAATTATTTTTGATGTTGAATTTAAAGGTGAATTCAAATTTCATATAAATACAGCTCTTTTTGCTTTTTGGGAAAAGGGCCCATAATTCAGCGTTTTTGGCCGCCGCGCTCCAGTGGAATTAGTTGAAATTTAAAAAAAAATAATAACGCCATTTATTTTAAAACTTGATGGCATCCCAAAAACAAAGATTCTTTATAATTTTCTGACAAACTCTAATAGATATAACAACAAAGTGCAAAAATAAAAAAAAAAAAAAAAAAAAGTTTAAATATCGAATATAACTGTTAATAACTGCGGTGCTAGAAGGGTTGAAGTGGGACATAGTGTCTTAAATTAAACCATAAAGTCTTAGCTACAATTAAATAATACTTATTTAGTAACTTTAATTTAGTCAAATATCAAGAAAATGGGATATTTTTCTAAAAAGTTCGATTAAAAAATACTTTTATAATTTGACGCTTAATTTAAGTGGAAGTACTATATCTTAAATGAAAGGTGGTTCAATTAGCTTTCAAATGATATATATTTTGTTTCGATCCAATTACAAATGTCAAGGATACAAAGAACTTAAAATCCAAACTTTGGAGGTCGATAAATTGGAAACCGGGGATGGTCGACAAAAAAAAAAATATTTATGAGCTCAGCATTAAAAGTTCTATTGATCGTAAGAACTAAAGCTTAGCCAAGATTATTTCTAGCGGTTAATTAAAGTAAAAAAATATCACTTTATTAATGTCATTAATACGAAATTAAGGAACCCATACACCTTGCAATATTATTATTATTCTGCCCTACACAGTGCAATAAGATGTACAATACTTTTGCACAAGATATGGTACAACTGTTTTGTTCTGTTTAGGGATATAAAAATTTTACAATATTTTTCACATTTCTTGGTTGCGTAATAAGAATTAAAACCTTCCAATATGACATACACACTGGTAATATTTTGCACAATAGCAAAAGTTGCACAAGAATATTTCGTAGAGTATGGGTACCTTAAGAATTAAAACCTTTTTGATTTTTTTCAATATATTGTACAACCTTCCTATATGACATACACACTTGTAATATTTTGCACAATACCTAAAGTTGCGCAAGGACATTGCATAGTATATGGGTACTTTTGCAATATTTCAATCACATGAACATTTTTCAAAATATAATTGTGGCATAATTTGTGTTGAATGTTAAAATGCTGAGGTACTGTATAAACGAAATATTTATACTGCGTTTTAAACGTTTAAAAATTTGTTTTACATATTCTTCCTATTAGAACTAGGGAAGTCTGCAGAACGTATTTTTTTTGAGATAGGCGTGGTAGAGAAGATTAAGCATACTTTTCTAAAAATCATAACTACATTGTAAATCTTCCATTGAATTAGACTGCGCAGTTTCTGGTAACACAACCTTCATCAGTAATCCTTTTGACAATAATGTAATTATTTGTTATGGTTTTTATTGTTTGATTGCATCTATATGAAATGTTTATTTATTAAATGCAATCCTGACCGTGGCTTGAACCTGCTTTTTTTGCCACATGCACTTCGCACTACACTTAGACAGAGGCTCTAACCAATTGCTCTAAGTAAGGTCGATTTTTTTTTTTATTTGTAGTTATTTGGCAAATTTTTAAATCTTTAGTTTAAAATATTTATAAAGAACAAAATAACAACATATTTATGAATATTACTTACCAGATTCCCACTTTTTAGTATAGATGCAGTTCGTCGGCTTAGTATTGTTTTGCCGTATATGCATAGCATTTGACGCATACATACGCCAAAACATTACTCAGCCGACGAGTTGTAGTTTAAGTCCTATTTGTTGTTGTTGTATTGCTTTAAAATATGCATGCGTATGTTGTTTTCACTTTTTGTTTTGTTTGATCGTTGATTTTTATGTTTTTTTATATATTTAATTGTTTTTTTTATAAATTTAAATTTTTTATTATAAAAATTTAATTTCGGCACTTGTGCCTTTCAGTCCTGTTTGCAGTTGAACAGTTTATCCGTACAGGGTTGCCAGGTAGAAAATAGAATACGAGTGGCGCTGCCGGAGGTTTCTGGTTCGATAGTATAGTACAGTACTGCCATTTTAAAATATTTTCTGCTAGATTTCTCAAATTTTTTCTAAAAAATATGCTAAATGCTTTTTAGCATACTTCGTTTGTTACCAGCAGATTTTTAACATATTTTTTTTCCAAACAAATGGTTTAAGTGCATTTTGGGAACAATTTCATTACCTTCTCGAAATATTAAACGCATACATATTAAAAATCTGCTAGAAATGTGTATTTAACAAAAAAAAATTAAAAGCATGTACAGCATAAATTTCAATATTTATGCTGTCCAAATCACAAACTCAATGAGAATTTCTATGTCCTAGACGAGGACAAGAAATTCTCATTGAGTTTGTGATTTAACATAACAAATATCTCTAGAAATTCTAATAACAAAGTCCCCTGAAGATTTCCCTAGGCAGGAATGAACTCCGGATAGGGACACGCCTACATCAGATTGCTTTTCACAATTTGTTAAATAAGTTTTGGGACTTTAGCACATTTAATTACTATAAATGCAATTAATGTTTATCCCGATGAAAATAAATTTAAATAACAAATATGCAGGTGCTTGTGCAAATTTAAATGTAACTGACACTAATAGAAAACATATGATTTTCTATTGTTGATTTACTTGAATAAACGCCACTACATTGCTAGGTCTGTCAAAAAAACAGAGTAGTATTTGGAAGATGACAAAGCCAATTGTGACAATTTGTTGTTGTTGTTTTTGTTTTTTCTTTGATATTTTAAATTTTGAATCTCGCTCCTAGACAAGGACAAGAAATTCTCATTGAGTTTGTGATTTAACATAACAAATATCTCTAGAAATTCTAATAACAAAGTCCCCTGAAGATTTCACTAGGCAGGAATGAAATCCGGATAGGGACACGCCTACATCAGATTGCTTTTCACAATTTGTTAAATAAGTTTTGGGACTTTAGCACATTTAATTACTATAAATGCAATTAATGTTTATCCCGATGAAAATAAATTTAAATAACAAATATGCAGGTGCTTGTGCAAATTTAAATGTAACTGACACTAATAGAAAACATATGATTTTCTATTGTTGATTTACTTGAATAAACGTCACTACATTGCTAGGTCTGTCAAAAAAACAGAGTAGTATTTGGAAGATAACAAAGCCAATTGTGACAATTTTTTGTTGTTGTTTTTGTTTTTTCTTTGATATTTTAAATTTTAAATCTCGCTCCTAGGCGAGGACAAGAAATTCTCATTGAGTTTGTGATTTAACATAACAAATATCTCTAGAAATTCTAATAACAAAGTCCCCTGAAGATTTCCTTAGGCAGGAATGAAATCCGGATAGGGACACGTCTACATCAGATTGCTTTTCACAATTTGTTAAATAAGTTTTGGGACTTTAGCACATTTAATTACTATAAATGCAATTAATGTTTATCCCGATGAAAATAAATTTAAATTTTGTATTATATTTTTTGTATATTGCAACCCTTTTCCAATCTTTTGTTTGAGAGATTTTAGCAAATTTTGGCATATTTTTTAGGGGATTTAGCATATTTTAAAAGAAGGTATAGTTGGTAAGAGTAAGAGAAATTTTCCTTCATTTACTAAATATCCGACGAAACAAGTTCCGATATAATCATATATGATTATATATAGTATCACATATCACATCTCTTCTGATCCGAAAAATGACATACAAAAGATGATCTCATGGGATCTAATCTCATATAGTTTGATCCGAAAAGTGGGTCTATCAAATATTATCAAATTATGTATATATAATTTGATAAAATTTTATCTAATAAGTCTCTTTATTAAAATACCAAAAAAAATATAATTTAAATGTTTTAGAGATCAGTACCTTTTTGTTTTATTCCAATTAAGTACTACTCGTAATTCATTTTTAAAACATATAAATATTAATTTTAAATATTATTAAATCTAAAAATTTATGCTTTTTATGAATCCGAAGTTGGAACATATAATAAATTTAAAACGATAGGTAAAACAAAAAAAAAACAATATTTACCGAGGGTGAAAATCAAATTCGTTGTTTACAAAATTTTCGAGTAGACGGACTTTTTCAAGAGCAGAAATAAGCAGCAGACTTTACACGTCCTTGTTATACAAAATAGTTAAAAATAATTACTATACGGTCGGTATTATGGATCAATACGATATTTGGTTTATGAAGGATAAATCTCCATATTTAGTACTTCTGCAATTTCAGATTGTTCAAAATGACTATATTGTCACAGGATCAGTGGTAGGAAGTATATTGCCAAAAGTGGAACTAAGGAACTATTTAATTTTTAAAATTTTAAATTTTGAATCCATTACGCATGTTATAAGGGTTGGGTACAGCGCTGCTAACTTTGACGACTTGTCTCCATTTTGACGATTTTTGAAGTGAAATATGATAAAATGACGATTGAAGATTTCACAAAATTTATTGTATGGAAAATGACGATTTATAAAAATTTACAATTTTTATAGAATTTTTAAATTTATTTCTCTAAAATTTATTGACAAAATTTGATCAAGTTTCGTTTTATTTAAAACATCTAAGGAAAATATGATAAAATGATCTTAAATCATCAATTAAATATAAACTCCATTATTTTGAAAGTTTTATTTTAATTTTATTTAAAAAATAACGAAATTCGAATGGATTTTTTTTAAATACTTTACAAAGGCAAATCCAAAATCTTTATTTTTAAATCATTTAGCTTCAAAATCACTGATAAAAGAGTGATTTTCTACATATCTGATTCTTGGTAAATAAATATTTTTCTTTATTTCCCTCTTTATTGTATGCCCGAATTTTTTGAAACCAAATATCGGGAAAAAATTTTAAAACTAAAGGAATTTTGCAGATTTTAAAATATGTCAGTGATTTTGAAATTCAATTCCCTGAAATGAGTATTGGAAGTTGTTTTTTTAAGACTCAGAGTCGTTTGTAAAGGAACTAATAAAAAAAGAACATCAAAATTGGGAAATAATTACAAATAAAGTGATTAAAACGAAGTTGTGAGTAAAATTTCTATTTTTACTATTAAAATATAAGGTGTATTCGGAATGACGATTTTTTGACGATTTCTCATTCTCAAAATGACGATTTTGAAAATTTTTTCAACAAAGTTTGACGATTTTTGAACAAATTGGGTTGGCTGCACTGGTTGGGTATTTAATTTGTTTAAACAATCCGTTTCCAACGCTCTTCTAAAAACCTGAACTGGTTTTAAGTGAGTTTCGTAAAAAATATTTTAACAGTGGTACTTTTAATTAATTAATTTTTATGCTTTTTATCAATTTTAATTAATTTTTAAAGTTAACTTGTGTTGTTTACGCAGAAAAAACGGGTTTGAAATAAAAAATTGTTTGAATCAACTAATATTTTAATTGATTTTGCACCTATCACGGCAATGATAATATCAATTAAAACTTTTATTGAAATATAAAAGGAAAACAAGTTATAAATAACTTTTACTTAACTTTTACAAAAAAATGATACTCACAAAGCAAAAACTGTGTGAACGATACATTGGTATGTGTGGTTTTGTTAATGCTGTATCAGTTTGTGTATTTGTGTGTGTTTTGATTGTAAACTACCAATGCATTTGATACTTTATACTGTAAATTTTCTATTTAAGCATACAGAGTATGAAAAAATAATTTGAGAATTACGTCTAAAATAAAATATGTACATATTTATATATTTAAAAGTCAATTAAAATATTAATTGATTCAATTAAATATTTGTTTCCAAGCAAATTGAATTCAAAACAAATCTTTAGTTAGATATTTTGGGTTGATAATTTTTTCTGTGTAATGTTTTGTATAATTAACACAAAATTTGGTTTGTATGTACTAAAATATATGCATTAAAAAAAATCTCTGAAAAACTTTTTGTGTTACAACCAGTTGGCATATAAAATTTAACAGATGTTGAGTACCTTGGTTCTTCTAAATATGTTCGTTGGCTTAAATTCATTGTCGGCAAACACTACCTTTTAATTATAACGGTAGTTACCTGCCACGCATATCTCAATTCCGATATGATAATTCCAATAGTGGCATGTGTCTTCTAATACACAAGAGTTTATTTCAAAATTTTAAAAATTAAATTTTGTTATATCTACAAAATACCGTTATAAATCGATATTTCGGTATTTTAGGGTTATTCAACTTTCGTTAAAGATATTTCAAAATCAAACCGGTAAAATAGCAAAAAAGTGCCGGCTATACAAGAACAAACATGTCCTTAATGGAATCGCGTTTTTAAAATTTTCATTTCTTACTTCTTGTAACTGTTATTATGCGCAACAACTACCGTTACTATGAATAGGTGTTGAATGACAACCCTGCTTAAAATTTAATAATTACAACGTTGCTTTTTAGTACTTTAATAAAAAAATATTAGTAATCATTACAAAACAAAAAACCGCAGTTTTCATTTTTCTTTTGCATTAAATTTTAAAACTTATTTGCATTCGTATTATAAACGGTGATAAAAAAATATAAAAGTAATAGATTTTTTTTGATTATACACTTGCATATGATCATATATATATATAGTCATATATAAATCTATATATAGTCATATATAGATCTCTATTTATTTAATATGGTCACATATGATATGATACGATACAGTGATATATGATGACAGATTACGCCAGATAAAAAAATTTGCATAAACGCATATCATAATTTATTGCCACACATATAAGCATATATAATAATATCAAGTTGTATATAAGTATATATAAACTTTTTTCATCGGGAAGTTAATTTGTGTTGTTCAATGTAATCTCTGCATAAGTTTTGTTTAATTTACACAAAATTTTGATTACCTATGTATATACTAAAAACTATGCATTAAAAAACTCTACGATACTGTTTCTCTTAAAACCAATTGGTATATAAAATTTAACAGATGCTGAGTACTTCGATTCTTCTTAAACTATATGTTCGTGGGCTTAAAACCTAATAATTATAACGTTGTTTTTAAGTACTTTAATTAAAAGTATTAGTAATCATAACAAAACGTAGTTTTTAATGTTTTTTGCAGTAAATTTTGAAATTAATTTATATTGCTATTATAAACGGTACAAAAGAATACATAAAAGTGTTAGAATTTGTTTCGTTAAATTTTACTATATAAAATGATATGTTTTGTCATATATACACTCTAATTAATTTCTGTTGAAATTTACCCAACTTATAGTAGGAAACTGTACTCCTACTATAAGTTGGGTAAATTTACTCTATGTGTGTAAATGAAAAAAATGCGCACATTGAGAGTAAGTTTGTGAACACAAAGTTGGTAAATTTACAATGGAAGTGCGTACAATTTTGATAAAATTTATAAATAAATGAGTAATTTTACCAAATTTTCGTGTAAAAAAACATGATTTACGTGCAATTGTACGTATAAAATGCGTAAAAATACATATTTATAAGCGTAAAAACCCCCTAAAAATGCGTATCTTTACCTTCCGGTAAAAAAGAATAACAGCCCAAAAAATTTTTCAAATAAAACAAAAAATTAATTTTTAGAAAGAGTTTTATTAATGTGTTGTATAATAATAAATTTAATAATAAATATTTGTATATAAGTTGTTGTACATATACAGAGCTTCAAAGATTGAATTCTATTTAAAAAAAAAAATTAAATCGGATTTTTTTAAATCGAATGATTTTTTTTCTTCAATCATTGCAAATTCAATAATTGGGAGTTCAATCTATTTTTAACTTAATCGATTTACAATTTGCCGAAATCGGCGAAACTGAAAAATACCGCCAGAATTGAAAAAAATCGGTAAAATAAAATAAAAAAATATCGTTAAAATGAAAAAAAATCCCAAAAATTTAAAACAATCTCCAAAATTGAAAATAAACGCCAAAAATGTAAAAATTACTTAAATTGAAAAAATCGACAAAATTTTAAAAAAATCGCCAAAATTAAAAATAAATTACTAAAATTTGCCAAAATTAAAAAATCGCCAAAATTAAAAAAAAAAAAATCGCCAAAAATTTCCGTGTTTTTTATTTATCTCTGTTAGTTTTGAAAAATAGGCGATGTTTCAAATAAATACTCCTTTTTATCTGCGATGCTTAATTTTCGAGAAAAACGCGATTTAAGAATCCAGCCAATCAAATCGAAATTTAGGATCGTTGTTTTGAACAATGGTGCAGCAATTTTTCCCCCAGCTCCATTAGTTTTCATAATATGTAAATTTTAAAAATTGACTAAATAAAAAACGTCCATAACTCAAAAAATAAAAAAGCATCTGGAAAAATGTTTGCACAGGTGTTCAAAAATCAACCCCAATACCGGCCTGATTGCCTAGGTTCCTAGATCGCGTTTTTATCAAAAACAAAACATCGCAAAGCAAAAAGAGAATTTATTTGGAACATCACCTGTGTTTCGAAAACTAATAAAGATACATTTACAGCTATTTTAAGTTTCTCGTCAATATTTTTCGTTTTTCAATTTAAGCTTTCTTTCCAATTTGAAAATTTGTTTCATTTTTGGCGACTTTTTTTTGCAAATTTTTTAATTTTAATTTCGAAATTTTTTCATTTTTAGCTATTTTTCTAATTTTTGGCGATTTTTTTAATTTTTGCCGATTTTCTTTTAGTTTTAGGGATTTTTCTAATTTATTGCGATTTTTTTAAATTTTAACGGTTTTTTTTTCATTTTTGGCGATTATCTTTAAATGTTAGCGTTTTTTCAAATTTGGAGATTTTTTTTAATTTCAGCGATTTTTTTATTTATTAATTTTAACGTTTTTTTCATTTTTGGTGATTTTTTTTATCTTAAAGATTTTCTCAATTTTAGCGATTTTTTTCAATATTGGCGATATTTTTAAATCGATTGAGTTAAAACCGACTGAATAAATCGAATGAAGAATTTTTTTCTTTAAAGCTCTGTACATATATTATATTTTGAAAATATTTTTCCACAATTAGGCTGCAAACACTTGGAAATAAACTATAAACTAAACACTATCACAAATACTACAGTTATACATTTTTTTTCATTAAAATTCTCAATAAATTAAATTTTTTAGATTTTTTTGGCTTTTTTCAATTTGTTTAATTTTTTTTCAATTTAAAAATGTCAAAATATTTATTACTATTATACGTTAGTATATTTACAAACTTTGTGCGTAAAAATTTTATTTAACAAAATAATACTACTTTTAGGCATAATGTGTTTAATTGTAAACACATAATTGGTAAAAATACTGTAACTGGGTATTATTGTATATAAAAGTGTGCGCAAAATAGTTTTACGCATTTTGATGTATAAATTTACCGAATTAGCGTAATAATAATGAAACTTTACTTGTTTTATAGTAGTAAATTTACAATAATTTTTTAGAGTGTAATTATATATAAAAGTGATAGAATTATTTTTGATTAATTGTACCATATACACTTACATTGGTGTTCAGAGTTGGGCACACAATTTAACGGAACTGATCGACTTTAACTTGGTAAAGTCCAGAACCAATCCTTGCTGTTGTAACCAGCTAAGAAGACCCACGACCTACGACCCTCTTGGGCAGGTATTATAACACCCGTTTTAATGCTAGCTAGTGTGAGCAACGAAGATGTCGGGCTGGAGGCTATAAGTTGGCAGCCCCAACACCAGCCTTGGATGCAGAGGGTCAATCTCCCACTTATCCGAAATTAATATGATTAATGAAACCAGTATAACTGCTGGCCCTTTGTTCCAACTAGGAATTACAGGATTATATACATATACACTTGCATATGATCATATGTGGTGGTATATGTGGTCATATATAGATCTACATCTATTTCTTATAATCAAATATACAATTTATCCTAATATATAACATACGATAGAATAATATATTGTATATGAGTATATAGGAACTTTTTTCATCGGGTACCAGTAAATTGGTAGAAAACGTAATACTAGGCAATATTGCTTTTTCATTTTGATATCTTATTTGTCGCAAGTGCCAAACATTCACTGCCTTTAAAATTTCGTTGTAAGCTGATTCGCAGGTGACAAAACGTAATTGTATTAGTAAAAAAGTGTGAGTATATTGCGTTTTTCGAATTTGAGTGTTACCCCCTCTGGTGTTACCACTCGTCGTCACATTTAAGTTTTTTTGTTTGTCATCCATTTTATAATTCTAGAACATTTTTTAAAGTCCATTTTGTTCAATTTGTTTTTATAATATATTGTGGTCAAAATATAGTGTACATTAAGAGGTCAATATAGCATCCGACACCATTGGCCACACGATTCCATATTTTTTTTTTTAATTCAAAAGGTAACCGTTATTTTTTTATTATTTTAAATTTTGTGTATTTTTGTGTACGGGGTGTAGTGGCAACCATGCGATCCATTGAATCTGTCCATCTGGTAACACCAAAATTAGCAGTGGATAATTGTGGAAAGAGCACGGCTAGAGTAACTGAGACTAGTTGTTACTCCTTCTTGTATAGTTTTGTGCGGAAAAAACAGATTCTACAAATCAATGTATAAATTGTGGACAGTAGCCAGGTCACAAACCCGAAAATTTTATACTGAGTTGAAAATTTTTATGGCTCGAAATATAAATGTTTTATAGTGACTGGCATAATTAAAGGCCGAAAATATAAGATTGAATTTTAAGGAACGATGTACGTTAAATTATTGATAGCAGTTAAATTTGATAACATAGTATAAAGTGAAAAAATAGATTAGTGCAAAAGTAGGTAAAAATCAAGCATTTGTTAGGTTAAGTAATTATATTCAAGTTTTTTTTGTGTTTATAAGAGGGATCAAACTGTGTTTTTTCTTTTAATTTTAGCCTGTCGAAAAAAGCAGCATTTGTAATTTTTTTAACAGCCTTATTTATACTCCTTCAAAGAGTTTAAATAAGGCTGTTAAGGCTTTCCCTTCTCTTTTAGAGAAGGGAAAAGGGAAGAAAATAGCGTCTAAAAGGGGGTCCATATGAATTCAATATTTGAATTCATTTATATGGTAAATTAGTTCGTTCCTTTGAACAGTTTTTTTTTTTTGTTAATTGTTGAATTTATGCTAAACGTTTTATTTCAAGTTTTTAATTTTTGATAATTTTGAATTTGTATTGACAAGTTAGGCCGATTTATCAGGTAAAAATACTAATTGTTATATTTTGATATAAAAGACTTTTTTCAGGAAAAGAAGTCTGATATATGAAGGGTATAAAATTAAGTTTTTTATTGTCATATCAGTTTCCCGTAATCTGGAGAAAAGAAACGATTACTATATTTTATAATTGTGGATTATTTAAAGTTTTTTTTGTGAGGAAAATTTAAATTGAATTTTGGTTTTAGAGTACCAGACGCGGTTCCAGGGGGAGGGAAAATGAAAAATTTACCCTTCCCCCCCAAAATAATATTTTTCAATACAAAATCGTTAAAAAAATTATTTAAAAATAATCTAATTTCCATCGCCAAAACCTTGTTCTAGATCCGCGCCTAATAGTACACTATTCGCTTTTGATACTAAAGTATTGTCAAATAAAAAAAGCCTAATTGGGGTCCAAGTTTTAATATTTTTTTTTTAAATTTGATACAAACCTTCGGTTAAAAAGAATCTTTCTTTCTATCTATCTGTCAATCTATCTATCTGTCTATTCCTATTTTTTCTTACCTTTTCACTGAAGGGATTCACAATGTACCGTATTGGTCTCCGAGTGGAGATGTGCCCTTGGGCACATAACCCTTCTTAAACTAACCTAGGTTAAAAAGAATACTACAATAGGAGATTTTAAAGCGACTATAATTTTATTATTTGTCCGTTACAAATTAAGATTTTATTTTTAAAATTAAGTGGATTTTAGATTTAAGTAATTTATGTTTAGTTTTAATATTTATATTTATTAAATAATGTTGTGACCGTTAAATTTAATAACATGTTGCGTTAAATATTTGCGTTGTACACTCAGAATATTCTTACAGTAACTACATGTGGGTAATTTTTTTATCTATTTGATTGACACACACAAAAAAATCATTGCCAAGTAACTAGGAGCATTTTAACTAATAAAGTTTTTAAATTGTTCAATAAGTAGAGGCAAGTAAAAACTTGTTAAAATGTTACTAATAAAGTTTATTTTGTGAATAAACTTTATTAGTTGAAATATTCCTAATTACTTGGCACCGATTTTTTTTTTTGTGTGTAGTTAATCTTACGTTTATTATTCTGTGTTTTTATATAATTTCGGCTGGCAACTCTACAAAAATATACACACAAAGTCCAGTAAAACTTTACGTTAAAAGGCTACAGCAAAAAAATGTTAGCGCTGCGACAAACATTATAGCTAACGCCGACATTTTTTTGTTCCTCTTATGCCGGATCACTATCGGTGACACCTTGATATTATTTTTAAACTTACAAAGTTAATTAATCGTTTGCAAACATTTTGTCCACACCTCCAACTTTTTTTTGCTGCTGAATCTTATAGGGAATTAACACAGACAAGTTAATCTATTAAAAATGGGATTAACTGCTTTTTAATCTTTTTGATTAACTGTTAATCCTACTTTTTATCTGAGTACTATTTCTAAGCGACTCTGCATTAATACTACTAAGTGTCATTTACAAAAATTAGAGTAACCGATTACCAAGTTTCGTGGTAATTATACAACTACCTACAATTAGCGACAAATTTGTCAACACACTTAGGTAAATGTTCGAAGTGATAAATAAATGAGTAAATAAGCCGAAGTTTTTTGTATAATATTGCAATGTTTTCCAGGTTCAATAAACTATTTATTTTTGTAAATAAAAAATATCCTTTATATTGCAAATAATATTTTTGTTAAATTGATAATTTATTTAACAACAAATAACACTTTTTCAAACAAATATACCTAAAAACTAATATAAATACCAAGATGCAGTTAACCATGTAGTGTTTACGATGTCGAACGTCTTGAGAAGTTTCAAAATTCTGCGTCGTAATAAATCCAACACCTGAAAAAAAATCAATAGAATTTGTATTTAGAATTTTATATTTATATATAAGATATTACTTAAATTCTTTATAATTTTTTGTTTTCACAGCCAATTTTAAATTCTTTTTATTTAATTAAATTTCATCAGAAATAAAATGCTTAAGAAACTCCAATTCCATTATGCTTTTATGTTTAATATTGCCATATCTAATAATATTGCCACATGTCACAAAACCCTGGGCACAACATACCAGAAATAGCCCGTAGCTGTCCGACTAGCCCACGGACGACAGGGGAGGTAAGACCCGCTACTTCTGGCAGAGGGCTGAACAATAAAAATAAACTAACAAAAAACGACAAAAGTTAACTCACAAAAAATAATATACATAGAAAGCAAAACAAAATAACTCAAAAATAAGACAAAAAAAAAACACGCCAAACGAAACCAATGCAAACCCCCCCATTAGCTAGTTCCCTACCCTAACCTGAAACCCTAACGTAACTAAACAATTGGTAATGTATGTCCTTAGTACAGATGGACAGACAAACCTACAATAAACAGAACTCTAACAAAACAAGGACAAAAGATCACCTATGCCCCCCTAGCCTGCCCACCCTACCATGGTAATCCACGACTAACAATTACGGATTACCCCACAAATAACTATACTGGTCACTTTCAAATACTTACGTTAACACACACATAAACAGCTTTAGCCTGACATTTTCCTTTTAATTTCAGCTAAATAAAAACATTTGGAATTTTAGATTTAGAACAATTTATAAAGGTAATATTTTATTGGGCGATTTAAATATATATTAGAAAAAAAAAATTAATAATAAAAAAAAATGATTGAAAATGAAAGTAAGTATAAACAAAAATATAAAAGAAAAATATAAGGAGAAGTAAGTACAATAAAATATAGAACAAACGTAAGTAAAAATCAATGGAAAATTTAATAAAAATTCTGAAGATTTAAATGAATAAAAAAAATCTTTTAATAAATTAACTAACACTAAAAAAAAATAAAACACTAAATTACAAAAAAAACGCAATTAACCCTAGTTCCCAAAAATCCCTATCAAAATGTCCCCAGACCCAATTTTCGGTCAAAAAAAAACTTCTAAATAACACTAACCTATGAGAGAGCTCTCTAATATGTTTGGTATATTTTTCACAGCCAAAATTGGCTATCACAATTACTTTTGGGGGTATTTTTCCTAAAAAGTTTTGGGATTACAAAAAAAAAAACGAATAATTTTATACTAAACTTAACTACACAAAAATCTTCCTAATATTTTGTAGCGGATATGACAGTCGCATATACCGTCATATTCATAAATGGCATAATCTCATATAACATTGTTTTGAATGAATGTACAAACCATCAAGCGGTGATCATGTTTCCTTGTTCTAACTGATATACAGACATTGAACTTAACTAATAGTGAAGCATTCTATTGTATTGTATGGTATTTTATGTTACGTTATTATATTGACCTAATTATTATATTATGCTAAGTAGACAATAATTTTACTTTAATTTTACTATATAAACCTGTAACTTTCACTTGAATAAAATATATTGAAATCTATAACCAAATTGAACTCGCCTATTTCCTTAAATGTTAAATGGCGAATATCTATCGCTTATAACTAATTTATTAGCTACATGGCGACCGTGACAGTGTTCACATCAGAACAGTCACGTAATAATAACCAGGGTCCGAAACCGTTATCTATCGAGGAGTACCGGAGACGGACTCAAGGAAGACCAAAAGAGGACACCCCAAAAATTCCAGCCACCAACAAGCCAAAGAGAAGAGGAGGATATCTTGTGGGGAAAAGAAGAAAAATAGCCCAGCTGAAGAGACTAATCAGAAGCAACCCACCACCTTCATGGGACGTATCCACCAGGTTATGGAACAAAATAGAAGAACTGGAGAAGGAGATAAAAATATATAAATTTTCCAAAAACTTAATGAAAACCTTATAATAGAGGTAAAATATAAAGTAATTTTAACAGAGTGCTAACCTGGTTATGCACCGGTAGGGACGGAGGCGATTTCGCCCGTGTCCGACACAATTTTTTTTTTTTCTTTTCTTCTTGTGTAATGGCAACGGTCATGATGATAATTATACTAAATAAATGAATAGTAAATACAAGTAACAATTATGTTAAGTTAATAAAAATTACTACAAATAAAAATTAAAAATAAAAACTATTTAAAATTTAAAAATTTTCAAAAATAAAAAATATTTTATATTAAATAAATGAAAATTAATAAAAATTATTTAAGAGTTAAAAAAATACTCAAAATTTTCTTTAATTGGTGCACCTGTCTTGAATTAAAAACATAAATTCAAATCAGTTTTTTATACATTTTCGCTCTTAAAAATCATTTTGCATTAAAACTCATAAATTAAAATTGAAATGGGTAATCAAGAGGCAAAGCTAACAAACCCTAAGGCTAATGTTGTAAATGAAGTAATTGTTGAACAAAAAGATAATGGTTGGGAACAAATAAAAATTTACTTGCTTATTATCACTGTTATATTAGGGATAGAATTAGTTTTGAAATTATATAAAATGCATAATAAGAGAATAAAAAAGAGATATATTGGTCAAATTAACGAAGTAGAGAGAATATAATGGACACTTGGTCCGAAGTTTTGAATAAATTAAAGTCATATGAAGGGCAGATTAGAAGATCATATAAGTGTTTGAATAAGAATAGAGGAATTAGAAATGAAACTATAGAGAAACATAAGAAAGTCTTATTAGATAATTTTGAATCATTACGAAAATTTTTAATTGGGTATGAGAATAAATTAAAATCAGATCACAATAAAGAAGCAATTGCTATCTACAATAATTGTAGGGATAGAATTCTGAAAGTTTCCGCAAAACATAGCTTGCATGTGAAAATTTCACACTCACTCACAGAGGGCGCAAAATACGAATGCAGTTCAGAGAGCGAAGATTTGTCCGAAGACGATACTGAAATTAATAAGGAATTGGAATCTGTTGAAAACGAGAACAGCGCAGATATGCCGCAAACTAGTATAGAGTTTTTGCAAACCGTCACCAGGATCTTACCTGATTTCGACGGGAAACACGAAAACTTACAAAGTTTTATAGATGCCTTGAGCATTTTAGAAACTATAAAGGAAACCCATGAAACATTGGCGGTAAATGTAATAAAACCAAACTAAAAGGTACAGCCAGGAATTTAATTTCTTCAGAAACAACTATACAACAAATTATAAGTAAGTTAAGAAGCACTGTGAAGGGAGAAACAGTCGGTGTTCTCTCGGCAAAACTGATGAACATAAAACAACAAAATAAAAACACAACGGCTTACGTCAAGGAAATAGAAGAGCTTACAAAAGCATTGGAAAGTGCATACATATCAGACGGTTTAACACTTGAAACAGCTGGCAAATATGCAACCCAAGTTGCTGTAAAATCTATGGCGAAAAACACTCAAAATGAGCAAGTCAAAATTATCATGCGTGCGGGACAGTTCCAGACAATGGACGAGCTTATTATGAAATATGTAGATACTTGCACGGAAACTAAAGATTCTTCGGTAATGCACTTCAGAAATCGGAGAGGACGTTCTTTTAGAGGACGTGGTCATAACAATAACCGTTGGCGTAATAATAATCAAAATAGTAACGGCAATAACACTAGTAATCGGAACTATAATGCTAATCGGGGCAGAGGCCACCGAAATTTTAATAATAACAACCGTGGTTATAATAATAATAATCACTACCGTACGAGTAATGTACGAGCTATAACTCAACAAGAACATGAAACGGAAACGGAAAACTAATTCACACCCTTGAGAATACAAAGTATGACAAAAAACGATTCAACCGTATTTTACATTTAAATTTGAATTTAAGCATTTTTGTAAAAGTCTATGATGGTGAGAACAACCAATTAACTTTGCTGGTTGATACTGGAGCAGATATATCGTTACTAAAACAGAATGGCATTAAATATGAGGGGGTAAATGAATATAATACAACAACAATTAGTGGAATAGGTGAAGGAACAATACAGTCACTGGGTACCACACATTTGAAACTTCGTATTAAAAATTACTTTGTTCCCCATGAGTTCCACATAGTACCCGAAAATTTTCCTATTCCATGCGACGGAATACTCGGTATAGACTTCATCAAACACTACAACTGTATCTTGGATTTCGGTGAAACGAAAGATTGGTTTATATTAAGACCCGGAAATGTTCGGGACGGAATTCACATCCCAATCTTACACTACAGCCCGGATGATACTATCTTGTTACCAGCTCGTTCTGAAGTTATTAGACAAATAAAGATAAACACACCTTATGAAGAAGTACTTGTTGTTAATCAAGAACCACAACCAGGAGTAATAATAGGTAATACAATAGTAAACAGTAAAAGAGCTTTCATCAGGGTTATTAACACTAATACAGTAACAGTATCACTTAAATGTATTGATATCGTATCGGAAAATCTCGACAATTATACAATATCAGCTACACAGAAGTGTAGTGGATCCAGAAAAGTTGAAATTATGCACAAATTGTCAAAAAGCTTTCCTGAACCATTTAAGGAACAAATGGGAAAATTATGTACAGACTACATTGATATTTTCGGATTAGATACGGAACCCATCACTGCGAACAATTTCTATACACAAAAACTTAAACTCAAAGACAAGGAACCCGTTTATATTAAAAACTACAGGATACCCCATACACACAAGATCGAAGTAGATGCACAGGTTAAAAATTTAGTAGAGGACGGCATCGTTGAACCTTCCACATCAGAGTACAATAGTCCACTACTCCTAGTACCAAAGAAATCACTACCTAATTCAGATAAGAAGAGATGGCGTTTGGTAGTAGACTATCGTCAAATAAACAAAAAACTAGTCGCTGATAAATTTCCACTACCAAGAATAGAAGATATTTTAGATCAATTAGGAAGAGCAAAATACTTTTCGTGCCTAGATTTAATGTCGGGTTTCCACCAAATTGAACTCGACGAGAAGTCAAGAGACATTACATCCTTTTCTACAAGCAACGGCTCATATCGGTTTAAAAGGCTCCCCTACGGATTAAAAATAGCTCCAAACTCTTTTCAGCGGATGATGACTATAGCATTTTCAGGGTTAAACCCCTCACAAGCATTTTTGTATATGGATGATCTAGTGGTAATAGGTCGATCGGAGAGACAAATGATAAATAACTTGAAAAGCGTTTTTGATCTATGCAGAAAATATAATCTAAAGTTGCATCCTGAAAAATGTTCATTCTTTAGACATGAAGTAACTTTTCTTGGGCATAAATGTACAGATAAGGGCATTCTGCCGGATGATGGAAAATACGAAGCAATTAGGAAATATCCAGTTCCAACTGACGCAAATAGTGCAAGACGATTTATTGCGTTTTGTAATTACTACCGAAGGTTTATTAAGAACTTCTCTCTTCATTCACGCCACATTACGCGTCTGTGCAAGAAAAACGTACCATTCGAGTGGACAGAAGAATGTAATAACGCATTTCTTTACTTAAAGAAAGCATTAATGCTACCAACCCTTCTACAATATCCAAACTTTGATAAGGAATTTTGTATAACAACTGACGCCAGTAAGCACGCTTGCGGAGCGGTATTAAGTCAGGAGTACAATGGCAAACATCTACCTATAGCATATGCCTCGAAAACATTCACACAAGGAGAGAGCAACAAATCAACAATCGAGCAAGAGCTCATAGCTATCCATTGGGCCATACTACATTTCAGACCATATATCTACGGAACACGTTTTCTTGTAAAGACCGATCATAGACCTTTGTCATACCTATTCTCGATGAAAAATCCAAGTTCAAAATTAACAAGAATGCGTTTGGACTTGGAAGAGTATGATTTTACAGTTGAGTATCTCAAGGGTAAAGAAAATTACGTTGCTGATGCTTTATCAAGAATAAGCATTGAAGAATTTAAAGAATTACACAAAAATGTATTAGTAATAAATAAAGTGACCACAAGGTCCGACACCAGAAAGAACGAAAAAGTAACTAAACAAAAGCATCATGAAAATATAAAAGAAAAGCCCAATATATATGAAGTCATACAATATGATGACGTTAAAAAGCTAGTAAAGTTAATATTAACTCCAGGAAGATGCTTATTGAAGCATGGAAAATTAATATTGAAGCGAATAAATGTTGAAGATCTGTGTACTAATGGGAAATTGGACCTAGGAGGATTTTTCCTAAGGCTTGAAAAAGAAGCCGGTAAGCTGAATCTTGAAAAATTAAAAATGGCACCCGATGAAGAAATTTTTAAATTTGTATCTATAAATGAATTCAAAAGAAAGGGCAATGATTATTTGAAAAAATTAACAGTAGCGCTACTGCCAAAGGTGACCATAATTGATGCTAAAGATGATAATAAAATAAAAGAGATATTAACTACATATCATGATAATCCAGCGGAAGGCGGCCACTGCGGGATATCAAGAACATTAGCAAAAATTAGAAGACATTACAAGTGGAGAGGTATGCCTTCACACGTGAAAAAATATATCAAAACATGCCTAAAATGTCAAAAAGCTAAGATAACAACACATACTAAGACACCAATGATACTGACAGAAACCCCAGCAACTGCATTCGACATCGTATTAGTGGATACCATTGGTCCATTACCAAAGACGGAAAATGGTAATGAGTATATTGTCACATTAATATGTGACCTAACTAAATATTTAGTGGCCATACCAATATCGAACAAGAGTGCAAGCACAGTTGCAAAGGCTATATTTGAGTATTTTATACTATGCTACGGTCCAATGAAGACGTTCATATCGGATATGGGAACAGAGTATAAGAACTCAATAATAACGGATTTGTGTAAATATATGAAAATCAAGAATATTACCTCTACTGCATATCACCATCAGACTCTAGGTACTGTGGAACGCAGTCACCGAACTTTCAACGAATATATACGTTCATATATATCGATTAAACGAGACGATTGGGACGAATGGCTTAGATACTTTACATATTGTTTTAACACCACCCCATCGGCAGTTCACGGTTACTGTCCATACGAGCTAATTTTTGGACGGATACCTCATGGTTTTCATTATTTTAATAGTATAGATAGAATAGATCCTATTTATAATATAGATGATTATAGTAAAGAAGTGAAGTATAGGTTAGAAATTGCATACAAGAGAGCAAGATTACTACTAGATAAGGCTAAGGTTAAGCAGAAACAATTTTATGATATAAATTCAGAACAGTTAGATTTAAATTTAGGAGATTTGGTTTTATTAAGAAATGAGGTAGGACATAAGTTAGACAATAGATATGAGGGCCCGTATAAGATTATAGAAATAGGTGATAACGATAACATATTATTAGAAACTAAGGGAAATAAGAAGCAGAAGGTTCACAGGAATAGAATTAAACTTTTTAATTGAAACAAGTAATTTTTTTATCTTTTCACAAAATCATTATTTCTCAACATAATACACAAAAAAAAAAAGATGAGTTAAAAACATATATCATTAAACAACGATAAGTTTGGTGCACCAATATATAAAAAGTAAAATAATAAAAATAACCAATATATAAAAAGTAAAATAATAAAAATAACCAATATATAAAAAGTAAAATAATAAAAATAACCAATATATAAAAAGTAAAATAATAAAAATAACCAATATATTAAAAAAAAAAAAAATAATAATAATAAAAAAAAAATATTGAAAAAAAAAAATAATATTTTCAAGATGATATGTAATCTGTCATTGAATTTAGACCAAGGTAACAATGAGTAAAGAATATTCATATGCTTAATAGCGTATGAACATTCTTCCAGAAAATGGAGGTGTAGCGGATATGACAGTCGCATATACCGTCATATTCATAAATGGCATAATCTCATATAACATTGTTTTGAATGAATGTACAAACCATCAAGCGGTGATCATGTTTCCTTGTTCTAACTGATATACAGACATTGAACTTAACTAATAGTGAAGCATTCTATTGTATTGTATGGTATTTTATGTTACGTTATTATATTGACCTAATTATTATATTATGCTAAGTAGACAATAATTTTACTTTAATTTTACTATATAAACCTGTAACTTTCACTTGAATAAAATATATTGAAATCTATAACCAAATTGAACTCGCCTATTTCCTTAAATGTTAAATGGCGAATATCTATCGCTTATAACTAATTTATTAGCTACAATTTAATTAAAAATTAGTTCTGGAACCTCGGTTTTTTATTCAATATATAACGTTTTACACACTTTCACTGGGTTTCACTTTCTAAATTGCACGGACACACCAATAAAAAATAAGTTTGGGTTTACCTCCAATGGCACCGTAGTTGACCATTCGCTTCTTGCTGTCCCACAATTCGGGGTTGAAAGAAATGGTGGCGATTAAATTAAAACAAAAAATCCAGCTTGAGTCCAAACAAGCATGAAAATGGCGCGGACTACAACCTAACAAATCAAAGGCAATCTTATTTGCCTTGTATTTTTGTTATATTTTCGGTTGTAGTCCTCAGAAACAAAATATAATAAAAATTTCCTTGCAGCTTTCGTACAATTTGGTGAGTCCTTGAAGTTAATAAAGAAATCCTGTCAGAATTTTTATATTTACCTCAAAAGTCAAACTCACCCTTATCCCAGAAAGATTCTGCTCACTTTCACAAAATAAAAAAAAATAAAATGGCTTCCTTGTTCGTAGTTTCCCAGATTTTCCAACAAACGTCCGTAGGTTTAACACGTATGTGACTTGTTCAAGCGCTTTCTTATTAATCACATCACCGCGCAAATAAATCCTAAAGCCAGCCATTTTTAATCCTAATTTTAAAACTACAAATTATCTAAACCCGCCCCTAAAATCATTACTAGCTTTACTATCTTTCCTATTCTACCATATATCTAACCCATAATATTAACTAAATTTTCTATTCTAACTACTTAATATCACATTAACTTAGTACTGACAGCTAAAATTTCTCAGTGCGTGAAGTTGACAATCAGTTATTATTCAGTATAACAGTTAAGTAGAAACTCACCGCTACAAATCTTCCGATTTTCAAAGGCCTGCCCGCAGAAAAGTGAAAGAGCGGTAAAATTAAGCTAATTACAGCCCAACGTAGGCAAACGCCCACACCCTGAGAAAAAAAAACCTCATGCTCTCATGACAGACACAGCCGGGCAACACATTCCCAAAATCAACATTTTCCCCGCATGGTGGCATCTACAAAAGCGCTAATATTAAAAATTATAGCTGGTCACTCTACCCCCCTTGTGTCATTCACAATAGTTCATGAGTGATCTGTTAATTTCGTTAATGACTTGTTGGGTACTCGGTAGTCATTAACTTTACAGCCCTAGCTGTCAATTTCATTGACCATGCTGTATACTAACAACATAATGCATAATTTTCATAATGCCAACTGACGTATCCAGTGCATCATTTTCCTAAAGCAAACAACTCATCATTCCACATGTATATAAGAAGTGATGACACAACAGTACACTGCACAGTGGGTTGCTTCGCAAATAATTCAGCCAATTATTGCTGGCTAATCGGACCACCATGAAACTTTACACATCCACAATCAACACAATTTCAAACCCAAACTTTAAAGAAGGAGGCACTGATTAATCAGACCCTAATGTTGGACACCGGGTATTCTAAAAATTTTGAAAGCCTGCAAAATTTCCCACTTATCAACCGCCTTTCAAAAACCAAATGTTTCTAAATCTTGCAACCTTGAAGAATAAATACTAACATTGCTATGGGGTATCTCTTAAAGTGAACAAGCTGTCCGCACCTGAACATCAAAATTTTGCATTAAAATATTGCCAATGTAAAAAGTCAATTAAGTCCGATTGCTCCAAAAAGCGTTGATACTAACAAGCTACAATTAAAAAAAAACCTCAATGCCATATTCCGTTCACGTTCAAAATCAAATGCCTCTAAAGTTGAAATTTATCAATAACGTTTCAATATTTTCCTTGGCTAACAAAAACAAACTCTTCTGCCCCACATCAAAAGTTTTTCAAAGGACAATATTTTCAGTTTTAAGTTTTCCGCTTGCCTTGTAAACGTTTGATTAATTATGCTGCGTTATTTTGTCATAGGTGACGATATACATAATACGCAGATGTCAACCAAATCACCAAATCTTTCCCTGGAATAAACTACTTCACCAAATTTAACTTCTAATTGCTCAGCCACCTAAACCAGAGGTTCCCAAATCCTATAATGGTGAGTATCACCTTATTTAAATTACTAACGCACCACTTTTCCCTTCCTTCCTCTATTTCAATGAATTGGTACTTCACATGCATGCTTCTAACACTATAACATTTCAAACAAAAATTTATTGACGATGCTTACACTAAGTTTGTTCGCCTACGCAAACAAATTTTAAAAATTTTTCTTAAAAGTTTTCACTGGATGGTGTTCGTTAACACAAACACTCAGAAAACTCAATATTTATAACAATTGTATTAATGTCATATCTAGGGTGACCATTTTATTCTGACATGAAATCAGTACAATCAGTACAAACTTAAAAAAAATCAGTACAAATCAGTACACGGTTTTTTAATCCGTACACGTGATCAAAAATCAGTACGTGTAATGATCAAATCAGTACGAATGGATATTATCGGTACAAATGGATATTATCTCCTATCCAAAAATACTAATACCTCACAGAGATATAAAAGAATGCAATACTCAATGAAAAAAAAAAATTATGTAAATTATTCTTGTCCTCTAATTTGTGTACGTCTAACAAGAAAATAGATTCTATAGATCAACACATTATTATTTTAACCCGTGTCCAGGGATGGGAAAACATTATTTTACATAAAACTTATTATCAAATAACACAAAATTTACTCAATGATTTATTATTAGGGCAAGGAATATTAAGCAACTAAAAAAAATTAGGCGCTTTAAGTATGCAGTAAAGAAACCAAAATATGCGCTTAAAATATGCATTTAAATAGGAGTATGCACAAAAACAAATAATATTCACTAAAAATCAAAAAACATGTAATTAGAACTTTTGAATTTTAAAAAATCGGCTTATTATTCGAGAGTGCTGGTTCAAAAACTAAATCCAATATAAATATATCGCAAATAAAAACTTGATGCTGTGGTTAGGGTAACAAATATTTACTTTTGCTAATTCTTAATTAAAACGTAATTTAAATTTTTGCAAAACATGCAAAAATATGCAATTAAATTGATAACGTTTCCTCTTTTATTCCTAAACTTAAACAAAAAGCAATTTAGATCGACAACGTTGATATTTTTACATAAAAATCAAACAATAACTTTTAATCAGGGATTCTTAAGAATGCATTTTCAGGAGTCAATTGGTTTCAATCTGAAACAATCAAACTTTCTACAGTTACTAAGGATTTCTTTTTCAACCTTCAGTAAGTTCCTCATAAGCTATCTGACGAAAATAAGTAGAATTTAAAATTGCCAACGCCAACTATATTTTCAAATCCCGTGAATATTTAATATATCAAATATATCCTAAATTTTCCATATGAATTCAAATATTCATATTCCGACTTTGTAGTATGGATAAAATAATCGTTTTGCTCACAATAAATGTCGACTTGAACAAGATTTTCCTTTTCACAACAAACTAGTAAGTGTAATAACTTCTAAACGCAAACATTGATTGAACAACAAGTTCATAAATATAATCGAAAGCACTTGCATGCAATGCAACCCATTTGCTTAAATGGTACCCTTGATGGTACACGAATTTCAGATTTACCACATTAATAGTCTATATAGGTCATACCATCATGACACTACAGACTCATAGCAAACAATTATTTACCAAAATATTCATTGATGAGTCTGCAGTAAATGATAAGTACAACCAATAATTCTTAAACTGCAGTAAAAGAAATATGGTTGCTGTATATTTCCGTCTATACATAGAGTATAGGAAGAAACATATAACGTAATAAATACGTCTCAATAAATCTTTAAAAAAAAAACTTATTAAATTCTGTGAAATATATTCGCTTTCACTCAATAGCTTAAATTTATTCCTGCCCTACACACTCTTCAAAAAAATGTTTCTTACATGTTTACTACAAATTTATATTCGTCCTATCTTTTGTGAACACGAACTAATATACCCATCGGTGTGAGGCAACTATAAAATATTAAAAAAAATTCAAAACCATATACCAACTAAATACCTAACAAAAAAAATAAACCAATAAAACCAGTACTTTAAACGAACTTTTTATTCTTTTTCCTATAAAATTTGTTCCATGAAAATGACAACCTAACTAATTTTCATTGTCCTTTTAATTCCAGATCGCAACGTAATAAATGATCAAGGGTGCTAAAAAAAAACGTCGGACGGTGCTGAGCCAACTGGTATGTGAGGAAAAACAAAAAAGGAATGATAAGGCATGATGAGAAAATTCACTATTTTATCTCATCCATAGGCATAAATATTTTTTTTTTTGTGCCTAGCTTTGAAATTTATTGCTGTTCACTCTTTCACGCAGCTGCATTACGGGAAGTATTTTATTAGCATATTCAAGAAGAATATGGTACTTTGTTTGAAAATTTGGTTTTCTTTTCCAGGTATAAAAAAAAATCACAGGGTTGGACAATGGTTTCTTGGAGAAAATATCACAGAGTAATTTATATAGAGGACAACACAAAATGAGAAATAATCTGTAAATAATTAATTTTGTAAGAGTAAAAATGGGACAGCACTGACAGGCAACATAAAAATTTGTATAAATATATTGCACTAAAAACGTGAGTATTGCACTATCCCTTAAATCTAAATTACAGATTATTGCTTGATGTCTTTGGCATGATACCAGCCTAGACTTTTTCCCTGTAGTGTTTCCAATTCATAGCTATTGTTTCCCTTAACATCAAGTATTCTGCACTTCTTGAACTTCGGTGCAAACTTCGCATTGAAATTTTTCTTGAAATCGCTCTGTACATAATTTCTAAGGAACACTTCTTGTCCTACCGTAAATTTTACATCTCTGGCTCTTCTATTATACTGCTTTTCATTTCTTTCATAAGCTTTATGGGAATTTTCCTTTATAGACTCTCTAATAACTTGAATATCATCTTTTCTTTCTACGATTTCGATGTCGTTTTCACTCAGTGATTGCAATTTTCTTGCCAAAGCATAGTCCGTACCTCTGGTGAACATCTGCTGTCCAAAAACAGCCATATATGGATTAGTTCCAATAGATTCATGGAAAACAGTTCGTTGAGCACATTCAATTTCATATATGTGGGCGTCCCAATCACGGTGATCGCCATCTAAATAAGCTCTTATGCCTGCCAAAACAGATTGATTAACCCTTTCTGATGCGTTCGACTGGGGTGCATAAACAGGTGTTCTGATATGGTTAATTTTGTAGCTAGCAATCATCTGTTGGAATTCCTGCGATATGAACTGCTTTCCATTGTCTGAATGGATAATTTCAGGTGTTCCAAATGTATGAAATATTTGACGTACTAAGAAATCAATAACTAATTTCGATGTCGCTTCTCTCATGGGTTTTAAAAACACAAATTTTGAGAAGTGGTCTAACACTATGAACACATAAGCGTTGCCACACTTAGACCGTGGATACTTGCCGAGGAAATCTATATATAGTTTTTGAAATGGACGGTAAGTTACAACTTCTTTTCCCATCTTTGGTCTCATTTCGTAATTTGCTGGTTTTGTCTCCTTACAGATCGTACAGTTTCTGACATAATTTTTACATGTATTACCATCTTTGGCCAGTAATAAAACTGCCTTAGTCTATATAACGTTCTGGCTATACCACCATGTGAAGCAGTTTCGGTGTCATGAGCTTTAGATATCAATGTGGATATTAAGTTTTCTGGAACCCAAAGTTTCCATTCAAGGCCACTATTATCTCTAGAAAAAGCTGTCTTCTTAAAGATCATCCCATCTTCTACTTTTACGTCTGGTAATTTATTTTATTATCCTCAATTGTTTTATAATCTCCCTATATTCTGGTGACTCAAACTCTGTAGTTTCAAAGTCTAAAAGTTCGATCGCCTCAATGTTTGCATCCTCTACGGATCTAGAAAGCATATCTGCAACAATATTTTCTGAGCCCTTTCGGTGCTCAATTTTAAAATTAAATGCCTGTAGCTGTAAAGACCAGCGAGCTAAACGACCACTTAAATCTTTCAAACTCATAAGCCATTTTAAACTGGCATGGTCGGTGATAATTGTAAATTCCATTAGCTCTACGTAAGGTCTGAATCTTTTAACAGCCAGCACCGCTGCCAAACATTCTTTTTCCGTTACAGTATAATTTAACTGCGGACCACTTAATTTTTGCGAAAAAAAATGCAATCGGTCGGTCGTTTTGCTCATTATCCTTTTGAAAAAGGACTGCACCGATTCCTACATGTGAGGCATCACATTTAATGTAAAACGGCTGACTAAAATTCGGGGTGAACTAATACCGGTGCTGTTGTTAAGGCCTTTTTCAATTCAAAAAACGCATTTATTGCCACTTCAGGCATTGTAAATTTTGAGCCTTTCTTTAAGGTATCACTTAAAGGTGCAGCTATGACTGCAAAATCTTTTATGAAGCGCCTATACCACCCGGCGGTTCCTAAAAAGCTTCTAACCTGTTTTGGGGTTTTTGGTATCGGTATTTTCTCAATGGCTTCAATTTTACTTGGATCCGTTCTAAGTTTACCACCTCCTATGACAAAACCTAGATATTTTAACTCTTTAAAACAAAATATACTTTTTTTCATTCCTATAGTCAGGTTTGCTTTAGATAAGCAGGTAGCAACTTCTTGCAAAAGAGAAATATGAGTGTCGAAATCTTTTGAGATCACCAGCAAGTCGTCGAGATAAATAAAAACATTATTTTTAAGCTTCTGCGGTATAACCCTATCCATTAAACGACAAAGTCGTTGGGCCGCATTACAGAGGCCGAATGGCATCACTTTATATTGATAATGTGGCCTGCCTGGTATTGTAAATGCTGTGTACTCTCGACATTTTGGCTCTAAATCAATCTGCCAGAAGGCGTATTTGAGATCAACACTGCTGATATATATGGTTTCATCGATTCTGCTCAGTATGCCTTCTATATTTTGAATTGGATATGCATCCTTTACTGTAAGATCATTTAATTTCCTGGCATCCAGGCATAACCTATTTTTACCGGGTTTGCACACAAGGGTCATACGATTGTTCCACGGACTTTCACTTTCTTCAATTACGCCTAATTTTAGCATGTTATCAACCTCTTCGTACAGTAACTCTTGAACTTTAGGGGAAACTGGGTAATGACGCTCTTTAAAAGGGACCGACTCCGGCGTTAATTGTATATTGTGTTTCTCCAGGTGAGTTTTGCCTAACCCGTCCAATTCAAATGTTTTAAATAATTTTTTTTACTTTTTCCAGCGCTTCCCTTTGCCGTTCCGTTAACTCGTGTGGTTCTGGGTTTTGATCTTGTAAAGGTTTTAAGCTTTGGATTAATTTAGCTGTATCTATCTCATCTACATTTAACACATCTGGTGCTAAATTAAAAATCCGCCAGAAATCAATTCCAGATAAATACTTTGCTCCAGAGACGGGCATAAATAAAACTTTATCTTATGCTCTAAATTACGATATTTTTACCGGAAGAACAATCTTGCCAGAAACTGTATGTGCTCCACCTGCAGCTGTCCTAACATTTGATCTGTATCTGGTTGCAACAACATTCAATTCCCTCAACAACTCATCGCAACCTCTACCTAAAACACTCACCGAAGCGCCTGTGTCTAACAAGCCCTTGAGTTGTTTGTCTTTGACCGTTATATCAGCAAATACTCTTGGATCTCCTCTAGCTATTGTTTGTATAGATGATATTACCTCATCCCTAACCGCCCTCCGGACGCAATAACGATTTCTGGCTTTTAAACTTTATTACTTATAAATTCTGGCAGTTATTCTCTTCATTACCAAAAATCCGATTTCTAACTTTGATGTAGTTCCTCAGTCTCTCCTCATATGTTTTATTATGCCTAGATTTATTTTCGGGTGATGTATCTAAATTACTTTTATTTAAACTATTACTAAAATTTTCCTTTTCTTTCAGGCCTATTGATTTTCTCCTTTTCTGGTGTGGCGGACGTCTGTGTAGAGCGTGACTCGCCCGCTTTTGCCAAGCTCCTTCTCCTGTTTCCTGCCTATTGCAGTTTGGGCATTTGGGAGTAACTGTACGTTCCAGTCCACATTTAAAACAAAAAATATTTGAATCTCAGACTCACAATCCATATAAGTGTGGCCGGCACGCTTGCAATTCCAACATATGAGTTTCCCGTTTTTCTTGGTGTTTAATTGCTTCAACCATGAGTGAATCCTGATACTCATTCGTATAATTTTGCCTGTTCTTCATTAACATAAATCTCATTGACTCGGGGATATCGTGTATAACGCATATTATCAGTGGATGGAATATTTCTACTATCACGTTTCGGAAACCGTTTTTCTATCTCCTTACACTCCTCTCTTAATTGCCTCAATATTGTAGATAGCCATCGGATAAACCAGTCTAGCTATATGCTCCCTAACGTTTCTTTTCAACACCTTGATCATCTCATATTCGGGAATCGGGGTACGCAATTTTGAACGCAAAGTAAGCATAGAGTGGAAATAACAATCTAAAGACTCAGTTGGTTGCTGCTTTTTCTCAACTATCTCCTGCATGATTTCAAAGTCGCTACGATTTGATTGAAATTGCTTTAAAAGACTAAATCGCAAGGTTGGCCAATCAGGCATACCATTTTGATTTTTTAAATATAACCAAAACCATTCTTTGGCATGGTTTTTCAAAAGCCTATGAAAATCTCTCAGGACTTCACTCCACGGTATCGCGTAATGTGCCTGTAATAGCTCGACTCGAAAAACAAAATCTTCGATGGAGACACCACTACCAGAGCCCTCAAACAAATATCCCATTTGTCAATTCTTATTTTACCATCAACCGGCTGAATATTTAAATTTTTATCAGATGCAAAAAAAAACTGGGGCATTGGACAAAATATTTGAGAAACGCTGACCTTCATCATTAGCCCTAGTTCTTCCAGAAGAAGCAGATTGTTTATCTATTGGGGTAAGTTATAATAAACTGGTCTTTCAAAATTATCGGATTCACGTTGTTTTGGTTGAATATGCTGCTGGCCTATATCTGCCCGTGGATTAAAGGCTCCTTCTCCTGGTGTAGGACCTTTACCTAAATCATACGCTTTTTCCTTTCCCGACATACTACTTCTAGCAGAATCAGGTTCAAACGGGTATGTAGCGCTATTTTGAGCATTTTTCAAAGGTTCAATTACCTCTTTTACCTGCCTCATCATGTCATTTAACCCTTCCTTCACTAATCTAGACATTTCAGCCCTAAGAGACCTCCTAATTTCATTTTCCACGGAGGATTGAAGATTAAGAGCCCCCTGTTCCTGCATATCTTCCACATCGTAAGTGTCGATGAGGTTTATAGCCGCATCATTCCCAGGGTTTCTTGAGATAGCACCAAGTCCCCCAGAATTCTGCTCCCTATTACCCAAATTTACCGGACCTTGTCTCCTTACAGTATTAGACATATTCCCTACGCTAGGGTCTTGAGATATACCCGCACCCGGTGGTGTATGTTGTACAGGTCCCGTATAACTTGGACGATTTTGATCAAATTGAGAAGACCGCCTCTTTTATTATTAGAACTTGACTTATTTTTATCATTTGAATCTGCCATATTTTAAATATTCGCAACAATATGACAAATCGAAAAAACTAATTTTAAATATAACGTTTGACAGTACTTTAAGTTGATACAACAATCTGAATAACATATACGTGTGTTAACGAGTATTTAAAGTGACCATTTTAAACGATTACAAGTTATTAACTTATACCTAGGCTAGTTTCCTAATCTATATCACAGTTCTGTTATATTGCCCTACGCCCACCCATTATAAACCTATATTGCAAAAATCCCTTAAAATCACAGTGCAGCAGATGCCCTGACCTAATCAGCATAAGGTCACTGTTCCTTTAACATAAAGATGAAGCTATTATGGTCGTGCCACATTGCCATAGGCCTTCATTCTAAAAACTATTGACACTAAAGTATATGACTGTAAGTAATCTAAAATATCACAGACAAAACCAAAAAAAAAACTTTCAAAATAATTTGAATATCACACAATATTGTTGTTATATGATTCTCACAGTTTTCATGCATTTGATCTGCTACAGATATGTAGTGATCAAGCCACTGTACTGTGCGAACCATAAAACAAGGCTATTAATGGATTTTTTCTTTCAGTAGTTAATATTTCGGGAACCCCTTTCAAAATCGAATTCCACGACTACCCGATTTCATGCAATTGACAAATTACTTTAGCGTAATAGTCAAGCCACTATTCACCAAATAGTTTTTAAAAAATCCAACGAGTGGATTCCCATTTCCTAACAATTTTAATTTGGGCGCCATATTGTCACAAACCCTGGGCACAACATACCAGAAATAGCCCGTAGCTGTCCGACTAGCCCACGGACGACAGGGGAGGTAAGACCCGCTACTTCTGGCAGAGGGCTGAACAATAAAAATAACTAACAAAAAACGACAAAAGTTAACTCACAAAAAATAATATACATAGAAAGCAAAACAAAATAACTCAAAAATAAGACAAAAAAAAACACGCCAAACGAAACCAATGCAAACCCCCCCATTAGCTAGTTCCCTACCCTAACCTGAAACCCTAACGTAACTAAACAATTGGTAATGTATGTCCTTAGTACAGATGGACAGACAAACCTACAATAAACAGAACTCTAACAAAACAAGGACAAAAGATCACCTATGCCCCCCTAGCCTGCCCACCCTACCATGGTAATCCACGACTAACAATTACGGATTACCCCACAAATAACTATACTGGTCACTTTCAAATACTTACGTTAACACACACATAAACAGCTTTAGCCTGACATTTTCCTTTTAATTTCAGCTAAATAAAAACATTTGGAATTTTAGATTTAGAACAATTTATAAAGGTAATATTTTATTGGGCGATTTAAATATATATTAGAAAAAAAAAATTAATAATAAAAAAAAATGATTGAAAATGAAAGTAAGTATAAACAAAAATATAAAAGAAAAATATAAGGAGAAGTAAGTACAATAAAATATAGAACAAACGTAAGTAAAAATCAATGGAAAATTTAATAAAAATTCTGAAGATTTAAAAGAATAAAAAAAATCTTTTAATAAATTAACTAACACTAAAAAAAAATAAAACACTAAATTACAAAAAAAACGCAATTAACCCTAGTTCCCAAAAATCCCTATCAAAATGTCCCCAGACCCAATTTTCGGTCAAAAAAAAATTTTTAAATAAACACTAACCTATGAGAGAGCTCTCTAATATGTTTGGTATATTTTTCACAGCCAAAATTGGCTATCACAATTACTTTTGGGGGTATTTTTCCTAAAAGTTTTGGGATTACAAAAAAAAAACGAATAATTTTATACTAAACTTAACTACACAAAAATCTTCCTAATATTTAATTAAAAATTAGTTCTGGAACCTCGGTTTTTATTCAATATATAACGTTTTACACACTTTCACTGGGTTTCACTTTCTAAATTGCACGGACTCACCAATAAAAAATAAGTTTGGGTTTACCCTCCAATGGCACCGTAGTTGACCATTCGCTTCTTGCTGTCCCACAATTCGGGGTTGAAAGAAATGGTGGCGATTAAATTAAAACAAAAAAATCCAGCTTGAGTCCAAACAAGCATGAAAATGGCGCGGACTACAACCTAACAAATCAAAGGCAATCTTATTTGCCTTGTATTTTTGTTATATTTTCGGTTGTAGTCCTCAGAAACAAAATATAATAAAAATTTCCTTGCAGCTTTCGTACAATTTGGTGAGTCCTTGAAGTTAATAAAGAAATCCTGTCAGAATTTTTATATTTACCTCAAAAAGTCAAACTCACCCTTATCCCAGAAAGATTCTGCTCACTTTCACAAAATAAAAAAAATAAAATGGCTTCCTTGTTCGTAGTTTCCCAGATTTTCCAACAAACGTCCGTAGGTTTAACACGTATGTGACTTGTTCAAGCGCTTTCTTATTAATCACATCACCGCGCAAATAAATCCTAAAGCCAGCCATTTTTAATCCTAATTTTAAAACTACAAATTATCTAAACCCGCCCCTAAAATCATTACTAGCTTTACTATCTTTCCTATTCTACCATATATCTAACCCATAATATTAACTAAATTTTCTATTCTAACTACTTAATAAGTGTGTTCGATTACTTTCCCAGTAAAGTCCAGTAAAAATTACTCAGTAACGAAATTACAGAGAGTAAGACAAATTTACAAAAAAAGTAAACGAACGGAAAATTTGTAAGAATTGGTAAAATATATAAAACAGCTGATTTTAAATACCAAATATTAAACAAAAATCAACTGGTCGTTATGGAAAAGATAAAAGTTAATTGAAATTGTCGACCAGAAATAATTTAGAATCTTTTTTAATTTCTTCCATAGTTAATTCTTTAATATTTTGCACTTTGAATCCATAGACAATTAAAATTTAATTTAATATTTTTTTGTTTACAAAAAATACAAGCATATTTTTTCAATCATGTTTTTTTCTTCTTACAAATTCTTACTGGCAAAAATTTATCCAGTAAAAACTTGTAAGTTTTTTGTCAACAACCTGTCATTTTACTCTCTCTTCTTACTATTTTTTACTGAGTATTTGTGTAAACGAACACCTTCCAGTAAAAAATTTTACAAATTTTTAAAAATTTTTGTGTTATCGAACACACTTAATATCACTTTAACTTAGTACTGACAGCTAAAATTTCTCAGTGCGTGAAGTTGACAATCAGTTATTATTCAGTATAACAGTTAAGTAGAAACTCACCGCTACACACATTGATTTGGGTACGTGTTTTTTGCAATTTATCTTTTTTTATTAGAAAAATATACTAATAGCTTATTTTCCAAATTTCATCAATGTAAATTTTACATAGTATGTTTTGTATTAATGATCATCAATGTAAATTTTACATAGAATAAACTTGGAAAAAAATAACCAAAAAAATACAACATGTGAATTTTAACAAAAACTCAGTTTAGCTATTATCCAAGCATTTTCGCCGCCATATCAACACTAAGTAAATTTTGCAAGGAAAGGCTTTTATAAAAACACACCAGTTTTTTCTGCGTATGTGTTTTTTTTTATAAAAATGAACATTGGACTTTTTTAAGATGACATTTTAAATATTTCGGCTCCAGCTTTGACCTCTCGTGAGCTGGACCATTTTGAAAATGGGTCTATTTTTGCATGTTTTGTTAATTTGAGAATCTGTTTCCTTACCAACATATACAATATGGGTATCATAAGAAAGGTTTTTTAAGGCGCGTCCAACTGTTTATACAATTTGTCCAAGAACGATCATCCATGTCCTTTTTTTAAGGATATTCTGTAAATACGGGTCTCAGCTTTTTTTGAAATTCGTGCTAGTTTGCGTTTTGACAAATAGTAATGTGGTGGTAACTCTTCGTTTTAAATAGGGCAATATGTTTATCAAATTTTTTCTTTTGCCAAGTACATCATCTTTGTATGTAAATAATTTAGATTTTTGCAAATTAGATGCATTTTACACGGCGCTCTGGAATATATATAAATGCAATTTTGTGGTAACTCTAATATGATAGCGGATTTAGTTTCTAGATCATGTATGGACGAAAATAGGACTAAAGAAAGAAAAAAGGGGGGTACACCTTGAACGAATTTCGCTTTCATACAACTTGAGTTGCTCTAATGTACACACCTTACAAACACAAATTTCCCAAAATTGTCAATAAGTTAAACCAATAATAAGCTGACTAAGTGTAAGCTTAGACGAATGAAAAGAGCCAAGCTATTTGCGTATATTTGTTTCTTTTATTCCATTTATTTTTACCAAATACAGCTATGGTAGCAGATTTCAGAGTTGTATTTATTTAGACCCAGAGAACTCCGTAAGAAACATACTAGCGCTGGCTGTCTGTGGCATCATGGCCAGAGTTATAAAAAATCAGTTTTTCTGCTTGTACTGTCACTTCTGTCTTGTCTGTTTAGTCTGTGGTAAATTGTCAGTTTAACGTGAGCTACACAAAATACTACCCTAAAATACAACGCTTTGACAAAAATGCAGTGTCGCTGGATCTAGCAACACTGCATATCATTTTGGCGACCTATTTTATAACAGATTATACACAGATGTGTTACCAATGACACATGTCAAAAAAGTATTCTCGAACCGTATGGGCTTGGTTACATTGCACTGTTGTCAGGAGAGAGATAGTTATAGAGAATCTCCATGTGTTTTGTATCACACATTTTTTACTTTTATCTGTCTCTTTTTAGATTTTTGTTCAGTTTCTTTTGTGTTTTTCATAAATGTTTGCATTGTATTTTGCCAATTTTCTACCCGCCATATTGCTTCAATCAGCTGGTTCTTATCCGTCTATAATCTGTGTATTTTATGCTTGACACAGAAAAACCGTGGAAATCGTAACGAACATTGTGAACGGCACTACGTTAAAATAAATTAAAAGTTGTGCTATTAAAATAAGTGCTTAAAAGAATACTTGAATATCATTTAAAACAAATTTCTGCAAGTTTAAAAGCGAATTTTCCTTTTTTGGTTTTTTTCTTGTTTTACAAATGCGTGGCTGTTCATTGAAATAAGAGACGATTTCTCGTAAAAGAAATAAATGAACACAAAATGAAAGTGACAATTAAATCATGGATGGGAGTAGCATCATGGCGTTGGATTGCAAATGATGAAAATTGCGGTATCTGTCGTATGTCTTTTGAGTCTACATGTCCGGAATGTGCATTACCCGGCGATGATTGTCCCTTAGTATGGGGCGTATGTTCACACTGTTTTCACATGCATTGCATTGTAAAATGGCTGAATTTGCAACCAATGAATAAACAGTGTCCAATGTGTCGACAAGCATGGAAATTTAATATTCATTAAAAAAATAAAAAGAATTATCATAAAGGACAAAAAGTTTGACATTATTTAAAAGGTGAAAAAAAATTAAGAACAAAAAAGTTGATACAAATATTGATTCGAACAACGGTACAAAGGAAGACGAATAAAAGTGAGTAAGAAGAAAATATATAAAGAGACGTTTTAGTTAGTGATGCCAGACTTGGCGATTTTAAATCATATTGACGATTTTTTTTCTGTGAAAATTGGGCAAATGATTGATTTTTAAGTAAAAAGTCTTAAAATACACTGCAATATTTTTGTGCAAAATATTTCCAGTGTGTGTGTCATGCAAAGTTGTGTAATATATTGGAAACAATCGAAAAAGTTTTGATTCTTATTGCGCAGCCAAGAAAGGGGAAAAATAATTTATAGTGTGTTGGCCAAGATATATTTATAAGGTAGTCTTAGTAGCCCAGCTGTTTATCTTCCTCTTACCTGGTTTTGACATTTCTTACATGGTTTTGACAGTACAACGACTGTATCTTGAGTATTTTGAAATGTCAAAAATGTTGTTTTTGTATTGTTTGTAGTTGTTGTTCTAATAAGACTACCTATATAAATATATCTTGGTATTGGCCGTTCGATTGCAAATGATTGCCACATTGTGCAATTTGTTTATCGCACCACGACAGAACAAGAGTAGTGCCATATTTTGTGCAAAAGTATTGTACATCTTATTGCACTGTGTAAGGCAAAATGACAATAATACTGGAAATAATATTGCAGTGCATGGGTACCTTTAGATAGTGTTCACAATAAAAGTTAAAGGTAACCACCCGAGTAAAAAAAAATATATATAATTTTATATATTGTATATTATTATATGTTATATTCGGACATGGAAAAACTTCTCCCCCAAATCTATTATTATTTATTATTAATTAATAATCATTTATGTAATTACAAATTACATACCATTACCCTAACCGAGCACTAGCTACTATGGTTTTGATTCTTATTGCGCAACCTAGAAATGTGAAAAATATTTTATAGTGTGTTGGACATATTGCGCAATTTTTATATCCATCCACAACATAACAAAAAAGTGGTGGCATTTTTTTCCCAAAAGTATTGTACTCTGTATTGTGCTCTGTGTAGTACAAAATTACAACAATACTGGCAATAATATTGCAAAGTGTATGTCCGATTGAAAAAAATTATATAAGCCATATCAAATTATATATAATTATATAAGAAAATTGGTGAATATAATTATATATAATTCTATAAAATCTGATATAACTAGATAAAACTATATAACTATTATATTCGAAAAATCGGTATATGCTTATATAATTATAAAGAAGTATATAAAATTTGATATAAAGCAGATATAATTATATATTGGACCATATTTAATTTTATATAGCACCATAAAAATAAATTTTTAAATAATCAACACCATATACAATTATTTTTAATTATATATGGTGCTATATATGATTATATATAATAATATCTGATTTTAAAGAATTATATATACCCGTGAAATAAAATTGATATCCCGATTGAAAAAATTTATATGGGGTCATTTGTAATTATATATGGGTTTATGTATAATTATACATGTCCCCATTATATATGGGTTTATGTATAATTATACATGTCCCCATTATATATGGGGTTATGTATAATTATATATGTCCCAATATATACTTTAATATAGTCCCATATCGAATTATATCTAATTATATACGGAAACTGAGGATGTAATTATATATATATAGATATAATTCTATTGATTCTGATAAAATTTTAATATAATAAAAGTTACATCAATTTATATATCACATTACAGATCTCAAAATATTTATTATACCCTTCAAAAAAAAATATTAAAATACTAAAAAATATATCATCATATATTAAAACTTAAAAAGACGCGATTGTTGTGGAAAACGTGCATTTTTCTCCGATTTTGACATATGGAATTGGGTTTAGGGTTTGTTATTTACTGGAAATCATATTCAACTCCTTTAAACTCGCAAAATGAAACATATAATATATAATAAAAGGATGCTTAGGTCATGCAAATTGTGTTTGCTCCATTGAATTTGAAATTTTATGCTGTTTCGATTTAAGTATTAAGCTAATTAAAAGCTTTCATTTGATGTATATTTAAACGGAATAGACACAGCGCTTTAGTTGTCAGAAAGCGATATGTTTTTGGAAAAAGGCCGGTGTAGCCGCTTTAAATGAATTAAATAAAGTTTTTTTTGTATACTATCATCTATCTATATTAAGTTCGTCGTGACGATTAACTCTGGATATATAACAAAATTCTCAAGTCATTCCTCATTAACTATAAAAATAATGGAATTTTGAGAAATTTTTAAAATGTTCATATAGTTTTTGAATGAATTTTTGGGTGTGCAGTTAGCGAGGAAACTCAGTTACCGCAAAACATTAGCCAATTTCAAATATGATTCTGATTTTCAGAAAACAAAAAAAAAAAAAAATCGGAGAATTTAGGTTTCACTTACATACTACCACACAACTTTACACTGATCAATGATATAAAATGTATCTCCCAAGTCTAGTGACTACATTTCGTATTGATCTGAATATTTATTCGGATCTAAAAGTTAAAAACTATGAGTAAAAATTGAATAATGAATACTTTTTTTATTTTTCGACCTTTAAATAGACATAATTTCTATAGGTGATGAAATTATATTCTATAACTTTACATGTCGTAGTTTTTGAGCGTACAACATTTTCAATTGTATTTCAGAAATTATTAATTGTATTTCCTATTCATCAATTGTATTTCAGAAATTATCAATTGTATTTCAGGTTAAACAATTGAAGAGCTTATTGTAAAAACATGATAAGCCACATTTACAATTTTCTAGTTTTCGCTGTTTGTAGACATCCGTTGATTAAATATTGAATGAAGTCTTGCTTAAACACTTGTCACACATACATAGAGTATAAAAGTCCAACAATAGTCATATTTCCAAAATTAATTCACTTTTTAAAATGCGAAAACTAAACAAAACTTAAATGTGGCTTATCAAGTTTTTACAATAAGCCCTTCAATTGCATTTCAGAAATTATCAATTGCTTTTTAGAAATTACCAATTGTATTTCAGAAATGATCAATTGTATTTCAGAAACTATCAATTGTATTTAGGAAATTATTAAAATTTCTTCATTAGTATTTCTGAAATACAATTAATAATTTCTGAAATACAACTCATAATTTCTAAAATACGGGTGACATTTTTACATTTTACAATTAATAATTTCTGAGATACAATTGATAATTTCTGGAAAACAATTTGATCATATCTGAAATACAATTGTTAAATCTGAATTACAATCGATAATTTCTGAAATACAATTGATAAAACTGAATTACAATTGTGATGCTTAGAGCACAAAGGGTTCAAGTGACTATTGAGACTACTGAATGAATATTGAAAAAAAGAAACAGATTAAAGTTAAATTCCTATTTGGAATATAAGTTTTTTAATATAAGAGATCCTGAGATATATTTTAATCTAACAAGCTAAACAAAATATATTACATACCTAAAAATAACCTTTAAAGTAAGGAAAGTCGCACTTATACCAATTGGGTACCGTGATATAACTCCCAAATGAAATAACTCCAAAAAAAAAAAAATTAAATAACTCCCAAAAATTTTCCATATTAAATTGGGATTTATTTCATTATGAAATAACTCCCAATGCGTTAGGACTTATTTCACAATTTTCAGTTAGGAATTATTTCGTTATGAAATAACTCCCAAATGAAATAATTCCCAACCAGATTTTGTTGGGAGTTATTTCACTTATTTTCTATTAAAATTACATTTTGGTAAATTTTATGCATTCTTGTCTTAAAATTGTCGTAAAGTATATATATATATATATATATATATATATATAATAGCAATACAATGAGTTATTTTACCAAAAGGAACGCAGTTCTTGATAGAATTTTGGTAATTTTGGTGGCATGTCATATCGTCCAATGACATAATGTCCATGGACGTTATGTCACACATTATGTCCTCAAATGGAATGACATAAAGTCCATGGACATTATGCCACTTTTTGGGTGACATAAGGTCCATGGACATTATACTCCAGTGTGGTAACAGATCAGTAATTTTGAAGTTTCTTTTGTGTCGCACGCAGAAAAAACTTTATTTCGCGAAGCTGCCTGCCGCGTTCTACGGAGAAAAAAAACATTAAGAGCGGCCGAAGGCCGCCACCCAGAAGAACTTGTTTTTCAAATCAGATGTCGAATCCGTTGAAATCTTATATTTTTAAGACATCAAGTAATTTGTAAAAACAAGTGTTTCTGTGTGGGGGTTTTTTCTCCGTAGAACGCGGCAGGCGGCTTCGCGAAATAAAGTTTTTTCTGCGTGCGATTATAAGATTTATAAATTTAGTTTTATTTTGTGATATACTACTAAAGAATATTTTAAAAAATTGTTTTGATATACTAAATATTATTAATCTTTTTATTTTAAAAAGTCTGTACGCTATGCCACATTTGAAAGCGACATAATGTTATTTCATTTTTTTTGGGACTTTTTTCATTGGGAGTTGTTTCATTCTTTGTTGGGAGTTATTTTATTACTATGAAATTACTCCCAAATGTTGGGGCTTATTTCATTTTTTCTTTGGAGGTTATTTCATTTATTAAAATTGGGACTAATTTCATTTTTTTTGGGACTTATTTCATTGGGAGTTATTTCATTGGGACTTATTTCATTTGGGAGTTATTTCACGGTACCTACCAATTGTGCTCTAACTTTTTTTAATTTCTAAATAAATGAACTTTACCTCAAAATAGTCCTAGTAATACCTAATAAAAATCCACATAGACGAAATTCTTGAAATAACTGTTTATTCAGTTCTTTGGTACATTTTTTGTCGTCATAATAAGATTCTATGATTTCATCAGGCTTATCTTTATCCTCTCTTTCTTTCTGGAATCTCTTAGATTCTATCGCGAGGAAGTGCTTTGTACCATTCATGGTGACTTGGTGGTATATAGCAAAGAATATCCTGAACTTCAGTGGTTTGAAGAAGATGTTTTTTTGGAAGAAGTTGTAGTAGTACTTTAGCTCAGGAGTTCTCTGAATTCATCCACTCAGTCCATGTGGAAAACAAATTTTAATATTTGCTTAGAGCACAAAGTGTTTAAGTGCTCAAATACCCCTTATGCTCTAAGCGCAACAGGTATTTTAATGAAAAGTGATAGAATTCGTCCCAATATCTCGCTAACGGATGGGAGTTCCACTTGACCTTTTGTGCTCTGAATTTATATGAACTAAATTCCATCAATTGATATTTTATAAAATACAATTGAATGCCTCGCTCGAATAAGGGTATAAACGACAACTTTTTGAAAAGGCGTTTTATTGTATAATACAACATTTTAACCATGAATAACATCATCGTATAAAGAAATATTGCTAAAATTCATCCGTTTTTAATCGCGAATTTTTCGAAAAGTACAATTTTGCGGTTCGAAAAACTTTTTAAATTAAAACAATGAAATGTTTTTATAGATTGCTCATGAGTAATTAAAATAGTTTAACTAATTTCCTTTGAATTCATTCAAATATCTAAAAATCAATAAAAATTTATTTAAAAAGGCTTAACGAAAAATTTAATTTTTAAGAGTTTCCCACGTTTTCTCGTCTCCTGTAAAGTTTAACTAACCATTTCTAAAATACAATTGATAACTTCTAAAATACAATTAGAAATGGTGTAGTCTACCTAACAATGTCCATCGTTTCTCTCAATTAAAAAAAAAATCTTGAGAAATAAGTGGCGTTTAAATAAAGCCAGTTTCTACCGATATCCAACATTTTTGAAATTCCTCATATACATTCTATACCTACATATAATGAAATAATATACAAAAAAAAAAATAGATCCAGTAAGCAATTTGTACGAAATATTAAATATCACTAGCATTTTTTTGTGCTAAGTTTAAAGCCAAAAAAAGTTGAAATTTGCAAGATCACTCAAATTGCGCAATAAATGGAATTCTTAGTATTTTTTTTTTTTTTTTGTGACAAACTTCTTTGTAGAAATTGTTAAATTATTTTACGAAAAAAAGAAGACTTGACCACTTCGTCGATTGTATTTCAACAAATAGAGAAATATCTCATTGCCAGTTATGTGTCAGCTATATTAATTAAATGATAAAAAGCATTCCTTAATGAAATAATTAAATCTTATTTAGTAATCTCTAAATAATCTCTGAATTCATATTTTCCTTAAACAAATGTTGTTATGGGAAATCATAGAATTTAATTTTTATAAACTAATTAAATTTGGAAATTATCTAATTTTTGTTGTTCAGGATCAGTAGTTTTTAAATATTATATTTTATAAAAATCGACAAATAAGTTGTTTAACCCTCTAACTGGCAAACGATGTTTTGCTACGAAATTCATATCCTGTGCTCCACTCGACAAAACAAATAATAAGTTCTTCAACAAAATTGTTTATCGTTGCCTAATTTAGACGATATGAGCCAAAATATTTTAGGGTGCATTTTGAAAACTAGAAAAGTTTTGGACAAAATATTTTTCGCTTACCAAGATATAACCACACTTGAAAAACTAGTTTTTTCTGCTCCTATTTAAGAAGATATCGGGATATTCGCTTTTTGGAAAAAGCGAAATTAGGCGAAAAAGTATCTAAACTTCAATTTATATTGTTCAAACTTCAAACGCTTTACTATTAATACTTAATATCTTATTTGTGCAAAATTTCATAAAAATCCGTCTATTAGTTTATAAGTTAAGACGATGTCCTTTAGAGGAATCCTGATAAAATCCTGTGAGTCCTTGGACTAAAATAAGGACTTAATATTAAAGGTAAAGCTTCAATCTTACTTATATTTTATTTTAAAGAGGTTTTCGTCAACTTAAATTGAATTTTTAGATTTTGGGAAACTATATTTTTTTTAAAAATAATTAGTTTTTGAAATTTTACGAAATTTTGAAGCTTTCTCGCTTCCAAACCGTGGACGACATACGAAAAATTTCTTCGCAAAATATTTAGCAAATTTAGTTTTCTATCGGAATATATTAATTTCTAAGTATAAAACGCTCATTTGACGCATTTGTGGTAAATGTTATGCCTCAGGGTAGCCTTACCTGTTAGAGGGTTAAGAAAATGTAGTAAAAATTAATCTTTATATAGAATACAACTACTTTTCATGTTAAAGGACATTTTTTTAATACAATAATTTATATTTGTAAAACATCTTCGATCAGCTAAATAATTTTGCAAAGTCTAACTTAAAAATAAATGTTAAATTTATAAAATTCACAAACAATTTTAATACATTTTTTATACTTATGAATTTTTGGTCCCTTTTTAAAACAATTTAATTAAATACAGGAAGTATTTAATTTAGCATACATTTTTTTTCGATTAACCGATTAGTTTTAAAAAATTATTCGATTAATCGCTTATGAAAATTACCCGAATAATTTTTTGCTTGGTTAAAAATAAAAGTGAAATAATTGAATACCATTGTTGGCAAACACTAGTCCAAAAAATACCAATAACGATTAAAAAAACCAGTGACAACGAATATAAAGACGAACATGTGCAACAGATAGTTAGTTCTTCTGCAGGTTTAACTATCGTTCGCTAACGCAAACGATGCGACAAAATGTGTGAACACAGTGAATGTGAGAAAGCATAACTTGAAAAGAATTACTTTAAGAAAAAAAGCAATGAATTTTGGAAATAGTACTTTTTTAATTATTTTTTTTTTTTCAAAAAAAATGTTTTTTTTCTTTGATCTTCATTTATTTAATTTTTCTTAGTTTAAACGAGCTTCAGATTATTTATTTATTTATTTATTATTAATTTCCAATTGTGTTACTTCTTTAGGGATCAATTATTACAATTTGAAAAACTTGTTTTAATGAAATTGAAAAAACAATTTTTTCAAATTGTAATACTTGTTCCCTGAAGAAGTCACCAATGTGGTGACGAAATATTGGAAATAGCTAACTAATCTTAAGCTTTAAACTAAGAAGAATTATTTTTTTTTCTTAAAAAAATTAATTTTTGGAACGATTATTTTTTTAATTTCTTTATTAAAAAAATCAATATTTTTCCTCCTTGTTTTTTCGCATCGTTTGCGTTAGTGGACGATAATTTAAACTAACTATCTGTTGCACATGATTGTACCTCTAAGGCCTAGTTTTTGGGATGTAGATTATCTTTAAACTTAGATTAACGAATCTTGTAAATGGAATACTGCTTCTGAAATATAATTTATTTTATTTTGTTATAATAATGCCCAAAATTGTAAACAAAATGAACTGGTTTCGAAAATTTTTTGTTAACAAACTTGGAAATGGCAGACAAAATTGGTTGTCGGTTTAACTAAACCGATTTTAACTGACATCCCAAAAACTCGGCCTAAGTCTATATATTCCTTGCTAGAGATGTCACGAATAGTGTATTCGGCACTTTACCGAATCGTTGCCGTATAATTCTTTAATTAATTTCAATATACATTTCATACACTGTATATTTGATATAGATACAATTAAATAAAGAGTCCGCCATCTAACGTTTTTTTTTCAACTAGTGCTTATTTCGTGAATGGTAACACTTAGCTCATGTCTGATTTGACAGATAATTAGTTTTATCCTTCCGCTGAACGAATATGGTTGTGTATACGCTTGAACAACGCTGTGAAATATTTCGACATTACTTTGAAAATCATGGTAATGTTGCCGAATGTGTGCGAAAATCCGTTAACCTTAAAATATCCTAAGGAAATATCTTTTATTTTTTCAAAAGCAACATAAATTAAAACTTAATTTTTCACTTTTATTGTCCTTCTATTGTTGTTGTTTACGCACAAACACATAAGGGCTAACACAGTGTCGGTCCCTAAAAATTACAAAAAATATCTGACGCTAGTCTTAAAATACCTCTTAACACAATAACAAAATAACCCCACTCAGAAACTGTTAGTGGTACAGGCACTGACATAACACGGGCTAACCGAGGAATTGTAATTAAAGCGTTTTGCCAGTATATATTTAACAAAAATTTCAGTGGTCTACAGAAAAAATCAATGGCAAAGAATTGGCTGAGACCACTATGCCAACGTAGGGAAAAAGTGTTTCCCAGTGCTATCCAGTCCGAAATTATCAACGACTCGAAAGTCTAACCAATGGTAAAGCATTTATTTAATACAAAAAGACGATGTTTGGTTTAAAAAGTTTATAGTAGGAAGGTTCCGAGTTCGAACCCGGTTTCAGCCAAACATTTTTTTGTGTTTTTTTTTTGTAATTTTTATTTTGTTTTATATAACCTTTTTTTTTAATTTATAAGATCAATAACACATTTAGAAACAAACTTCAGCAAAGATTTTTAAATTAAAGTTAAACTTCAAGTAGACCTCTTTCGTAAACATAGGCAGGTAATGCAGGTGCATAAAAATGTTATTTTACGTATTTTTTTTACCTTCTAAAACATTTTGGAAAAAAATATATCATTCAGAAACCACAAATTTAGCTGAAGGATTCTGTCAATAAAACATGTAATATTCCGTAGGTATATATCTTATTGGGTTTGATTAGGAACATTGAGTTTTTTTTACATATATATATATACATTAGGGTGGTCCTTATTTTTCAACTTGCGATTTTTGGGGCTGCCCCCCTCTTAAAATATTCGTTTGGGTACAAAAATTCACCATGCAAAAAATTAGAGTTCTAGCATAACGGGAAGATGTCCCGCATCGCCCTTGAAAACCGGGCCCCTTGGAAAAATGGTCATAATTTAAAAAAAAAAAATTAAAATTTTGTTTTCTTCTTCAAAATAAAAAAATATAAAATAATTTTTGTGTTGGGTTTAATCATAACTACTCAGATAAAAAATATTACTTTCCCAGAAAATCGCTAACTTACCCTAACTTTGTGTCAAAAAAATTAATAATATTTTGGGTGTACCTCAAAGTGACTTTTTTGCATTTTTGAAAATTTTATTCAACAAAAATTAAAAACCTAGTGTTTGCTGTCAAGTATTTTATTAAACACGTCTCAAGTATTAAATAAGCCAAGTATTACGGATATCCGTTGGCAAAAATTTTGTTAGAGCATTTTGATTCTAGCGGATTTCAACTTTTTTTTAAATTTGTATAGATTTTTTTTTTAACAAGATTTTTGGAATATTTCATCAATGCTATTGTGTATGCTATTTTATATAATTGTAATAACTTTATTATAAAGTATAATTTTTCGTGTTCACAGTTAACCTGTGTTTTCATGGGGTCACAATTGACCCTCGTATTTTAAAGAGTCAAAAATCACAAAGATGACATAAAATTAATTTTTGTTTGTGTTCCTAATTGTAATTTATTTGCATTTTAAAATTAATTAGAATTAATTATTTGGTATAAATTCAGATATTTGTATTCATATTAAAATTGATTTTTTTGTACATATTCAGGAGTATTTTTGAAAAACGTATTTTTAATTTAATAGTGTAAATTTTTTTTCCTCAAAATTTTCAAGTTCTAATTTTTACTAAATTAACCACCTACTCGAAGACTAGAAACGGTTAACGAAATTTTTTTAGAATAAATATAAATTGAATTATTCCTTTTTTTTATTTTATTTATAAATTTTGCAACAAATCTGCATTTTTCTTACATGGGTCATATTTGACCCCAGGTTAACATGGGTTAACTATCAACAGAAAAAATAGCATTTTATAATAAAGTTATTACAATCATATAAAAGAGCATATACAATAATATTGACGAAATATTATTAAAACCTTGTTTTAAAGTAAAAATGTATAAAAATAAAAAAAAAACATTGAAATCCCCGAGAATCAAAATGCTCTAACAAAAATTTTTGCCAACGGATATCCGTAATACTTGGCTTATTTAATACTTAAGATGTGTTTAATAAAATACTTGACAGCAAACACTAGGTTTTTGATTTTTGTTGAATAAAATTTTCAAAAATGCAAAAAAATAACTTTGAGGTACCCCCAAAATATTTATTAATTTGTTTGACACCAAGTTAGGGTAAGTTAGCGATTTTCTGGGAAAGTAATATTTTTTATCTAAGTAGTTATGATTAAACCCAACACAAAAATTTAAAATAATTTTTTTTAATTGTGAAGAAAAAAAATTTTTAATTTTTTTTTAATTATGCCCATTTTTCCAAGGGGCCCGATTTTCAAGGGCAATGCGGGACATCTTCCCGTTATGCTAGAACTCTAATTTTTTGCGTGGCGTATTTTGACACCCTAACACATATTTAAGAGGGGCGTACAGTAAAAATTTCATTTTTATTTTTCGCCCATACAACGAAAGACTACCCTAATATACATATATGGGCAATTCCTGGGCGACGGACGCAACATTCGCACACTTTAAGTTGAGCCAAAAACAATAAAGGAATATAAAGATGCGGCAAATTTAAGGATAACCATTGGGTAAAATCAATAATGTAGTAAAAAGATATAAGCAAATATCAGCGAGAAACGGACGCGACAAATATAGAAGTTATTGTCGTGTCCGTTTCTCACTGATATATTTTTACTACATTATTGATTCTCCCCAATGTTTATGATCAAATTTAGTACTCTTCCTTGCTTCAATACAAGGAGGATATATACCGCATCTTTATATTCCTTTATCCTCAACTAAAAGTGCGCGAATGCGCGAAGAGATAACATTAAAATATTATTCGCTCTGTAAGCTTATTGGTGAACATATAACGATTGCCGTAACTCTTAAAGAGAAGGTTGTTCAACTTGTATATGTCATTGATCATACATATCGCTCATTTACTTCAAGACTGTCATAAGTCAAAAAATGCAATTTTTGAGTTACTGATGCAGATTTATTAGTTATATCATTCTTTATATTGTGTAAAAATTTCATATTAATATCATGTATACTTTTCGAGATGATAATATATTTTATTTTTTCTTTAAAGTGGATGCAAAGAGTATATACTTTATAGAGAAACTGCTACTCACGGTCTCTCGATAATTAGCGAATTCGCACACAACTCTCACTAAGAGAAAAATACATTAAAATCCCCTATTTATAAAAACGTGACCAAATAAATAGAGCAAGGGTCGAGGGAGGCAGATATGGATTGAAAACTTTAAACTCGTTTTCTGCAAAAATCATGTTTTTTGAGTTATGTCAGCCTTGCAGTATATGAGCGATATGGTCTTAAACAAAATAAGGATGCCGTCACCAAAATAGAACTTTTTTTAAGGGCTACGAAAGAAAAATGCGTGAATGTATTATGTAGAGTGTTATCCAAATTCAACAAAAACATCGAAGATTGGTTGAATACGGAGATAAATACAGAAATAGAAAAAAAATTTCTGGATGCTTTAGTAAGAACTACGATGAGGCGCAACTAAGGGCACAAAAGAAAAGGCTAGAAGAACTTATTGACAATCATTCTGCTAATTAAATAAAAGACTCATTTAAGTTGGTATTAACAAAAACCCAAGCAGAAAGAAGCTACCAAAATTGTGGAAGTCTTGCCTAGTGCCTCTCCAAAAAAAACTAAAGCGAATAATATAAAGTTCGCAACTCCAAAATCGGATACTGAGTTCACGGACGAAGATGCGTTGGAGCTAGGAATAAGTACGATCAATCTAGAAAGGCGTTTATTGAAAAAGGATGAAGTTTTTTTTTGGAAACAGCTGTTGTATATGTATATACTTACATCTTTTTTGAGGAAAATTTTTCTTTTTACAATTTTATTTAATATTGTTTTGATAATAGAGAAAAAACAGGAATTGTCTTTGCTATTATTGTTTATTTGAGCCGGCAAATCCTGTTTTCGCTTTGCGAATAAATATTTTACATCCGGGATGGATGATGACGATGGCGAGTCGTCTGCTTTGCTGCCACCGGTTGATGATAACTGTGTAAAACGGTCAAGGCTTGATGGTACTTACAGATCTGTCAGCTAATGTGTATGTTTCTGGGTTAACTGGTAAATCTTCTACTATTTTGATCCTTGCAAAACAAATTTTCAATATTGGCCGATCTGGAAATTGTGAATAATGAGAGCAATAGAGTTGTTGTAAGGCTAAACAAAAAAAAACCTGTAGACAATGGAACATCTGGGTCAAAAACATTTTTGGAGTCCGTTGCTAAAACCTTTTGCCCACCAATTTTCTTAAAGTTCTTTATAAACTACTGGAGTCTAAAACACGGAAAATTTTATTTAAAATAAAAAATGTGAATAAGAATAAATCAAAAATTTATCTTTCAGATGCTAATGTTTATGCTGAAATGATGACAATATTAAGAGATATGAAGATAAAATCATATTCTTTCACACCGAAGGAATTTATACATATTTCTTTGGTTCTTCGTGTCCTGTACTTCAAGACCGAGGCGGAAGAAGTTAAAGCGGCGTTAGATAAAATTCTACCCGACATTGTTGCAAAAGTGTATAAATTTAACACGTAACGTAGACACAGCGCTATTTCTGGTTACTCTAGAGCCAGGTAAGAGGTTAGGCGATGTTGCAAATATAAAGTATTTCCTAAGCCAGACAATTGTGTGGGAAAAGCCGAAAAGGAAAAACCAACCAAGTTTATTATCGGTGCTATCAAAACTTTTCGAAAAAATCCTTTACAACGTATTATCCCACATCGAGGTAAATTTGGTTTGGTTCAATTTGGTTTAAAAAAAACAAAGCAAGATAGAACAAGTCCACCGCATTGTTACTCTCATTAGGATGACATTTGAAGCCAAACAATACTGCTCCGCTCTATTTATGGACATTTCTCAAGCATTCGACAGAATATGGCATAACAGTATTATATATAAAATAATAGCTCTGTTACCATCCAATACACATAAACTACTAAACAGTTATCTTTCACAAAGATCGTTCTTAGTACAATCATCAAGTAGGACAATTTGTGCTGCAGTTCCCCAAGGTAGTATACTGGGTACATTGCTTTATATTCTCTACACCGCAGATATGCCAACTCATCCACTTACTCACACTTTTACATTCGATGATGAAACGGCGTTTATGAGCGTCCATCAAAATCCCAAAATCGCAAAATTTTCAATTGCAGTCTTACATTTATTATGTAAAAAATGTGTTCACGATTCGACAAAGATTCGACTCTTCGTTTGGACTATTAAGTGCTTATATACAAAGTCATATTAAAACCCATTTGGACATACGGTATTCAACTCTAGGGACCAGCCTTAGCCTCGACCATAGACAAACTACAAAGAAGACAATCGAAATTATTAAGATTTATCACTGGTGCTCCATGGTTCATACGAAATTTAAATATTCACAGAGATCTTAACATCCCTGCAGTCCGTGACGATATTAAAACGCAGGGTATCAAATACGAGTCTAAACTAACCGCTCATCCTAACCGCTTAGCTCAAAATTTCCCTGCAGGAAGCTTGGGGTCAAGTGTCTCCAAGTCTCCACTTTTGTCTACTATTTTGTTGACATTGTCAACTAAGCGTCTACACTTTTTACTTTATTAACTCAATAGTAAATTTTTGGTTCCAATGTCTACATATGGTCCCATTAGAACTAATTAGTCCCTAGTGAATCTATGGTTCTTATGTCTACATGTGGTCCCATAAGAACTAACGAGTCACTAGTGAATCTTTGGTCCAATGTCTGCATATGGTCCCATAAGAACTACCTAGTCACTAGTAAATCTATGTTTCTAATGTCTACATATGGTGCCATAAGAACTACCTAGTCACTAGTGAATCTTTGGTTCCAATGTCTACATATGGTCCCATAAGAACTACCTATTCACTACCTAGTCAATAGTTCTAATGTCACTAGTGATTTTCAATGACACGTACATGTGAAATGTCTATAGCAAATTACATTGCCTGGGGAATATTTGGTTAGTAGTACTGGTGACACAGTCAATAGTGAATCAATACTTTTTCACTATTGACATTTCCTGCAAGGTTACTTACATATCCAGGGCATCACCGTCTAAGAAGATTATACACCCTGGACATTGCTCGAAGCTAAATATATTCATACACTCCTGTTCACAAAAATTGACTTGACTGCTCGGGCAGTTAACCATTAAGAAAATAGATTTAAGATTTGTTCACTTATTGTAAATTCCTTAAGCGAGAGATTCAATAAAACAGAAAATTTGTAAAAAAAAAAAACTTATCGACGTAAGTCGTCGAATTGATTTTTAAACAATAATATTGACAATACGAAAAAATAAAAATGTGAAACTAAAATGATACAATTTCTTATACGATAACTCAGCCATTGGTGTAGCCATTATAATTAAGGACACAATCTCCTACAGCCGGATAAACGTGGATGGTATTGGTTTCTTTAGTAATATTGTTCAAATAGAATTCAACATAAACAACGAGCGTAAGAAATATATAATTGGTTCCCTATATATTCCTTGTAATTATCCTACTTCGTCTTTACATGATGATCTTACAATTGGCTAGTGGCTTTGAATGAATGAATAATGATTTATTAAAAAATATGTAATTACAATTCATATAAATATCACAAAGAAGTAGCTATGATTAAATCATTTGAAGACATAACATTTAATGTTGTGTGTCTGAGTGGCTTTGATGGCTTTATATTTGGAGGCGATTTAAACGCCAAGAATCCGGTATGGTGTGATCTTATAGACAATTTTAATGGGAGAAATCTTTATAATGGCTTCAGAACAACACATTGGAAATATCTCGCCTTTGTGCCAGTAAGCCTTCATATCCAAATGGTGCATCTTTCCTTGACCACTTCTTGCTCAGCCCTCATTTAATCAACACTGATTTTATAAATTTTAAAATATCATCTCTTACTACGTTCTCAGATCATTTTCTAATAAAACTGGATCTACAAATGGATTTTACAGAGTTAATTTTACAGAGCCCGAGAGTTTTTACCTCATATAAAAATACCAATTGGGATGGCTTTCGACTTGAAATGGAACTGGTTACCCTCAGCATGATGTCACTTGTTAACAGAAATTTGCAGAAAGATGAAATTGGCTTCTTATTAAACGAGTTTAACACAAACCTTAACCAATATCCACGATGTCCACTCAGACAGGATTGAGGTAAAATATAACAAAATTCCACTGTCTGAAAATGTAAAAAATTATTACAAAATAAAACATAGGTGTCAGAAAGATTTAAAGAAAATATTTCATCGCACAGGAAACTGGCTTAGTCAGGAATACAATATTGTCTCAAAACACATTCAGCTCTTAAAAACTATTATGAAGGAGTTAATATGGAGAAAGCTAAAAATTTTAATGATAAGCTGGAAAAGATAAAACCTGGCCCCACAGATTTTTAAGAAATCTGCCAAATTTTAGGCAAAAGAAAGTCAACGCTTGGTCAACATATAGCAGTCAACAATATAATAATTTCCTATGAATCAGAGATTTCGGAACATTTTCGTAAATATTATTCTTCAGTTTACAATGAAAATGTTCCTGAAAGGCCTATTGAAAACATTGAAATTCGCATCTCGTCCTGTGTTGATGCTGTTCCACATCACATTTATTCGTTCGATGGAAACTTTAGTTCATTGGAAAGTCATGATTCTTTTCATTTTAAAGATTTCGAATCTACAAAAGATATTATTAAAAAAAAAAACAACAAAAAAATCATATGGTATAGATGGAGTTTCCAATTTCTCGATCAACAAGCTTCCTGATACATCCCTTAAGCTTTTTACCATCATATTTAACAATTGTATCAACAATTACTATTTTCCTACTATATGGCAGTCCGCAAAAATCATTTCTTTAAAAGAAAAGGAAAGCAGTGACCGTATCGAAGATTTTCGTCCAATATCCTTATTATCCAACATTGGGAAGATATTTGAACAGGTTTTGAAAAGTAAACTTGAAAAAGAATTTATGGTCTCTACAATTTCATCATTTCAATTTGGCTTCAAAAGATTCAACTCAACGCAACACGCCCTTTTAAAGTTAATCAGTGACGTTACTCAAAATTTAAGAAATAAAATTTGATTGGTTGCTGTTTCCTTGGACATTGAGAAGGCATATGACTATGCGTGTCACAAAGTTATTTTGTACAAATGAGTTGATCTTGGAATAGATCCTTATTTGATAAAAATGTTCCAAAGTTACTTTTCTGACAGAGAATTTCAACTTCAAATCAATGACTCGACATCATCGGTTGGTCGCGTTAAAAGTGGTGTTCCTCAAGGCAGCATGCTGGCACCATTTCTTTTCAATCTCTTTCTTCACGACTTTTCACATTTGTTCCAAAATTTAAAGCCATTTTATATCAGACGATTGCCTACTTTATTCGCATGCAGAATCGTCGATACAGGCAATGGAAAATGCTGCCTTTCACCTTGGTGTCGTAAATGTCTTCTACAACACATGGGGTGTTAAAATAAATGCTGCCAAATCAGAAGCCATTTGCTTGAGGAATGCTTCTGGCAAATGTGCCAGGTTTTTAGTCCCTCAGAGCAAACTTTTACATCTTTCAGTTGACGGCATTAATATTCCATTTAAATCTTCTATCAAGTATCTTGGAGTCATTTTCGATAACCTGCAGAGTAAAAAATTCTTCTCTACAAAGTTGCAATCAGACCAGTAATTGTTTACCTCTTACCTTTCTCCGATTAGTATTCTGTTGGAGTCCTCACATGTCGATCTACACCTGCGTTCCACCCCAGATTTCTGCACAAAATCTCTTCCTGGCTCTCATAATGGCTAAGTTTTTGTGGTTTTTGAATGATATATTTCTTTTCTAAAAAAAACACGTAAATTAAATTTTTATGCATATTCCTGCACTACCTATCTATGTTTTCGAAAGAGGTTTGCTTGAGGTTTAACTTTAAAATTAAATATATTAACCTTTAACAAGTCTAAAGATAGACATATCGATGAATAGGTAAATACTTCTTCTTTTTAAAAATTTACCAAAACAAAATAATATTTGAAAAAATTTTTAACACTTTTGCCGAAAAATTAGCAAAAAAACTTTAAAATTAAATAAGTTTTTATCTCTTAAAGATATTGAAATGATTTTTATTTGTTTCAATCAAATTTTTTGTATATACTATTAAAACGTTAATTAAAATTTAAAAAAACCAAATCGCCAAAATTAAAAAATTTTAAAAAAAATCTCCAACATTGTAAAAAAACTCCAAAATTTAAAAAAAATCGAAAACATTTGAAAACACTATTTTTTAAAAATTTTGCATTTTTTCTATGTTGTTATTATGCGTCATAAAATTAAACAGTTAATACATATTATTAAACATTTAATTGAAAGTGAGTTTGAAATTGAAAAAAGTTTAATTGAAATTTTTTTGACAATAATTTTTTCTGTGTATTTTGACATAATCTTTTAAAACGGAGACACCACTGCAACCCAAACTTAAGTTTACGTGAGCCGTTGTGTGTCATTTCAAAAATTTATATTTTATATGGTGGATAGTGCGCGAGAAATAAATGTATCATATATTTAGGCTTATAGCTTTAAATACTTTTCATTATTTTTATAATTGATATTTTTATAACGTTTGCCATTTCTGTCAAAAACTACGTGCCTAATTTTATGTCAATCGCATGATTAGTTTTTTTTTATAATGGATAATCAGGAAAAAGTGAATGATTTTTTTTATTAAAATATTCAATGAATTTCGGTGTCGTCCGTGCAAAATAATTACTAGGCAAGCGATTTCTTGTATTATAAAAAATATTAGGAACATCTGACAATCAAAGGAAGATTTTTTTTTTTTTTTTTTTTTTTTTTTTTTATTTATTAGTATTTAAAATACTTTAAAAAAATCTCACAATTTACAATATTATTACAAAATTTGTAAGTTCTCATAAAAAAAATTATAAAATATTAAATCTAACAAAATTTGTACATTTTTTTCTAAATATATTATAATTTTTCTCAATTTTCATATTATTTGGTAAGGCATTGAATAATTTAAAACCCTTGTAGAAAAGCGAATTCTGCATATGTGTTGTCATAACTCTTTGGATTCGAAAATCTTCCGCATTTCTGAGACCATACGGTTGCGTTTCTCCTACGTATTTAATTTGTTCGCACAGGTATTTAGGGGCATCTCCTTCTTTCATTTTTTTAATAAAATATAAAGTATTGAGCTCCAATCTTTGTTTTATATTCATCCACCCAAGATTTCTAAGCATATCATTTATATGAGTATATCGGTTACATTTCAGTATTATTCTCATTGCCTTATTTGAAGTTTCTGCATCCTTTCTACTTGAGTTGTATTACAACATGTATAAATTATTGTCGATCCAAACTCGAAATGAGGTTTAATTATTGTATTATATATGTTTATTGCGGTTGTTTTTGATATTTTATTTCTAATTCGATTAAAAAATCCGATTTTTTTGCCAATTTTTTTACACGTATAGTCTATATGTTCCTTAAATTTTAAATTCTTATCTATTATAAAACCTAGATATTTTATTTTATCAACTTTTTCAATTATTTCATCGTTAATTTTAAATATTATATCAGAAGTCATATTTATTTCAATTATTTTTGTTTTATTTTCGTTTAGTTTAAGTTTGTTCATTTTTAACCAATTATTAATTTTGTTTATGTCATGGTGCATATTTTCTCGACAACTGTCATCATCATCTCCCTCCGTGTATATCAGCGTATCATCAGCGTATAAAACCATTTCACTTTTCTCCAATACTTGTGGCATATCATTTATATAAATAATAAATAAAAGAGCACCCAATATAGATCCTTGTGGTACACCGAAATTGTTTTCTATTTCATTTGATAACACATTATTTACTTTTGTTATTTGTTTTCTATTTTTCAAATAAGACTCAAACCATTTTAATTCGATATCTTGTATTCCATATGAATAAAGTTTTTTTTACCATTATTTCTCGATCGATTGTTTCAAACGCTCGTTTAAAATCTAAGAATATTGCCATCACTTTTTTTGTTTTGTTTATATTTTTCCATCTACTTATAACATGATTTACTGTTGTTTCACACGAGTGTTTCTTACGAAAGCCTGATTGATATTTTGACAATATATTATTTTTTTCAATATAATCTTCCAGTTGTTCTTTTACTACTTTTTCCAAAAATTTTTCACACGTTTTTAACATATTAATTGGCCGATATTCATCACATTTATTTGTATTTGATACTTTTTCAATTGGTGTTACCATAGTTATTTTCCAGTTGTCTGGAAAGACTCCTGTTTCCAGTGACGTATTTATTATTTTTAATATTGTTTCACCTGTTATGTTCCAGTTCTCCAATATCATCTTATTAGATATTTTATCACAGTCAGTTTTATTTTTCAAGTTCTTTATTGTATTTTTAAGTTCTAACAAGTTTATTGCACGGAATTTGAATTTATTGTTTATCACAGTTATTAGATTTTCGTATTGCACATTTTCAATTGAGTTTCTTATTATTTTTATACTATCTACAAAATAATTATTAAATTGGCACGCGATTTCTTTATTATCCTTATATTCTACTTGGTTAAATATCACAGATTTTATCACTTTTTGGTTTTTCTTAAGTACTAGGTCTTTTATTTGTCTCCACATTTGTTTTTGGTCGATTGCACTGTTTATCTTATTATTAATGTATTTATTTTTTTCGTTTTCAATCTTAACTTTATATAGATTTCTAATTTGTTTGTAATTTGACCATGCTTGATTTGTGTTTTCTAACTTTGCTGTTTGGTATTTAATTATCTTGTTTTTCTTCATCAGACGTAGTTCACTATTAAACCAATTATTTATATTATTTTTTTCCCGGACTGATTTTTTAAATGTAAACTTTTCTATAGTTTCTTTTAAACAATTATCCAATAAGATTACATTTTCATTAACGTTTTTGTTTTCGTCGAATTTTATAATTTTGCATAGTTCCGAGTTGAATGTGCTTTTGTTGTATTTAAATATTTCCACTTGTTTATTTTCCATTTCGTTACAATTGTTTTTTACTATTAATCAAAATATTGACCATTTCATGGTCTGATATTTTATTTTTAGAACAGTTATTTACCATAATGTTAAAGTTATTTGTTATAACGTAATCAATTATTGTACTTGAACTTTTTGTAACACGTGTATATTCATTAACTATTTGTCTGAGGCCATTATCATTTAATGTACATTCTATTTTATTTTTATTTGACGAATTTGTTGCCCAATCTATGTTGAAATCTCCGGTTATTAAAATATCATCACTGTTATCACCAATTTCTTCTATTACTTCTTCTAATATTTCACAAAACTCTGATTCTCCATAGCTTGGGGATCTGTATATTGCACCAATAATCATCTGCTTGCTTTCATATGAGGCTCTACAAACTAATATCCAGTATTTAAGGCAGTCTACTTTCTCTATTATTCTATTTACTTTCCACATTTTTTTAAAATATATTACGACTCCACCAGTTCTTGTAGATGTAGACAGCGATACAATATGATCATACCCTTGTAGGCTAATTTCATTCCTTTCAACGTTTTTTGTTAAATGTGTTTCCGATAGTATAAATAAGTCTGGCTTTTCAGTTGCTGCAATCACCTCCACCTGGTTAAAGTTATTTGTTAATCCTTGCACATTTGTATATAGAACACTAATATTTTTTAATTGTTAAATTGACAGTCCAAATCTTCTCATTTTTACATTTAACTTGTTTTGGTAAACTGGACATTCTTTATTATTTGTAAAGTGGTTTTCGTCTAAGTCCATATTTAATTTACTGTTAATTTTTACGCAATTTATACATTTCATTATTACTTCTTTATTTTTGCAATCCTTCGTTTTGTGTTGGCCATGACATCTTAAGCATATTTCCTGGTTTTTACAATCTTTTGCTTTATGATTATAACCTCTACATTTTAAACACTGCATTACCTCAGTACCATCAAACACTCTACATCTTTCCCATCCTATATTTACTCTTCTTGCTTCTATCATTTTTGTATACGATTCTTTATCAACTATCATTTTCACGTTATATATTGTTCTATTATTTCTTTTTATTTCATAATTCTCCACTATTTTTAATTCTGCATTGGCAAAACTAGGATTCTGTTTTTTTAATTTTTCAACTATTTCTTCATTTTCATGTTTAAATGACATATCAGTTATTTTTACTCTGAGTTCTATTGGGCTGGGCACCTTAATTTCATATCCTTCAGTTAATTCATTTTCTATAGCATGTTTTATTTTTTCTCTTTCTTCAATGCTTTCACTTTGAATTACTACCGTTCCATTTCTTCTATTTTCAACGCCTGTTATTTTAAAATTAACTGGGTCTACTTTTTTGTTTAAAACTTCTCTTGTTTTTTCTACCGCCTGTTTTTCTTTTGGCTTTACAATTAATGGTGCCTGTTTGTTCTCATCTGGTAACACTGGTTTATTTTTCACTGAATCAGCATATGACATTTGTGTTTGTTTTTTATTTGTTTCTTTTATAACCTTTTTTATTTCATTGCACAACATTGTATTTTTTTCTTCCAGTGATTTGCATATTTCGTTGTTGTTATTTCTAAATTCGTTGGCATACTCATGTAATTTTTTAACCTCTTCTACATTTCGTTGATAAGACTTTTGTACATTTTCAATTTGTTTCAATCTTTCTTCATATCGTTTTTCGATAGCTTCTAATAATTGCTTAATTTCACAAGATCTCAAAATGAAAAAGAGTTTGGAAAAAGTGGGCAGCTTCTACAAAAAAGGACACGAAAAATGAGTTTTTGTCAAAGATGTAAAAGCCTTAATGAAAGGCATTTCAGAAAAAGTTAAAAATTTTATTCAAAACAACTTTGAAATCTGAAAGCTTTGTAAATTAAAACGTTTATTAATAAAAAACTTAAAAATTAAGCTGTTTGTTTTAAATTTATAAGCTTAAAAGCATGTTATACTTATTTCTCGCTCACTCCTTATGTCACATTTTTAGTTTTTTGTCAGCTAAACTTTCCAATCGATTTTTCAGAGTGTGAAGTGTATGGAAAAATAATTTAAAAATGTATACAATATGGTCAAAGTGCCAAAGTTAACAAATATGAATATTTTTTAATTTTTGGCACTTACTTTCTCGAACCCTATTGGACATAGGGGATCAAACTTTTGGTATGACATGTTCACATCCTTCAAGTTTCAAGAAACATTGAAATATTTGAAATTGATTTATTCCATTTCGTACATGACACTGATACAATATGGGACATATATATTCCATTAGTTGTCAAAGGTAAATGAGTAGGTTTTTGTTAATTTTTTAATTTTTTGTTCGTATAGAAATTTAAGCAATTTTTGTTTGATTTAATTTATAAAAAGTGATATTTATTGATTTTTATATCCGCATTCCAAATCTGGTCTCGAAAATTTCCTATCCCTTCACAATTTCGAAATATTGCATAAAAATAGTATTTTAGGACTACAGTCAAAACTCGATTTACGACTAAAGCAATTTTAAAAATGTATACATATTCGTGTTTAGCATAGCAACATCATTAAAAAAACATGTTTCTTCATACGACGTAAACAAGATAATGGAAATAAAACGTCTTTCGCAACTGCTTGGGTAATATTTGTTCAATAATTTTGACCTATGGGACATATATGTATGTATAGTTGGAAACAAATATTTTTGACTACACTTTCGTTTAGAAATAATGGGTCGATAAACAGTAGTCCGCAAAAAAATTTGGAAATTTTCCAGCAGTTTAAAGGGTTAGAAACTATAACATGCAAAGTTTTACTTGGAAAATAGTGCTAAAGAATTGATGGCCATTTAAAAGTCGAAAAAATTAAAAAAATTATTTGAAAGTCACAAGAGTTTTTTCATGCATTTTATATTTTTGCTCATAGTTATTAACTTTAAGATCCAAACCAATACAAAATGGAGTCACTAGTCTTAGGAAACTCATTCACTTTAATGACCTGTTCCACGATCTCGAACGAAAAACTAGGCGAACGCAAGCTATTCACTCGAATTCGAATCAATTTGGGTTTCTCTATTTCGAAAGTTATCGTTTGCCTATACTAACGTGTGTAAATTTTTGTGTTTTACGCAGAGTTCGAATTTAAACACTATCAAACGTTTTTCTATCGTTCTGTTTTGCTTTTTGCTGAAACTCAACACAATCATTTTGTTGTGCACAGTAAACATAAACAGAACATTTCTTTATTTTCATTTTGATTTCTAAACAGAACACAAACACTTTCACAAACCAGTTTTCGATGAGAGACCGAACTAAACGATTTTGTTCTGTTTGGCCAATATTTCAAACAGTTTGATTTTGTTGTGTTTATGGAATGGAACAAAACTATTCGTAAACCGTTCTTAGTGTTTATGTCATATTACAAGTGAAAAAAATTTCCTTTAATTTTATGAATAATTGCATTAGTTTAATAAAAACTTTCAACGGAGCAGTTCCAGTGAAATTTTTATAAAACTAATGCAAAAAAACATTGATAACATGCAGAAAAATCATTTCTTTATTCTGCCAACCACAACATTAAAAACGCTTTTTAATGTTTAAGTTGAATGAACACTAAAAAGTAACCACTACTGTTATATTACAAAAAACGATTTCAGCACTTGTGTTGTACGAACGTAACAATAGAGATCGTTGTATTGGTTTTTTTGATAGCAACGTTATGTTAGTGGTACATACATTTTCGAACTCTGGTTTTACGTATTTACAAATCATGGTGGTGCCAGACGGGATATTTTAAACTTCTATTACAATTTCCTTTAAAAATAACAAACATACTACTAAATTGTTTGATGATAAATACAATATTACTTAACAGTGATCAGGTGTATATGACAAATAAATAAATAAATAAAACAAAAGAAAAGAAAAATTAATAAATCAAAAGAAGGAAATCAAAAAAGTACACCAGCGTTTTCAGCTGTTCCATTGTGGATTTTATTAAGCTGAAATTTAAAGTTCTTAAAAAACTACAAATATTCGTGTTATTTATTTTATTCTAACTTTTTGTAATCCATTCTTTTTTTTTTTTTTTTAAATATAATTTTTTATTTTATCATTCATTCCAGCAAAGAACATTGAAAAATGAGGATTTTTTTTTAGGTCTCCGATTTTTTTATATTTTGTACATGAATACTCTATAGTCCCACTTGCACATATCCTTTTTCAGATCTCGAAATTTGTAAAAAATCACGACTTTATGCACGTTTTTAATTTTCATAAATTTGATAAAAATGCTAAAAGTGCTTCACTTTGAAGTGCCATAACTTTTTAAGTGTATCTCGCATGTTATTTATTTAAACGATATTTGGAATATGCACTTGTCTACTTTATAACTGGAGGTTTTTAAACAAAATTATTGTTAAAAAAGTGCATACGTAACGCAAATGCAGTTTTCTAATGCATTTTTCAAAACTTTCTCTCTCACCCTACGATTTTCAAAACAAAATACAGTTTACTAAAATATGGAATCTTACCTTAATATACAAATACTGATTTTTATGGAACAAACATGTCTTCTATTTGTAATGATTTTTTAACCAAAGTTTATTCTTTTATTCTAAAATATGGAAATATTTTTATACATTTTTTTTTATCGTTTTTTAAAATATTTTTTTTTATGACTTCACCTAGTTAAATTTTCGATATGATGTCAAAAAAGTTATTTTGGATTCAAAAATAAAAATATAACGTACTTAGATTATTTTCCGTACAACAACCCAGCCAAAACATCTATTCCCAAATACTATTTAAAAGATCCGTTACTCATATTTTTTTAATTGCCAATAAGTGTACTAGTAAGATTAAAGAATAAATTACAAGTTTTATTTGAATCGTTTTTCTGATTTTTGTTCTTTCAATTTTTTTTAATAAATGAATATTTTTATAAATATAGGTCTTCAACAAGTTACTTAATGAGTTTGTATTTTAAATTTATCACACAAAATATGAAATACAAGAATGTATAAAAAAAATAATTTTTTTTTTTTTAAAATCATTAAAAATAAAAGACATGTTTGTTCCATAAAAATCAGTATTTGTATATTTAGCTAATATTCCATATTTTAGTAAACTGTTTTTTTTTTTTTTTGAAAATCGTAGTTGGAGAAAGTTTAGAAAACTACATTTGCATTAAGTATGTATTTTTTAGCAATAATTTTGTGTAAAAAATCCAGTTTTAAAGTAGACAAGTGCATCTTCCAAATATCGTTTAAATTAACAACATGCGATATAAAATTAAAAAGTTATGGCACTTCAAAGTGAAGTGCTTTTAGCATTTTTTCGATATTTATGAGAACTAAAAACGTGCATAAAATCACGAGTTTTTACAAATTTTTAGATCTGAAAAAGGAAATGTACAATGGGACCATAGAGTATTCATGTATAAAAAATAAACGAAATCAGAGAACCCGTGTTCAGATTTTTTGAGTTTTCTTATGGAATGAATGATATATTTTTTTGAAAATATTTTGTTACTCGAACTCAAATAAGCAAGTGACTGGTTTTGACATTTACGTTCGCACTGTTGACAACTCATTCGAAATAGAGAAACCGAATTTTGTATGAAAACTGTTACGTTTTCATTCGACTTGTACTTCAAGTCATCGTTCGCATAGAAATTTAGTTAGAGAAACCCAAATCAATTTTCTTTCGCTTAGAAAACGAAAGAAAGCATTCTTTCGAAATCGAGAAACAGGCCATAAAAGTCATTTCCATATTAGGGTTATATAAATCGACTTTTGGCTAATCGACTTTTTTCCACCTTTTTGGAATTCGACTTTCTTCTTATGAAAAATTCGAAAAAGTCGGCTTTTGCTTTCGACTATTTAACTTTCTTAGTTGTTACATACAGCTTAAAAGTAAATTTTGTTTTAGTCGATAACGCAATAGGCAAACATAAAGTCAGTCAAAAAATTTAACTAAACATACACCTCTAAACTAATGGCCCGATTTGGACAAAAATTTATTCTCGGAGCTTTACATTTCATTAAATATGCGCCGATTTAAATGATTTTTGGATTTTGGAAATCTGCATTATGCGATAAAGAAAAATCAAGGGGCTTATTCAAAAATATTTTTAGTTTTTTTTTTATAAAGTTTCTTTTGAAATGTGTTAAAAATTACTAAAAATTGGAGATAATAGTGAATGAAGACTTATTTGGAAAAAAATCGATTTTCTGAATACATTTGAAAAGTTTGAGTTTCAAAAATGTTCACTCCTAAACGGTTTGAGAAAGTTAAGAAAATATTTCATTTAAGGTTTAAGAAAAGTTTAAAATACAAAAAAAAAAATTTTAATCATGTTCCAGAATATATAAAAAACTTATTGGAAAAACACCAAAAAAATTAATTTTAAAAATAAAAATACGTTCAGATGTCAACTAATTGACTGTATAACAATAGAAAAAATAAGTTTTTCTCGTGAATTAGAAATTTTCATACAAAAAGTCGACTAATCGACTTTTACTTGGAAAAATGTCGACTTTTGAAAAAACGACAAAGTCAAAAAGTAGATTTTTGATAATTTTTACAAAAGTCGACTTTTTGGAACAACTATATACACTATTCCATCCCGCACAGTGGGCTATATCATACAATTTTTACAAATAATTCGGACATTTCTTACTTAGTGGTCCTATTGAAATGAAAATTGGAACAGGCTAAGTGACGCTCACTACGATGAACCTCACAGATCTGATTCGGACCAAATTTGGAATGTCACATTATCAAATAGAAATATATATACATATATAGATAACTTACTCATGTAAGCATATTTTTTTGTTAGTCTCTACTAGCAGATTCCAATATTAAATATTATACAGTTTTGTTAGTTTTTTGTTTTTATATACATCGAGATTATTTTCATGTTATTTTTCATTTATAACGAGCTTCCAACCTCCGTATATATATTTTTTTTTTTTTTTTTTTTTTTTAAAGAGAGGCAACACTCAGGAAATACTTCCTATATTTAGTGTGTTGCTTTCTTTGGAAAGGGATAGTATAGAGATGAAAGGTGGGGAAAGATGAAGGGCTTCAGACATGGCAACACTGTAATTGCGCGAGATGATAAGTCTTAGAACAGTTGTTGCTCGCCACCTGATGGAGAGTTGGCGAACTTATTGAAGCTTTTTGGTTCATAGCCCTGATTTATTATTTTACTTCGGTGGGGTTAATTGCTATGGGAACACCGAAGGTGGACATTGCGATACGTATGAGGGATAGAAAAAACTCATACATATTAATTTTATGTTGCCGGCACCGGGAATCGAACCCGGGCCTTCTGTGTAAAAGTCCAACGCGCTAACCATTACACCACAACGCCCACACAAAAATAAAAAAAATAAAACATATTAGCTATGTTGATACTCGTCTTTCGATCTGGCTAAAGATATCATCAGAATCCTAAGCTGTAGAAAAGTTAGAGCCTCCATAATAGTCAGAACTTAAACAATATTTTTATTTTATAAAAATCGGATAAGATACAACAAAATGTCAAGCACTCAGAATTTTGTATGCAAAAAGTGCTTGGGGGGTAATGCCGTCCCGGCACAGTGGGTAAAATTGGACAAATATAACTACAGCACACAGTTTTAAAGAAATTACATAAAAAAAATCATTTGAAAAATAACTGACTAAATTCCAGATTGATTCCTCACTGCCAATTTTTAAAAGTCACTTAATCTGTGTTCCTAATAAATCGTCAAAATCAGTGAATTTTCCATTTTTGGATATTTTTGATATAAACTTGCAAAGTTTTAAAAATTGTGTGATATAAACGAAATGTATCTCAACTTTTGGAAAAATTTATTCTCTATTGATAACACTAGTTTACAGCAAAAATGTTACAAACATGCGACTATTTTTTTTATTATTATGTATTTAGGCCTTCTAAAACAGGTCTTTACAAGGACCGATAATAACCAAATCGAAAGGCGTTGTCCTTGCGCCGATATCGGTTAGTATGCTAAATTTCATAGAAAACATTGATGTTTTTGTTGAAGCTAATAAACAATTTGACGAAGATGCTTGTTCTTCTATTACTGCTGCTTCTCATGTTACATCAAACATGCATGAAATAAATGATTAACCAAAGAGTGGGTTTTACTATTGTACAAAGGTGTAAACGAAGAAATCGAATAATTTGGGCAGACAAAATATCTGAATATTTCTTCCTTCAAACCTACAATAACAGAAATAGGAAAAGAATACATTGAATAATGTACGAGGCTTGTTAAAAAAGATGTTGATGTCAACACACTTAAGCATGTGAACTTTAAATTGGGTATAAGTTAACACGAAAACAATTAACTTCATGGGACTCCCTAATACTTCATGGGACACCCTATCATTATCTTTTGATGAATTGCGTCTTTTTAAAATACGCGACACCTTCATGTTAAATTATTAAAGTTTCAGTTGCATTACCTAGCCATAGTTACAATTTTATTAAAATCAAAACTGCTGACACTATGTCTGCTGTTTTGTTTTGTGGTATTTATGGATAAAAATGTACTTACCATATTGTCACAAATAATTATTTACAATTAAGCATTTTTGATACTTTTAATATTGGTCAAGGACTCGAACTTAACCAAACGTGTTACAATTATTTAACTTATAACATCCTATTTTTATAATGAAATCATAAAAGCTTCTCTATGGCCACCTGGTACAAGAATTCGTCCTTTTGTTTTTATTTTTTTTTACCAAGAAAGCCGATTGATCTGCAAATGCAGTCGGGCCAGGAAGAAAATTCTTAAAAATTATTTTCAATTTAAAAATTTATTTTCAAAATGTACCTGATATGCGTTTAAAAAGTAAAATTCTGCACGACTTTTCATCACAGGCTGACTATGATGTCTTGTTTATTGTGGAAACATGGCTAAATGGCGGCATCACTGATGCTGAATTTTTCAATTTTATCTATATGATGTGTATCGCAGGGACAGAAGTGCTGAAAAAATGGGATTGCTAAAAGGTGGTGGCGTTGCAGTAAAAAAGGAGCAAGTGTTCATCGTTTCGGGCTTATAGGCGTAGACTAGCGACTGCACATATCCCCACAGAAAATAGTCCAGCGGCGTTAAATCTCACGATATTGGAGGCCAATTCACGGGTCTGAAACATGAAACTTTGCGGTTACCAAATGTTTCCTTCAATAAATCAATTGTGGTACGAGCTGTGTGACATGTTGCGACGTCTTGTTGAAACCACAGCTCCTGCACATCATGGTTGTTTAATTGACGAACGAACAAGTCAGTAATCATGGCTCTATAGCGGTCACCATTGACTGTAATGTTCTGACCAGCATCGTTTTTAAAGAAGTATGTACTGATTGGGGTCGTCCTCTACGCTACGCTCTACAGCAGCAATGACTTCTGCACGCACTGTACGACGTCTCTGAGAATGCATACTATCGTTTAGTGTAAGCGTGGTGAGAAAACGTTCCATAGTTAATCGATCTGATCGACGATTATGTTGACGTAGTGCGCGATACGTATTTCGAACATAACCACGATTTTCAAAATAAATTTGCACAATTTGGAAGAGTTGTTCAGGCGTCAGTCGATTCATGTTGAAATGCCAAACCAAACTAAACATAAATCACTTGACAGCTGACAAAATGGCCGCCAGATAAAAAGGGTTGCCATCTTAAAGTTTTATACCTATATAAACAACAACCTTTATTAGGTATTTTACAAAAAAAAAAAAATGTATTGAAAATGAAAATCATTCAAGTTCGAGGCCATACTCTATATTTCTTTATTAGGATATTGTCCTAACAAATAATTTATAGTTTTAGTTTTCAAATTTATTCTTTGACCCTTTCAGAAATGTGTTGATAAATCAATTTCGGGAATTTTCTGGGTTCCCATCATCATAACACGTTTTCAAAGAGGTAACAATCTCATGCCAAACATCAAACATTCATATAAGTGTGTACTCACTACATGAGAATTAATATATATTATATGAGCTCGAAGTAAAAGATTATCACCATTGACCAAAAAATAAATTAAAAACTTGTTTTTTGTGCAAAGGGTCAAAGAATAAATTTGAAAACTAAAACTCTATAAATTATTTGTTAGGTCAATATCCTAATAAAGAAATATAGAGTATGGCCTCGAACTTGAATGATTTTCATTTTCATTGCACAATTAAAGGTCGAAAAAAAACATAATATTTATTTTTTAATAAAAATTATATCAAACTTGAAAAAAAATGTATTAAATGGTCATAAACCTAACTTTGAGGATATTATGTTATTCAAGAAGAGAAAAATATAAATACAATATAATATATATCCTATTAAATGTAAAAAAAGAGGAATAATAATAAAAAAGGGGAGACTATAAAAATATATTAGTCAATGACATATGTTCTTGGAATATCGGCAAGAATTCAAAATTTGTAACTATGTACAAATACTTGTACCTCAATATTCTTAACAACAACATGAAAGAAATCGGCCCACAATTTTTTTTTTTTTTTTTTTTTTTATAATTAACCAATACTCAGGGGATGCCCCCTACTCATGCAGTGCATTGTATTGATCAGGAAAATAGGGTATTGGAAGGAGGAAAGAGGGAGTAGTGCTTGTGGATATTTGATTTAAATTTTTCTAAATTGTAAGTAACAGGGAAGACTTCTGCAAGAAGTTTATTAATCCCATCGAGCACCTATGGCATATTGGTCGTCAAATACGAAAACGGAAGATATTAGGAAGAAATGATCTCAAAAATATTATAATGGAAGAATGGTAGAAAATTCCCAGTTCTGTGTCTCAACGTTTAGTCAATCCAATGCAGTCGCGGCATCAAGAAGTTATAAAAAATAAGAGGTACTCCACTAAATACTAATTCCATAAAATGTTATAAAAAATCGCAGTAATTTTTATTACAAGTCAAAATATCATACATACATAGTGTATACTTACTTTTGTGATGTTCCTTTCTTAACTTTTAAACTTTATCTCATATAATTATATAAAAACTGATTGTCGACTGCTCCAACATTTTTTAGTGGCAGCCTCTTAACGTTCATTTTGACCTCATAGATTAGATTAACTATTAATCAAAAAGATTAAAGATTTAATAGCCTTGTTTGGTTTTTAATCTGTTTGATTAACAGTTAACCTCCCAGCAAACAATCCGGTCCGTTTATGTGCCGTTTTCGGTACAGCATAGTCTTATCCGGAGTCCGTTTCCGTACCGTTTTCCGGATCAGTATACGGACCAGAAAACGGATTAAAAGGAACATCGAATACGGATTCGAATCCGTTGCAAGTCCGTCAATGACGGACCGTTTACGGACCGTTGGGTCGTGTTAAAAACTGACTCAAATCCGTTTAAAAGTCCGTCAAATACGGACCGTTTCCGGACCGTTTTGTCGTGCTGAAAACGGATGATTCCGTTTTTTACGGATATAAAACGGACAATAAACGGATCGTTGAAAATACTTATTTGGTCCGTATTCCAACCATTTTTTTTACAAAAAACTCAATGGATTTTATTTTTTTTATACATTTATTAATTTATTTGAAAAAATATTAAAATATACTTCATTTAACTTTAATTAAATACGAAATTCGCCACAGCTACTTTTTGTATCCAGCTTAGCAGCATCACGGAACATTTGTGGTCGATAATATTCAAAATCTAAAAGGAAAAAGAATTTATTATTTTAGTTTCAAGAGATAGTAAGAGTTTTCTTGGAATATATTTTTTTTATTTAAAAAAAAAAATTGATACTTACTTTTTCGATGCAGTTTTTTGTTTCCACCAAGAGCATCATTGTTAGTTTGTGGCCCATTATTGAATCAGATATCTACATGTAAAAAATATTAAGTGGGGTTTAAAAACGATGAATTCTATGAACAAATATATTTTTGTTTGCAATCTCATTTGAGCGTTTTAAATTATATAAATACTTACCATCTAACGTATGCAATGCATATTATGCATGCTATCTGAATTTATTTGGCGCCCCGATCTTTTATATTATCTACTTAATTTTATTTTAATAAAACAAATTGAAAAAAATTGTTACCGATTGTGACTGACTTGAAACGGATGAAAATCGGTGAAGTCCGTATTAAACGGCACGAAAACTGATATCCCCAAACGGACTAAAAACGTGTTTTCGAAAATCCGATTAAACGGTCCGAAAACGTACCGTAAACCCCGGATTCAAGAATCCGTACATGCCGGAGAGTCCGTAAAAATGTTTCTTGGGCTAACTTTTTATCGGTTAGCAACGCTAACAAAACGTACATACAAAGTCAGGTAAAGATTTAAGAGGTTAAGAGGTTGCCGCAAAAAATGTTGCTAATGCCGGCATTTTCGTTGTCATATTTTAAACTTACAGAGTTAATCTTTCAGCAAGTTAATCAAAAAATGCATATGTTAACGAGGAAAAATTAAAAAGTTGGATTAACTTTAATTAATTAGATTAATTTTGCAGTCTGAACTCCCTATAACACATACAAAAAAGGTTATTCATATCATACACTGAAAAAATCCATGCGTTATGTATGCGAAAATCGACGTATATTGTACGAAATATTTCATTGTTTGGCACCACAAAAAGTTGGTGTAAATTATACATAAAATGTAGGAAATACGTTTTCAGCTTTAAGAAATATTTTTATATATTACAAAAAAAAAAAAAATATTCGGCCCTTAAGATGGCTCAATCATAAAAATCAATGAAAAATAATATCGGAGCTAATAAAAATAATTCATAAATATGTCAAATATGATACGAAATCATTTCGTAAGCTTCGTAAAATTGCCTTACATTTTTTTGTTCGTAAAATAAAAGGAACATTCTTATACTACGTTTCCACTGTACGTATTTTGGACGTGTTTTGAAATAAATCATGTTTTGTACATGTTTTCCTATACATTTTATCCCATACATTTTTTTTTTACCAAAACACATGTTTTGCTCAAAACACGTAAGTGAAAACATATGATTATATATTACGAAAAAATTGACTACGAATGATTTCGTTAGTTTCGTAAAATTTTAAAAGGCTGCGCTAAATTAATTCTCGTAAAAATGTAAGAAATTTTATTTATGTATTTTAAGGGAAGAGTAGCTACGAAAAATTTTTTCGTAAAAAGTTCCACTGATTTTTTTTCGGTGTATAAACAAAATTTTAAAAAACGTTTTTTTTTTTAAGAGAAGCAACACTGAAAATTCTCAAAGTGTTGATAATTTTGAAAATTTCTCATATATCCGCTAGAGCTCGTGACATGATAATTCAAATTACAGAAAAATCTTTTTTTAAATTTTAAGGAGTATATTTAATAATTTTTAATCGTCTGTTGCTTTAATTTCTTCTTATAGAAATACAGAATTAAATCAAAAAGGAATTTAAAAATAAACAATTTATGAAAATGGAGGATGACCAAAAACTTACACTGCCGGGATTACCGCCTTTACCAAAAAGTCTTAGCGCTGCTATACAACAACCAAATAATTCTTCTCCCTTAAGTCATGGCCATCACAATCATCATTTTCTAGATCCTGATTTATATTTGGGTGCTTCTACATCAAGTGCGGCAGCAGCCCAACGTCAACGTGGTGGTGGTGGTAGTGGAAGTGGCAATTCGTATCGTCATGGTAGTCTATCTTCTACCCAAGAATCTTTAAGTGATCGTGAAAGTCTGCATAGTCGAGCCTCTTCTACACACAGTGGCCAGCATCATTTGTATCAATCCCAACAGCATACGCCCACCAATAATAACAATTCAATTCATAGTAGTAATAATAACACCCACAATAATCATCATCATCATTTATCACGTGCTACTGATAGTGATAGTACTTCCACTTCGAGTACCACTTCTAAATTGGATACACAATTGGCCATATTACGACGAGAAATGTATGGCTTAAGACAACTTGATTTATCCTTGTTATCACAATTGTGGGCTCTAAATGAATCCATACAAGGTTTTCGTGCTTATCTGCAAGAGCAAGAGGCTCTTTCACCACCTTCACCCTCTCCAACGCCCTCAGAAACAAACTCTCTTACATCTGAGCCAGAGGATGAATCGTACTCTAATCATCATCCGGCAGTGGTGGTAACAACAACAACAACAAAGCTAATGCAACTGCCGCCTCCATTAACGCCACAACAGCAACAACAAATGATACCACCAAAAAGAGGTTCAACGACATCACATGCTTCCACAACTTCAACATCAAATACTTCGGGCTCCTCATCGAATAATTCATCAATAACCAAACATCAGCAACAACAACAGCAGCAACATTATGTACATCAGCATCATCATCACCGTAGCAGTGGTATGCCCCCAATGGCACCAGCTCCACCCAAATCACATCCACAATTACCACGCATTCTACAGCAACGAATGCGTCGAGCTCCTCCTCCACCACCACCAAATCGCCCTAAATCTTCAGCTTCTATAGCTTCAGCTGCTTCAATATCCACAACTGCAAGTTACGGTGGTGGCAGTAGTAGTAATAGACATAGTAAGTCATCTTCACCATCTCCCTCACCGGGAGGTACAATGTCTGCATCGGCTACATCTTCAACATCTCATCAACGTCATGTATGACAAAATCCCTTCTTAGACTAGACTATAGAGCTGCCCGTCTAGTTTAAGAACAAAGGGAAAATTAATACAACACAATAACTAAAACAAAATCGTAAAATCAAAAATTCAAAACCAGTCAATTTCTTCAACTGTCTATATGGCAACAAAATATGTATGTAAGTTGGATATTTTCTTTTTATTTCTCATATTATAAATTAAAGCAAAAACAAACTTTTATTAAATCTAAAAAATTGCAAAGAAATTCAATTTCTTGTTACTTACGAATTATTGTAATTAAACTATTTTTAAGAAAATATTTAAATTAAAACAGTTTTATGAAACCAAAAATAGGCCAAATGTTAAAATAAATGAATTTAAAGGCACAACATTAAAAAAAAAAGCAAATTCTCATCCAAATTCATTTAACGTAAAACTAACCACTATAAAATGTTGCACAAGATTTAAATCAAATGGTTTGAATTCCTGCTGAACATCATATAGTCTTAAGTTTTCCTTTATCCCTCAATGTATACATTCGTTAAAAATATTCTAATAAGGTTGGATGTTCATTTCAGAAATTTAGGTTTTGTAAAATTGTAAAAGTGTACATTAACAAAACGACTTGTTTCTTTAATTCTCACAATCAGAATGATTCTATATATCTTTTTCAAACTTAAATTAACAAAATCGATTATACTTAGTGTCACACCGAAGACTTCGGCCAAAAACAATATTTGGTCGTTTTTTTTTGGTATTTAGCGACAATGTGGACAAATCTTGATATTGAAAATATATTTGTTGTTTTAATTCGATTTGGAGTAAAATATTTTAAAGAAAAAGCCGAAGTTTGGCTATAAAGTTAAATAATCGTCCGCCGAAGTTTTTCCGATTTGTACGAATGTTGGGCGGACGAATATTGAACTTTTGCTTAGCTACGGACTTTTACAATAAGCTCAATAAGCAATAAATTACCGAATACCACCAAAATGCGTTTTCTGGCCGAAGTCTTCTATAGGACACTAATTATATTGCCATTTTTATGAATACTTCTTAAGTCATTCCAAAAATGTTCGATATTTTTTTCGAATATGTGATTATGGATATCGTTGAAAATAAACACATCGATATTCAACGTTCCTATGGTATATGTGCTATATGTATTAAGTTTTTAAAAAACGCGAACTGCAGTTGAATAGCGGCTTAAAGTTCGATACTTTTATCAAAACTGATAGAAATACCTCATGTTTAAACTGCTCTAACTTTTTAAGTTTTTATTCAATTTTTACAAATTTTATCTCATAAATAACGATTGGATCTTCGGCTGTTAGTTGTGTTGTATTAAAACAAAATAACGTTTTAGATTTGGCTCTAATGAGCGACTGTTTTATTATATTTTTGGTGTTCTTAATTCTACCTTAAATTAACCTTAATTATATTTTGTGGGTAACCATCAAATGAGTGGTTCCCACGGTTCATATTATGAAGGTGTCAAAGTAATCAACCAAAAAAGTACGGCTTTTATCCAATCACAATTAAGTGTCAAGTACATGACAGTGATTGCTATTGCACGACAATATTGACTTATTAATTACACTACAGTTGATCGTTGTTACAAAAATTGCAACTTTTTCGCGAATAATTCAAAAACTACATCTTAGATTTTTCTGAAACAATTAGTGGTGATATATCATATTGTCTTGTAAAACATTTCCAAAATTCAGTGTGGGTTTTCCATGGCGGCTGGTTTAAGTGCCACTTAATTATCATGAACTTTTCGTTTTCGCTCTTTAATATTTATAATTTACTTGCGCTTCCTTTGTTCTGGAAATTAAGAGTTTTTTATTTCCAATTCCAAATGGCGAATTTTATACAAGGAAAGTGAGGCAGAATAAAAGTTTAAGTTTAGATATGACAAGCAAAAGAATAGGAAGATTAAACACAGTTGTAATAAGAGTTGCAGTTGTAAAAAAACTGAACGCCCCTGAAGGCTACTCGAGCAGAAAACTCCTTACGAGCGGAACGTGTTCCAAAAAAGTGATCTCATAAATCTTACGCCTCAGTATCTAATGTACTTTAACCTGGTACACAACGCTCAAGCTAAATTTTTTACCGAAGCCAACAAGTACTACCCGGGATAAAAATAAAAAAATACCAGACCTAATGAAATCGGGTGGTGATGTTGAAAATTTGACAAAATCCTCTACTGGTTGCTTAACCGCGTCAAATTCCAACTCCCTAATAAACTCAAAAATTAATAGATGTTCCGAAGGACAGCCCAACGAGTTTAGTTTCTGTCGGGATTTGCAAAGTATCTCCGTAAAAATGTTTCAAAAATAATGACCCAATAAGTAGCTAAATTTGTATCGCACCGTTCATTGTTCAACCCAAAAGTATCAAAAACCCTATGACGTTCGTCAGCAGCTTGACGCCAAAATACCAAAATAGTTACCCAATACCGCAATATTAAGTCTCCACCCAGATATTTGAGCTCAATTTCCAAAATCTAAACTATTCGTCGTTGGTTCCCGAACCAAAATATGTCCGCGCTTTCAGGTTGAACGAGTGCCGCCGAATAAAAAAAAATAATTGAAATTAAATGGTTAAAAACTTACGTTGAGTTTCCATTTATAAACAAAATAATGTATGTAACTACTTTTAGTCCTTAAAACTCAGAAAACGGGAGTCCAAAACACTCGACACCTGAGTGTTAATATTTGGGAAGCCCAATTCCAAATTCCAAATTTCAAACACCAAAACACTAAAAATTAAAATTTACGAATAAAAAATACTTATCAAAATGGTTAGTAAAAATCAAAATTTATAGTACGCTTTCCTGAATAGGATAAGCAAATTTTCAAAAACAATAGATTGACTCAAAAACCAAGTGTTCCGTTTTGCTTGATCTGATCCGATCTGGTTTAAAGTTAAGTAATATCAATGTTTACAAAAATAAGTGTTGTTGCTTTATTCACGAAAATTCCAGTCCGTGGATTTGGACTGATTAGTTTTAAAAACGCGAGAAGAAAAAAACAAATGGTTTAATTTCCCATAAATTTGTGGTTAGTAGTAAAGGCTACTATAAATTGAATATCAAAACAACAATTTTACCAAAAACCAAAAACGAAAAATAATAAAAAATAACTAAAATGAACTTGCTAGATAATAAGAATTTAACAGGCTAACTATTAAAAATTTTTATATAAAAAAATAACAGAACGAAAATTAAATGAAAAAGGTTTACCTCGTCTTCGGGTTTTCCGCCCGAAATGCGAATTAATATTCCGTATCACTGAATTCCCAAAACAAAAACGTATTTTGCAACTACGTTCCCGAAACTGCAAAATTTAAATCAATCAGTTGTATACAGATATTTCCTGTGGCTAATATATGAATTTGAGAAGATATTTGGTTGGTGAAATAAGGTGAAAACAAAAATATGCAAACAAACTACGACGAATGTCAATTGAGCTAACAAACGTTTGACACCCAGTTACAAATTGACGATTGTCCCTGCAGAAAGGCGTTTAAATAGAGTCGCAAAATTAGCGTGAAATTCTTCTTCACTCTACTGACTTACACTATACCTCTTCCTATAAAGATCTCCTACTCCCGTGGACATTAAAGGTATCCTAACGAACTAATAAGACTCACGAAGATAGTCAACCCTAAAATACCCCGCATCGTCGACAACGAATGGAATCTGATCCCATCCGTGACTTACGAATAGGACTAATATAAACTTTCGGAAACTTCTAAGCTAAACTCAATTTCCAACTTGACGTCAAACTCTACCGCTACTCGTTAATCAACAATTTTAGAAAATTTTTTCCCTTCGTCGCGCCCCACGTTGGGCGCCAAAAACTGTCGTGTTCCAACATCTGACGACGTTGCCACCACTTCTGACCTCCACACTGGTATCTGACTATTTGGCACGGCTATGGCTCGTCGGGCTTGGGCGGGTGTTCGTTGGAGTCAAAAGAAGTAGAGTACACAGTTTATATGTACCAGTGTTTTAAACCTACAAATAAAATTACAAGGGGCCTCTGGGATCTAGTCTGGTTGTTTGCGTTAAAGTGGATTCTGATGGACTGGCTTCCCTCCCTCAGTATTCCAAATGAATACCTATCCATGATAGCATAAGGCCGCATACGTACAGCTACCCCCCAAACCTAGATTTCACCACCAAATACCTACCTCTCTTTCACTCTTATTCAGCCAGTATAACGGAAAAATCTCAAACTTTTAAATTCAACCAACAATTCATGATTTATTTACAAAAAGCGATCTTAAAAATTTTAGCAACAACTTAGCCAACTTTATGTTTACGCAACACTTAAACATAAGCTATAACTTATAATTAAACAATGTTGAGATAAGATTTGAATCGAAATCTTAGCTGAAACAAACGCAAATATAGGACAAAAGTCCATCTTAGAACGAGGGCATTAAACTAAACCTATAATAGCGCTATTGTGGGTTATTTCTCCTCATAAACATTCACTAAAGGTTTCGAACTAATACAGGAATAATTTTCGCTTAACAATAAACGTAGAATAATATAGAAATAAATCTAGCTGATAAGCCTAAATCTTATTAGGTAATACTAAAAAAAAAGGTAATAAACTTTATAAATTATTAAAAATAACTTTGTAAGATAAATTTCATTAATAAAATTAATTAATAAAAACAAAAAATCCGAACGATTGCCCGATGCTCATAACCGACGCGACCACGAAAGCCCTACTAACCATTAAGATTTCTCTTCAAGTTCAAAAAATACAGGCCAAAAAGCCCCAAAATCGGTGAAAACTGGTGAGAATACAAACGGATAATTTTTTCTTAAAACGCGGGCTCTTTACGATTCGATAAGGTTTTACGCGATAGTTAAAAGTTCAAAATTTTCTTAAATCTTGTGGGTTAGGTTTCACAGAACTGAAACATAAATTTTCACGTTAACTGGACGGCCTAAACGATAATATCACTTTGGTAACCTCACCGGGTAAACTGAAATAAAAACGACTGAAATACGAGCCATAGCTTTTTACCTCTAGGCCAAAATACTGATTACTGAACCCCAAATGTTCTTACAATCGTATGTGCGTTTGGTATGAACCTGGCGTACAACGCTCTGATTTTAACCACAAAAAATTTAATTTACCGAGAATTTAATAACGGTAAATTAAAATATACTTTAATTTGCAGGTGTCGCTATACGATGCTTCTGGTGTTCCTCCAACGGGTTTGCGGAATTCCATTATTTTCGTACCGCCCTAAAGTAATTTACCGGTCTCTTAAGCACCGGGTGTCTTTAGAATCCCCTTATTAAACGTGACAAAGCACGCACCGGATAACCTCAAAATCGCAAAAATTGGAAAAAATTAAATTTTGGTCAACCCTGTGGCTCTATTCCTGTCGGGCAACGACTGTTTGAGCTCCGGATAGGTTTTGGCCGATTACTCCTGTCCTCCGTTAGGCTCTTTTGGAGTTTTTCTCCAAATTTGGAAAAATTTCTGCAAAACGTGGTTTTCCGCCCTGCTTCTGTTTGCGGATTGTTGGCCAAAAACACTGCTGACTGTCTTTTCGAAAGTTGGTGGTAGCTTAAAAAAATTCGTCCGGCTTTCGGATTGACCGGCTTTCGAGATGTTGATAAAGTTGTCTCCTGGCTCCTGGTGATATCTGTTGAGACACCCCGGACTTAACTTTACCAGCCTCGAAATTGGCTTAAAAATTTTCGCCGGTTGTCATAAAATGATTGCTGTGAGTATAAGAAATTGATCCTTCGTTTATCTTTTCGGTCCGGGGTGTTTCTTCAACTGGATTGAAGGTATTTCACCATTTTCCGCAAGCCGGACGATCCAAGATGGCGGCTCTCGGAGCACCGTCAATAAAGTTTTACACGTTTTTCTCCAATTATGCCTAGAATTTTTTTATTCTTTATAAAAAATCACTTTTTATTGTGGCCGCTGGCCACAGTCTCCTTAACTTACCCAATCCTTATTACTTTCCAAATATGTTGGTAATTTTCTCCGGATTTCAATTTCAATTTTATTCAGTCTATGGATACATAAATCCTTACAGACTATGATATAACAATTTTATAATAATCTTAATATTTACATTATTTATTTAAATACCTAAATCCATCATAATGGAATATAATTGTTGTTTAAAGCTAGTTTTTGATGTCCAAAACTCAATTTGTTGCTTTAAAGTAATTAGCTGTTTATTATTAATCTCATTCATTTGAATAAAAGTACGGGTTAAAATGCTATTAAGCCCATAATTGGTACGATGTAGTGGTACATCAAAAATAGAATTAAACCTTAATCTTCTTGGTGGAACATGAAAATTAATACGGGAAAGCAACTCAGAACAATCAATAGCACCACTTATAATATCAAAAACGAATAAAGCAGATTGCAGTAACCTACGAAATTCAAGGGTTTCTAAACCTATTAGTAGACCTCTAGATCTATAAGAGGGTATAGGATCAGTAAACCTAAACGACGAGGTTGCAAATTTGACAAATTTCCTTTGCACCCTTTCAATACGAGCGATGTGAGTACCACAATGAGGAGCGCATATTATGGCAGCATACTCCAGTTTTGATCTGACAAAGGCAGAATAAATTAGCTTTAATGTAGTTGGATCGGAAAAGTCAGCACAATTTCTTTTCAGGAAAGCTAACATAGAGTAGGCTTTTGGAACAATATAGTCCACATGAATCCCAAACGACAACTTTGAGTCAAAAACAACACCCAGATCAAGAGTTGAATCCACAGATTCCAAATTATAATCACCAATATAAAAAGTAGCATGAATTGGATTTAATGACCTAAAAAACGACATATGGAGGCATTTAATAAGATTTAAATAAAGCCTATTTAAATTGCACCATACAAGAAGATTATTTAAATCCGCTTGTAAATCAAAAACATCAAGAAATGTGGAAATTTTATAAAATACTTTTAAATCATCAGCATATAAAAGAAATTTGGTTTTATTAAAACACGACGAAATGTCATTAATAAATAAATTAAAAAGAAGTGGCCCCAAGATACTACCTTGTGGTACTCCTGAAGTCTGAATATAAGGCTCTGAAAAATAGTTTTCAATGTTAACCTTACAAATTCTATTGGATAAATATGATTTTATCCAATTTAAAAAATTAGAATGAAAGCCCATTTGACGGAGCTTAGCAAGAAGAATAAAGTGATCCACTTTATCAAAGGCTTTAGAAAAATCGGTATATACCGATTCAACTTGACTACCCTGTTCTAAGGCTGATATACAGTATTCACTAAAAACTGATAAATTAGTCGTTGTAGATCTACCTGAAAAAAATCCATGTTGATTAGGGCAAATCCATGATTTAGTTATAAAAAAAAGCCTATTATAGACAACGCGCTCAAATATTTTCGACACACAGGTCAACTTGGAAATCGGTCGGTAACAAGTTACGTCATCCCTCCTTCCATCTTTAAACACCGGTGTGATTGTCGCCAACTTCCATTGATCAATAAAAACACCTTCCTTTAAAGACAAATTAAAAATATATGTCAATGCAAAAGTTACAGAGGATGCACATTTTTTAAGTAAGTACGCACACAAACCATCAGCGTCTGATTTATAACTATTATTGATCTGAAAAATTGCGTTTAAAAACTCATCCTCCGAGATAACCATATAACCAATATCTAGCACAGACAAATAACTAGATAAGTTAAAATGACTACCATTTGAAGGCTCAAAATTGGATTTAAAGTAGTCTGCAAACATATTTACAGACTCATTACACGATCGAGAAACTCTATCAGCATATTTAACAGTAGAGGGTATATCAGACACTTGTTTCTTAGACTTTATAAAAGTCCAAAAAGATTTAGGATTACTTTTAATCTCATCCTCCTTTTGAAGAAGATATTGTCTATACAGAAACTTATTTAAACAATTAAACTCACGTTGATAATGAATAAATTTAGTTTGAGAATCAGCTGATGCAGACTCCCTAAACCGTTTATCAAATTTATTACGAAGATTTTTAAGTTTTTTGAGACCACTAGTGTACCACGGCAACTTGTAAGGCTTTGGCCTTTTAAGCGGAATATTTTCCCTACAAATATTCAAGGTTTTATCCAAAAACTCAGAATAACAATTTGATGCTATATGCCCGGAAAAAATCTCAAGCCAATTAATTTGATTAAAAATTGAGTTTAGTGCATCAAAATTATAATAATTAAAATTAAAATTTAAACAATGTAAAGATTCATGGAATTTAAAAAAGTTATATGAATCAATTTCAACAACTAAAGGCATATGATGAACATCAGAACGTGATATTGGCAGTAAACACTCGTATAAATTAAATTTACAATCATGAGGAACAAAAATTAGATCTAAAAATCGGTTTAATTGATTAGAAATATGATTAATTTGAATTAAATTTAAACTAAACAAGCTATCAATAACCTCAATTTCATGAAATTTATTAACATTTGAAGGTAGTAAAAAAGCATTATCATATAGTTGAGACCAAAAAACATCGGGGAGGTTAAAATCACCCATTACACAAAAACGAGAGTTTACTGTCAAGTTCTCATTTACTGTTAAAATATTAGAAACATGTTTAGAATATAGTGAATCCGGACTACGCGGCGGAATGTAAGAGACACATAAATATAATGTAATATTAAAGCCAGCTATTGATACAATAAGTTGATCAAGCAAACCTTTATCGTCATCAATAGCAATTAAAGAAGACTTATAATGACTTCTTACAGCAACTAAAACACCACCACCCTTTAAAAGTCCAGTACGTTCAGCAATTCTATCCTTACGATATATATTATACAGCTTAGTATCGAAATATTCACCATCACAGAAATCAGCATTCAACCAAGTTTCAACCAAGACTATGACATCATATTGACATTGAGAAGAAAAATCATATATAATTTTAGATTTTGAACGCATACCAGATAAATTCTGATAATAAACTTGAAAGCCAGACTTAACAGAGTCTATGATTCCACTGCTGGGGCTGGTTTTCTTCGAAAATTTACAAAAGGACGAACCTTAATATTTGCTGGCCAAAGATCAGGCTTTAATAGTTCATTATACAATCTGGGAGATACACCAAGCTTAAAATTGACTCGTTTTAAAACATTTAGATCAATATCTTTTTTGACCAGTAAATAGCAATCAATAAGTTCTTTATTGATACCAGCGTTTTTTTCAACATAGCTTTTAATTTGATCAGTTGTTACTGTTGGCTTGAATGATGAAAGATGCACCCATTTCTTTTGGACAACAACATCTAGATCTTCTGATGAGTTTACCCCCATTACCACGGGCCCCTTTCTTCGTCTACGCCTCTGTACATCAACCCAATCAATGTTGTATGTGATTGTTGTGTGTCGTCATCAAGCATATTGGCATTATTCATTTGTACTTCATACTCAGTAGGTAATAAAGAAACAGACGAAGCAGCAGACAAAAAAGGTTGACTGTTTGATATAGCAGTAGCAGCACGCGCACTTGTAGTAGGCTCAGCAACAACAACACTAGTGGCACCAATTGCATTAGCATTATGCATATCAATGTTGTTTCTTACTTTTTGTTGATTTTTTGCTTTATTTTGATGTTTAGCTTTTTGTTGTTTTTTTGGCGGTTTTAAATTTTGTTTATTTTTTGTGAGATCACGTAGTTCAATATTAAAAGAGTTCTTTATTAATTCTTTAAGCTCTCTTACTTCATTTGACAAAGAAGAGATATGTAAAAGTAAACTGGATGAAACATGTAAACAAACATTGCAATTATAGACAACGTTTTTATTTTTAATAAATTCTTCACTAAATTTTTCATTTAAATTTGCACAAATTAAATGATATCTAGCTCTGCAAACATGGCAGACAATAAAGTTTGTTTTTGCCGAATTAAAACACTTTGCACAAAGAGGTTTTGGCACCGTATCCATTATAACACGTCTTAATAGTTTAACGATCAGGCGTAGACCTGATCTTAAATTAAAAGCACCACTTTTTTTTGACAGCCAACAGGAAACAGGTCGAAAATCTCCACATTTTTCTTTAAGTGTTACCCATTTGCTGTAACTACCATTTTCGCAAGTGCAGCCAACTTAGCAGTATCACAATGCATGGTTGTAAATTGCACTTTTGTCGATGCTGCCACCCTTTAATGGTAGTAAACCATATCGATGCTGCCAACTTTCGTTCAACAAAAAACGTTAGAAAACCATACAAGGTGCAAAATTTTGTAATTTGGTGCCGAATTGCAGTATTTTCACCCATAACACACTCGTTACCCAGTTACTCTTGCAAAAATCATCAATCGTCCTCAACGGAAGCCAGTAAAATTTTCACTTTATTTTGTCTTACTAGAGCGACTGGCGAAATTACGATAAGCTACAAAAATACGATTGTGAACGCACTCTAACTATGACCAAGGTTGCCACTCAGGCCAAAACAGAATCGTCAGTGAAAATCGTTATTTACAATTGGTAAATAAAAATACAACTCTGCACGCTGAAAAAAAATCGCCCTGCTGGAAACATAAATGCTGGTAATATACTTTTGTTTGGAAACATTTCCGTTTCCTATGTCCTAAACATAAAATGTTTGATAGCCAATACAATTATGTTTGCTGTAAACATATATATATTTGGTACCAGTGAAAAATGGCTGCCTGCAAACATATATATGTTTGGGCTGCAAATATATCTATGTTTATTATGCAAACATATATGCCCCAAACATAATATCTGAACATTCTGAAACTGCAAACATATTCAAAAGTCTCCTTCTTCGGTGTGTGTGTATAGAATGACTGTCACAACAAACCAGAACATCACAAAGTATCGATAACTGCGTTAACCCTAAAACTGTCGGTAACAATTCTCCCCCAGTAAGAGGCAATATATTGGTTCTTACTTAGATTTATTGCCGACATCAAGTATAGCTTGTTTAACGGGGGGTTGTTCCATGATATCACTTTTGGTTTTTACTTTAGCCCTTAGCACCTGACCATCTTTAGCTTTGGTAACATCGATAACTTTTCCTTTCAGCCACGAGTTTCTCTCAGCGTTTTCATCAACCACAAGTACTATGTCTCCCTCCTCAATGTGTTTAACTTGCTGGAACCATTTACTTCGTCGAGTCAATGTAGGCAACATTTCTTTTACAAAACGACTCCAAAACAAATTTGCAAACACTTCGCTTTGACGGAGACACATTTTATGATCAATATTTTCAGCTATACAAAACGGTTTTGCTCCATTCGAACTGCCCAATATAAAATGGTTTGGAGTGATAGCCTCTTGATCCTCAGTGTCAAGAGAGACGTATGTCAGGGGTCGTGAATTGACAATCAGTTCAATTTCCATAAGAGCACTTCTTAAGCTTTGATCCGTGAATTTCTGAGAGGGGTTTATTTTGTACAAAATAGTTTTTATATATCTTACTAATCTCTCCCATGCTCCCCCCCCCCATATGGGGAGCTGTTGGTGGATTGAATTTCCATTCTATACCCTTGTAGGCTAATTCTGTATGTACATTATCAAATTTTATGTTTTTCAGTTCTTCCTTCAAAAAACAATCCGCACCACGAAAATTTGTGCCGTTATCGCTATAAATTTCAGCTGGTAGGCCACGCCTTGATATAAAATTTCTTAGGGTCATTAAAAAAGAGTATTTATAGTGTATGGGCAATTTCAATATGTATCGCTCTTACAGTAAGGCAGTGCTTTAAAACCTAACATGTTTGAATTCACTGACGAATTCGGTATATTAAGCACGCTTGGTCTTACGCCTGGTGCGCGAGCTGATACAGAATACTGCACTGCCTCTGCAAGGACTCCAAAACATGGAATTTCCGCAAAGAGGTTGTGGTTATCTACGTCTATTGCACCGTAGAAGCAATTCTTTCCTGATACTGTGGTTGTTGGCATAGTCTGGGTACAGGTGTTGACCTGTGATGGCTACTATATTACCAACGCCTCTTAAATATACGGACATCGGTTCCAGTAGTTAATATTCACGATTTCGTATCACATCTAGTAGCCAATCTTCATCTTGTGTTAGGCTAACTTGATTATTATTTTTCAAATGGACAATTCTAGCCCATACGCAAAATACGTGATAGTAATCAAGATATTCTGGCGTGATTTGTTTTGTCAGTTGCACGTCGTCCGTCTTTAATTGCTGGTATAACGGACGGAAACTGTGTATTTATTAATAAAGTTATTAGTTTTTTTTTTTTGAAACACTTTAGGGTGTATTATAGCCAAGTTTCAATTAGAGAAAATTTTTTTTTTTTTTTTTAGCCAATTTTAAAATTCAATTTCAGTCCTTTTTAGAGTTTTTAGATTTTACACACTGGCAGGATCGCCATGTTGTATTAAAACAAAATAACGTTTTAGATTTGGCTCTAATGAGCGACTGTTTTATTATATCTTTGGTGTACTTAATTCTACCTTAATTATATTTTGTGGGTAACCATCAAATGAGTGGTTCCCACGGTTCATATTATGAAGGTGTCAAATTAATCAACCAAAAAAGTACGGCTTTTAGCCAATCACAATTAAGTGTCAAGTACATGACAGTGATTGCTATTGCACGACAATATTGACTTATTAGTTACACTACAGCAACAAAAGATGGTTTAAAAGTGGTACGAGAACTTACTTCTCGCACGGACTATCCTTTTCCAAATATAGATTCTGAAAATGGATCTCTGGTTTGGTGATTATCGTTTGATGGCGCCGGGTCGGTTTTCGATAGAGGTCTATCTATCGGTTTGGTATTCTTATCGTGAGGTTTAGCCTGTGGTTTGTTCTGTTTCGGCTTATGAGCATTCACTGCTTTCTGGTCTCTTTGGTTTTCGTGTTTACCTCCATGATGTGGTTTGTGGTTTGTATTATAATGGTAATTAAAATTTTCATAAAATTTTAATAAGTTTGGGTGGTTTGAGAACTCCTCAACTGCATTCAATATAATATTAAATTAAATTTAAATGTTATACAAATACTTGAATTTTTAATGGGTTAATCAGAGTAAAAGTTGGGATCTGCTAGAGCTAGATAGCCAAACTTTTCCTTTATTGACTCTTTGAATGGAGTTGTATAAGGGGTTTTTGGTAAATCCTTTGCGACTAGCCAACACATCTCATATTTGATGAGTGAGTTCATGTTGGGTGTAATGGTAAGCTTCACGTTAGTTTTACCATCCAGTTTAAACTTTTTAACTGGTTATCTCGCACAAATGAGATAGCAATACAAGATAATGTTATGTTCGGCGTTCACGGCCGAACGTTTAAATAATTAAACCGTTAGTTTGTAGTTTAGTTCTTCACGAACTCTTTATTAATAATCTTGTTATATCTATTTATCAATATATTTAAGGTAATGCTTAAACTAAAAGAATTTGAGGGTAAGCGAAAATACATAATGACCAGACAGCAAAATATGTAATGTGACCCGACACCTAAAATGTATCGTTCATTGTCATTAAGTAATTGAACCAAAAGTAGGTCAGTCATTGACTGTAAAATATTATTGTTATTATTGACTTTAAAATATTATTGTTATTAGTCATTGGTATTTTCACCATACCTCCCCTTTTAAAGAGAAAGGTCTTATAGCAATCAGTGATCAAGTGATTTCTATGAGAGCTTTCTTTACTAATTTAATATTAGTAATTTATTCCTCCTTTGTTTTTTTGATTTTTTTTAAAAAAAAATTTTTGTATAATATTTAGAATTTTTGATAAAAATATTTTCTTTTCTCAATAAATTTTATTTGTAATAACATATTGTCGTGTTTTTTATTATCTTTTCTGTTTTATATATTTGTATTATATTTTCTTAATGTCTATTAAAAAAAAAATATGTTGATTAATCATGATTACAATAAGCTAAATAAAAAAAAATTTAATCAATATTTTATCTACAAATCCTAATGTTATCATTAAAATGCTATATTGAACAAAATTTAAATTAATATTCTATCTAGAAATATTAATACTATCATTAAGTTGCCATGTATCCGGTAGGATATATGTATATAAAATTATAAAAGTTATTTGTTAAAAATTTTAATATTCCCTTTATTAATCTTTTGAATTTTCCCTTTTATTTCTACAAAAACATTATTTCTATCATCGATGTCAATCACTTTAAATGATCCTTTGTAAACTGGCCCTAGTTTGTGTGACGTGTGATCCCTAATGAATACTTCCTGACCCGGTTTAATGTCAGTATTGGTAACATTCCTGTCATAGATGTTCTTCTGGTATATTTTCGTTTTGTCAATCAAGTGTTGTGCCCTATTTAATGCTATTTGTATACGGAATTTTACTTCCTTTGTATAATCATCGAAATTATATAATGGATCTATTTTATCAGTTTGTATTGGTGGACTATGATTTGATACGTTTGGAAAAATTAATTCAAATGGGCAGTATCCAAGCACTGTTGAGGGTGTTGTGTTAACTCTTTCCGGGGCACTACCAGAAAAAAGTAAAAATTAAACAAAATTTTTATATTTTTTTATTTATTTTGAACTTGTAATTATAAAAATATATTTTAAAAATTTTTATTCCTGAAAGATTAAGCGCAATTACATGGTATATCATATATACCAACACGCATTAAGTGCAGCTTTATGTGTGGAATTCTGTAAAGCAAAATCTTGCTTTGCTTAGACAAAGAGGTACGTTACAAGTGGAGCACATCCAAAAAGTTCTTCTTTGGTGTCCCTTAACGCTGCAGTGGGCACATCTACGTAGTGTAGTTTTAATAGGTTGATGCGATGATGCAGCTCGCGTATTTGGGTCCACATACGGCTTGTTGTTTTTCAAACGAACTTTTGCTTGCTGTTTCTTAGATGTCGATGGTTCTTTTGATCGTTCTTCACAAAGGCGTGAAATAATGTCTAGTTTAAAATCTTTTAGCGGTAATGCAGGTCCGTTAGATTTGGAAATTATAAACGCATTTACAACAGCTACATCTAAGAAATGAAAAAAATATTCGGTGCCACCACTTTCTACTTTTTCTGTCTAATTCATAGTACTTTTTTAATTGATCCAGCTTATCAACGCTGTTCATATGCATATTGTAGTCGTGTATTATATCAGGTTTATCAATTTGTTTTAAAGAGCCATCTAGTTGACGTTGGTTTACCTGGATATATTTTTTTGGGTCATGAAAGTTTGATAATGCAGTGACAGCTCTTTTATCTATCCACTTCATAAACAGCAAGCCTGTGTCACTCATCTGCCAGTCATTTTCGCCTCTTTGTAGATCTTTATCTGACTTGATCGTAGCTGGGAGATATTTTCGATTTTGTCTGACTGTTCCGCAAGCGTATATTTTCTTTTTTTAAGTTTCAGGAGCAAGTTGTATGACGTAAAGAAGTTGTCGAAATATAGTTTGTGGTGTTTGTCACCAAATTCGGCGGTCAAATCCAAAACAACCCTCTCACCAAGACTTTTTTCAACTAAGTTTCCTTTTTTTCCTGTGTATATTTCAAACCGATGAACGAAACCACTATTGTCACACAGCATCCAAGTTTTAAAACCTCTTTTGATTGGTTTCTTTGGCATGTATTGAATTAGTGTTGATCTACCTAAATTAATATTACCAATATATATTTATTATTTATACTTATATGTATACTATAGTATATATTTATAATTACCTTTGAATTTTATCATTGATTCATCTACTGCTAGATACTCGCCTGCATTATAAGTAATTTTGAATCTCTCTTGCAACATTTCTAGGAATGGTTGAACCTTGTACAGCTTATTGAACGTTGGTGACACCTTTTTTGGCATTGCAGAAGAGTCGTTCAAATGAATATTACCTAAAAGCCAATCAAACCTTTTTATAGGCATTAGATTAGATATGTAACTGTCATTTAGCTGTGGACGCGATGACCAGTAATCTCGATAGCTGGCCTGGTGTTTTAATCCCATTAAAAAGTTTATTCCAATAAAAACACGAATTTCTGATGCGTTTGTGGGTTTATAGATCTTTCCGGATTGTTGCGCATACAAGTTTGTTTGGAACACTATGTGATCAATTATTTTAGGTGTTAAAATTGCGATAAAAATTGAATAACTGTCATGAGATGGCATGTTCTCGATTTCAGAAGTAGGCCCTTGTTTCGTGCCTGTAAATGGCTCTGCTAGATCCATAGAAAACCTCTTACCCCATTCGGGTGGTACAAATCAGCTTCGTTTACAGCCGCACCTTTATTTATTTTATTTCCCGGTCCAAGATAACTGTACCCTGGCACGTTTGCCATAAAACTAAATAAAAACAAAGAAATAAAATATTTATATACAAAAAGTTTTAGTATATACAAAATTTGAACTGGGACGGTAAATATTTATAACACCACACACACCCCACCCAGCGTGGTGATTACATACCATATAAAAAAAGAAATAATACTATTGAATCAGAATTTATTAGAAGTAGAGGAAATAAATTACAATTTTATAAAGATGGTTCGAATAAAACAATTAATGGAGCTATGGGTCTAGGTGTTGAAAAACTACCCAACAGTTTAATAAATAATACTGAAGATCATTATCATAGAAAAATTGAAAATTATGGTACTTTTTCTACAAGATCCGGAGTAACAGGATTTTCAGCTCAACCACAAGTTCATGTTGGAATACAAGCAACACCACAATTAAATCCAAGTAATGAAGAAACTAATTTTCTAAATTCTTGTGTATATTGGAAAGTGAAATGTTCATGTGTAATTAATTTTACAATCTCTTCTGCATTTACTAAAAATATTCCTATTTCATGGCCTACTGAAGTAGCGTTAATGAATTCTGCAGATCCAACTTATACAGATGGTACAACGTTACTTGGAAATACTGATAATACTACTGGTGTAGTAAATGAAACTTTATCTGAAATAATTGATAATGAATTTGAAATTATTACTTACCAAAAAAAAAAACGTACTAAATAAAACAATATATTTAATTTTATTCTTTATTAATTATATATTTATTAAATAAATGAAATACAACTAAAGGGTTAGGTTTTTTATTATATTTTTTTAAGAATGGAGCTGGTCTCCAATTAAATTTAAACATTCTTGATCGGAATGCTTCGTCTTTTGGAAAGACGTCATTATTAGAAAGAATAATTACAGGAGTACGGCTTATTACCGCATCTCCTTGATACTTAACTTTAGCGTTGCAAGTATCACCACCCAAAATGCATTTTAATGTTTCAGATGCTGAAGGTTCCATTACTGGTTCATTCCATAGAATTATTCTTCGATCCACACATTCCATGAGTGGAAACGAACAATATCTATTGAAATTGCCCATTTGACCAAAATTTATACAGTAATGTATAACAGCATCAAAGAAAAAATTTTTACCAGCATTGGGTGATGATAATATAAAAATGGAATTTTTCTTTGGAATCTTTTTATCTAATACATTAAATAAAATATTGTAAAATTTATTAATTTGTTCTTCGTTATCATAAAATTGGTAATTTATTAATTCCTCAACAGCATGTAAAGAATCTTCTATATTTAAATAATAATCATCTTTATTTACTGTAGGGGAATTAAATATTACGTTTTGTGGTTCTAAAGACATAAAATGTGTGTAAAGTTCTTCAATACTTAAGTCGTTATAAAATGCTTGATGAATTTTAAAAACGTTCAGAATTAATGAACTTACACGGTTAAAAAATTTATATTTTGACGTTAGCCAAAATGGTGTTGAAAATATATGACTTACTGGCGAGATGGCGTATTTCCGTAAAAAAAGGACGATGAGATCACCTTTTCCTGTTTTTCTGTAGTGGGTAATCTCGTTATCCTCTTCGCCATTTCTGCTACCACCTTCTGGATTAATATGTTCAATGGATCTACCGGGCTCGCAGTTAGGAAAGTCGAACGCATCTCCGCCTCTTTCCACCAACTCTTTTTCGGCAAGTCGGATATTTTCTCGAAATTGTAGATGTCCAGTTTGATCACCTGGTACCCAGTTTCTCCCCGAGATGTCCAGGTGGTTAATAATTCGTCCCTCTTTCTGGAGATAGATTGCGAGATTACACCAGTGATTGGTTGAGTAACTGTATGAGGGATCAGATCGTCGAGAAAATCTAGTCCCGAAGATTCTGTACGATTTGATATAGTCGACACTGGCGCAGCGACACGAGTAATTGGAGTATTGGCAATCATGGACGACGTGGTAGTGGTCGTCATGAGTTGCGATGAAGAAGATGGCGCCTCGGTGCTTTTGGAGTAACTCTCTATGATTAAATCGGTTAGTTGGGAAGTGAGCTTCTTTTCGATAAACATCGTGGAGAACTCGCTTTTTAAGACCCTGTCCTTGAAGTCCCCGTAAGAACATTCCTTTAAGGGTATTGAGTCCAATTTCAGTTGCTTGAGCACATTCATTATACCCTGATTCATAGTGTTTACCAGTTGTTTCCACTTCAAATTCCTTTGTTTTACACATAGTCGTTCCACTGTCTTCAGAGTCACTAGAATTAGCATCAGGAAGTTCGTCTCCCATAACAATTCTATCACTTCCAGCATAGACATGTTGTCGTTGTTCGGCAATCCAATTTCTGATGCTGGATGATGTAATTAAAAATTTCTTGAATTTCCGCTTGGTCATCGAAAATCTCTAGATTGTTCTGGACTGATTCCGTATCGGACGGTATTTCAGCTAATTCAACTTCATCGTTGATTGTCTCCAAAATAACAGAAATTTTTTGGCAATTGTTTCAAATATTTTATGTGCGGTGGTAAAATATAATACCACGAACTTCAGATGATCAATGAAACGCTGTTTTTTATTTTTTTTATCCACTTGTTCACGAGCACGTTGTTTACTTTCTACTAAACAAAAACTTGTTGCTTTTAGAAGCCAAATGCTGCTTTTTCTATAAAAATAAACTAAAATAACGGTAACTGATCTGGCCTTGTCTTATTTTTACTTTAAAAATTTGAAAAAAATGTATATCTATTTCTTTTCTGCACATGGAACAATTTTTTTCTTAAAATAGCACTATAAACATACATTGTAAAACGGTATGTAATCAACACCAACGCGCACAAAATTTATAAAAAATATTTTAATAAGTGGTATATCATATATACCACCAGCCCGGAAAGAGTTAAAAGCATACGTAAAATATTTTAACCATTCATCCCAATCGTTTCTGGATGTATGAATGTATGATCGTATGTACTCGTTAAATGTGCGATGTGATCTTTCAACTGTTCCTACCGTTTGATGGTGGTAAGTGCTGATGTAGCTTTATCTATTTTTAAAAGTGTAAGAAGTTCCACAAGAACTTGATTGTTATACTCAGTACCCATGTCACTGAGTATTTTATTCATGGGTCCATAAATTAATATGAAGTGTTCCACTAGTGCTTTAGCTATCGTTTTGGCACTCTTGTCAATTATTGGTATTGCCACTAGATATTTTGTAAGATCGCATATAATAGTTACAATGTATTGATTTCCCTTTTCTGTTATGGGAAGGGGTCCTACCGTATCTATTATTACGGTTTGAAAGGGTTTTTGTGGTGTTGGGGTGATAATCATATTTGTTTTTATGTGCTTTGTGATCTTATTGGTTTGACACTGAACACATTTCTTTACATATTGGTTCACATCCTTAGTGATATTTTTCCAATAATAAAATTGTCTAAGCTTCCTAAGTAGCCTAGTTGTTCCAGGGTGTCCTCCAAAAAGAGGGTTATCGTGGAATTTTTGTAATAAATATTTTTGTTCGTCCTTGTTAGTTATTATGCATATTTTGGGTGTGAGCGCTATTTGTAATTTCCTTATATGTTGATTAGCTTTTCGTTTAAATTTTTCAATTGATACGAGGTTAAATATATCATCATTTAAATTAATTTGTATTTTATCTAGATTTCTACTTATTGCTTCTTTTTCAAGAATTGGAAAAAATTGATCTAAATCGATATTTCCATTAGCAAAAGTGTTTCTTATATTAATCCTTGGTGCTAGCACTTTTTTCCCTCGTTTAAAATGAATTGTGGGGGTGCTTTCGTCAGTATTCACCTTAAGTTTGACCCACTTTTTTACGCAATCGAAGCCAATAGTTTCGAAAACTTTAGGTTTTTCAGTATCTACTCTATTATAATCCTTATTAATTTCATCATTTGTCTTATCCCTTGATTGTGCGCGTGTAGTTACCTTGAAAATATTATTGATAGAAGGTATTGATCTAATATCATTAAAGGCAATTCGAGACAGCGCGTCCGCTCCTGAATTATCTTTTCCTCTAATGTGTTCTATAACAAAATCATACTCTTCTAGTTCTAAACGAATTCTCGTTAATCTGCTGGAAGGGTTTTTTAAAGAATACAAATATGTAAGTGGTTTGTGATCGCTACGTACTAAAAATTGTTTCCCATACACATAGGGTCTAAAATGATTGACAGCCCATGTTATGTTCGGCGTTCACGGCCGAACGTTTAAATAATTAAACCGTTGGTATGTAGTTTAGTTCTTCACCGTTTATTTTCAAATTATCGCGTAGCATTTCTACTACCTCTTTGTTGTTATCTTCAGTGGATTTGCCCACTTCATACCCTGCAACAAGTAACGGGATTGTCTGTAGTATTTTTTTCCACCACGTCATAATAATGTTTGTTTTTATTAAAATTGTTTGTTTTAAAAAAAAAAAAAATGTTCACTTTTCCAAATGTTTTAATTTTAAATCACACACTTTAATGTTGTTTATGATGACTGTATATTTTACGATTTGTATTTTTAACTTCTTTTAACGATATCTTTGTCACTTGGTTGTTTGTGTGATTTTATGTACATAGATCTGTACTCTTGTTTAAAATTTGTTCACAAAAAATCATTTGCAAATATGCATCGATTGTTGTAAATTTGTTGCTTTTAATTTTTTAATATAATTTAATCGTTTTTATTTTACTTCAAAAACGTTCTTTGCTTTTTTTCACTTTTCACTGTATTTTGGTAATGTTTGGAATTGTTTTAAGTTATGTTTTATTCAAACAAATGTGTATTTAAACAATTGTTTATTTTTTTTTCTCTAGTTTTTCTAGATATTCTGAAGATTTAGAAATTTTTCATGTATTTTTTTTTGTTTGTTTTTGTATATGTCACAACTCTACTTTATTATAGATTAGTTATTTAGGGGGTTTTTTTTTTCAAAACTGTTTGAATTAATTTTGATAAAAAGTTTGTTTTATAGTTTACATATTAATTTTATGTTTTATATTTTTTTTTTTTAAACATACACCAATGTTATTATTGTGTCACTTGTCGACGGTCGCCATGTTATGTTCGGCGTTCACGGCCGAACGTTTAAATAATTAAACCGTTAGTTTGTAGTTTAGTTCTTCACGAACTCTTTATTAATAATCTTGTTATATCTATTTATCAATATATTTAAGGTAATGCTTAAACTAAAAGAATTTGAGGGTAAGCGAAAATACATAATGTAGAGTAAAAACAATTATAGTGTTTCTCGTTTTGGCTCTAATGAGCGACTGTTTATTATTATCTAAAAATACTTAAATCTAAGTATAAAATAAACTTAATACTAGCTACAGCTAAAGTGTGGGAAATGCTTATGTTTGCATTAATCCACACTGTAGGTTGCTTGTAGCATGGACATTCCATAGATTGTATGTTAATACTTCATACAATGTATGGGTGTTATATTGCCTGTCTACTACATGGCAATATACACTTATCAAACACGCTACACCTCCCTTTTTAGGAAAAAGATCGATCAATCAGAGTAGCTTATTGATCGGTCTTTTTATATAACTTATTTAATAAAATATTACATTGCGTTAACAAGACTTATTTAATAAAATATTACATTGCGTTAACAAGAGGATCTTAAATAAGAAATAAATTATCAAAATAAAAGATAATTAGAGAAAGGATTTAAGAGACGATTTAAATTATTACAATTCGTCTTTATAAAAAAAATTTTGTTCAAAAATAAAATGTATCAACCAACATTTTTATTTCTGTATTATTTGTAACTTATGTTATCATTTTTCTTTATAATACTGTAATTTTTAAACTATTTGTCAATTCAAACACATCACATGCCTTTCAATTACATGTACCCGCCGGTATGATCATTACCGCAAGGTCACTAATGTCAAGGAATGCGATGTTTTCATAGAAAAATGGGACTTGGTAATAATTGTATTTCCCATTGTCCAAGTTCATAAGTAATAATTCAGGTAATAAATTTGCTGTTTGAAGTGTTATTAAAGGACATGCGAGAATTATCAGCGATATTTATTATAGATTGTGGTTATTTTAATACCATAAATAATTGCGCTGTGTATTAACCAAAGAATGTTTGCTGTTTACACTTAGTGTAAAAGCTAGTTAACCGAAAAATAAAAATTTTAGATTTACAAAATAATTTATAGATTTTATGAGAAAATCATATTGTCAGTGCAGCTCGTTGATTACTGCAAGGTTAACTTTTTACCATTTTCCTCTTACTGAATCGTTCTATTACTATTTTTGTTATTATCGAAGTAGTATTGTGAATATTTATCTATGGTGCTACTAATGTCTAATGTAATGTTCGAATACATTAGCAATTTATTTGTGTTGTTCATTTGGCACGTCGTTTTTTCTTCCTTTTTTATTATTAAGTTCTAAGAAAAGGACTCTAATTGCCGGTCTCGGGACCTGAGGCGTGTGGAATTATTTCCAATGCCTTTAGCAATAGCTTGCCTTAACTTCAAAACACTAAGTCTATTTAATAGACTTGGTATACAACTTCTTCGGAATTCTAGTTCCGGTATTGGGTTTCCTGTCTTTATTTGACACAACATTTAAGCTTTGATCAGACCAGAGCACTCAAGCTGCTCTATCAATTTAAGATCAGAACTCTAAATATTCTTTTGGAATACCCCGGTACTTTCAACAATCGCGATTGCGCATTTCTATAATGCTTATCAAAAAGTGCACTTTTTATTCTTCCATCCAAAATATGTGTGGCCTATTTAACGGGCTCCGTTCACCTCGCCTTGCCGTCTACTTTTTCAAGACTTAGGATGATCGAGTCTAGGTCAATATCCTATTAACAAAGGGGCTGGCTAATGTACCGTATATAATTCATCAAGAATTATCTTCATAACGCGCTGCCATTTATTATTTAAAAATTTGATGGACGTCTCCCTTAAATTTTTATTAGTCTCATTTGAAGATATTAAAATTTTTTTTAAGATATTAAAATTTTTTTTAATTAAAGTTAACGTTTTTTTAATTAATTTTTTTTTTCAGGGTTAGGTCCTGTTGGACCCAACCCTTTAAGTACTTTTTTTTTTTTTTTTCACTATATCCGGCACGGTGGCAGGATCGCCATGTAGAGTAAAAACAATTATAGTGTTTCTCGTTTTGGCTCTAATGAGCGACTGTTTATTATTATCTAAAAATACTTAAATCTAAGTATAAAATAAACTTAATACTAGCTACAGCTAAAGTGTGGGAAATGCTTATGTTTGCATTAATCCACACTGTAGGTTGCTTGTAGCATGGACATTCCATAAATTGTATGTTAATACTTCATACAATGTATGGGTGTTATATTGCCTGTCTACTACATGGCAATATACACTTATCAAACACGCTACAATAATGACCAGACAGCAAAATATGTAATGTGACCCGACACCTAAAATGTATCGTTCATTGGCATTAAGTAATTGAACCAAAAGTAGGTCAGTCATTGACTGTAAAATATTATTGTTATTATTGACTTTAAAATATTATTGTTATTAGTCATTGGTATTTTCACCATAATAACTGGGATTTAGGGTGGCTCGTAAAGGCACACACCCATCTTCAGTCATGCCGTAGAGATAGCATTTATTAATCCCAGGTTTATGGCAGTATGTTAACGTGACTCGGAAAATGTGTTGTCAGTAACGTCAAACGATAAAGCTAAATCTTTAGCTTCACTTCTTCTGCTCTGTAGTGCTTTAAAAACCTAATAGGTTTGAATTCACTGACGAATTCGGTATATTAAGCACGCTTGGTCTTACGCCTGGTGCGCGAGCTGATACAGAATACTGCACTGCCTCTGCAAGGACTCCAAAACATGGAATTTCCTCATAGCGGTTGTGGTTATCTACGTCTATTGCACCGTAGAAGCCATTCTTTCCTGATACTGTGGTAAGTCTGGAAAGTCTGGGTACAGGTGTTGACCTGTGATGGTAACTATATTACCAACGCCTCTTAAATATACAGACACATCTAACACACACAGATGACAACCTACAGTATGTCTTTGTATGACCAAATTCTTGACAGTTGAAACACTGTGGTGGATCGCTACGTTTAATTGGCTCTTCAACTCTAATACGCCTATTTAGAAGATACCTTATATCGTATATGGGGTGAGTTGAATTTTTTGTTTTTAAAAGAGAAGCGTCAAACGCAACCTCTACACTATGTAGTGGTTGTGGTATTTTATTTTTATTTATTATATTGCGTATAAACTTCACTTCGTAATCTTCTGTCTCCAAAGCTGTTTTTATTTCCTCTACTGGGACAGAGCTATCTATTCCCTTGATTATGACTTTTAATCCTTTTGAACTTTTTAGTTGGTAAGTGTAAAAACATTTCTTCACTTCATCAAAATGATTCGCGATTATTCTGTAACTCTTCTCAGTATGCGTTTGAATTTTCGTTTCATTTATTTGTCCCCTTCGTATAGAGGCGACGTCAAAACTTTCCTTACCTACGAGTTTGGCCAATTTATTAATCAGGGCGTTAGAAGTTTGCTCGCGTAAATATTTCGGGAAAGGTTTTTGCTCTTTAACGGGAGGTTCTTCATCCACCTCAGACCTGGCAGGGATTGAAAATCTATTTTCACTTACCATATTTTTATCTAGCTGTGAGCCTGAATAATTTTTATAATGCTTCGCTGAAGTTTCTAGTCGTGCAGCTCTAGGGCTAGACTTCCTTTTTGTTATCGTTATATAACGATCCATTCCCGTTTGAATTTTATTGTTTTTTATCGTCTTCTATTGTTTTTTCGGCATTAGCCACACTCTTACTTTTACTCGAGTCTATGCTGTTATTTGAATTTATAATTTTTGTTATTTCTGTTTTGTTTGTTTTCGTAATTGTTGTTATTGTTCACATTCTTTTCAAGAATTGCTGATTTTGTTGTTTTCAAACGTTCAGCAGAATGTACTAACACATTGGGTTATAATGACCGCCACCGATCGTTTGTTTTAACTGTTAAATAATTCTCTCTTTTTCTTTAGCGCTCTTTACTTTGTTATTGTTGGTTTTTGTACTTTTTTCGTTAACATTGGGTTGACTCATTCGCCACCTTTTATTTATTTTATTTTTTTTTTCTTTTGCTATGCATTAATAAAAAACAGCCTTTTAAGTTGAATGTTAATAATTTAAATGAAACTTTTAATACAATAGCGTCCTTTCGCTTTTTATTCTATTTTCAAAATATTGTTTTTATTTAAAAAACTGTTTGTATTTATATATTATTTTAATTTGTAATGCCAGATAATTTAAAAACACGTCCGTACACGACCATGGTTTTACACAAACTGCTTAAATTCTGAATTTATATAATCATAAGGAAAAACTCATTTTCTTATCAACAAATTAAATTCATCATAATTTGAACATTATGATTTAACAATTTTCAAATCAACTTTTGATAAATTTTTTACTAATGATTCCAAGCTTAAAGGCATAAATCTTAACGAATCTATAATCCTTATTTATATGATTTCCCCATCCTCTGCGTATAGTCTCTGATAGACATATGTATAGCTGGTTATTAAGCGGAAAAATATTAATTGGGCCAGCTCCACTATCAGAATTATGTAGTTCCTTAGTTCCATTCTAAACGAATGGCAGTCATATTTAGAAAAGTTATGGAAAATTACTCTAAAGAATTTTGCAATTTAAAATGGAAATTACAAATTAAGTTGAGGTGTGTTCGAAATAAAAACAATGCTATGTTTTCTGTGTTTGTTCTCAACTGTCTGTGCTTTATTGAAAACAACTTAACGCTACTTATAAATAAGCAGTTTACAATTTAATAAAATATGCTTAATTGCTAATGTTGGTATTTTGCATATTGAATTATTTTAGTCGGAATTTGAAATAGGTTTCCAGACTTGTTGACAAAGAAAAATGCATTTATTAATTATTAGGAATTTTGTAAAAGGTAAAGAGTAAACAAAACAAAAGTAGTTGCAAAATACAACAGTCTGTAAAATAAAATTATGTTCACTTGCAATTTTATTGAAATAAAATTGCAATGTATAACTTATAATTTTATTTTTCCTTCAGTTACAATTATAATTATAATGTTTATATTATTATTCTATTTGGTGTTATCGTAACTATTACACTCTTTATGTGTCGGTCCCCTGTATTGACCCGTAAGATGACAATGGTTTTTAAGTTTCTGTTGATTAACAATAGTTTTTTTTCGCAAATGTGGTGCTGCCTTTATCATATCATCTGGTATTTGCCTGTTCTATAGTTCGGTTCCGCCTCCACTATAATTTTAAAATAATTACTATACAAATGCTTTATATCTTTAGCTAGGTATTCTACAAATTTTTTGGTGCATCTATTCCCTTATGCGGGCAATACTTATCAATATAGGAATTAAAACTACATTTGAATATTTTTTGTAGATGGAGAACTTAAAGAAGACGTATCAATACATTCTTGTATATACTCGAAATCGGCATATATTATAAAAGGAACATCAAGTTTTCTTTTATAATTACTAAAACTTAAAATAGACTTATCTTTTTTTGAAACCAAAGATACCCTTCTGTTACACTCATTGATGTGTGATGATATTTTTTTTGCATTATAAAAATGTTGCAATCGCATAAATAAAGCTTCCTCTTAGAATTACTTGTTTGTTTACCAATTACAAATTTTGTTGGTGCATCTATTGCCTTATTCGGACAACACTACATATACTTGTTTGAATATTGAAATTTTTACAAGAACTAAATTTGGACTCTTTGTATTTGACGAGCACAGCCAAACTTTCTGAATCTTTTACGTCTCGATCAATTATTTTAAAAAATTGTGCGTAAAATGTTTCCAATTTTACGTCTAGCAGGGGCTCTTTTCCTTTATACAATTTTTAAAAATCGGTCAATATCTATAACGAATCGAATTACAAAAATTATTAAGAAACAAAAATAATTAACTAACTAAGTTGGATCTAAAAGATTGTTTATAAATAGGTCATTCTTCAAAAATTTGATTTTAATCATGGTTTCATATTTTACTCGAATTTTGTAAGTATTTTCCCACTTTGAAAGAACTTTCGACATTATATCGATAATCAGAAGCCATTCTTTTTCTTTTAAGATTTCATTATCGTTTGAACGTTTAAACAATAACTATATTAACAAATTCAAGTTACATAAAAAAGCTTGCCTTGCGTAATGTGTAATTTAATATTTTAACAAGCTTTATGATATACGTTTAGAGCTTTAAATATTATTGAATTATATTATACTTATGTATTTGAAATATAAACTTAATATCATTAGCAAAAAGGTAAAAAAAAAATGTACTTCAGAATATCCTGAAACGTAATAAATTGTGACTAAGTCAGATCATTTGCATAGTTAATTAGTGGTTCTCCTCGAGAGAACTACAAAAAGGGACACTCTAAGTGACACACTGTATCTGTGGCTATGGAACACTGGAGGTCCTTTGCCTTTTTAAATTAGCTAATTTAAGGAAATTGATGCAAAAACACAAAATATCACAGTTTTGCTTCATATTATTATAATTAGAAAGTGAAAGAAAAGCCACAAGTTTATTTATTATTAATGTTTTTTTAATTGTGTTATAATTTATTTTATGGCAATTACAGGAGAGACATAAAGCTTTACTGTATCAATAGTGCATGTGATATTTTGTATTTTAGTCAACAAACAATATTATTACATAAAAGCGCAAATTTGAAATTGTTTACCTCATGCTAAAAAAAATTTAAATATATTTTAAGATACATTAAGTCCAGTGGCATAATGTCATAATGTTTGTTTTTCGTTAGTATTTTTTACCTTATAATTTGCTTTTATTTAATTTTTAACTTTTAAAGTGTTTTAAGTTTTATATTAAAAAGTTTTATTTAAAAATTTAAATAAAAGCCCAACTGATGTTAAAAACTCTACATCATAACTTCTTGAGAGATTGTTTTGTACCTGTAGATTCTATTTCGATGCTTGGAAGAACCTCATTATTGTTTTTAGTTGTACCGCCATTCTCTAGAAGGCCCAGATTTTTTGAATTTACAAAAAGTTTAATAGATGATGCTCAAATATTATTCTGGTTCCAAAAAAGTTTCTTGGAATTATAATGTCCAAATGGTCTGGTTTTATTAGTTTGAGAGCATTTTCGTCTACTTTATGTTCTGAAAACATTAAAAACTATTGTTAAAAAAAAATCTAAAAGTACAATTTCACACGAATTTTTTAACAAAATCTTTAAAATTACCTTTAATAATTTCTAAAAAAAAATCAGCACCTTTTAAAGTAATTAACAATTCTTTATATTGATTTTCAGATTCCATATCTAAAATAAGAAGTCAAATAAAAATTAAAACTTGTGTCATAAATCATGACTAAATAACTAGAGTTTAGTTCAATCCATATAATTTTAAGTTAAATTTGAACTTTTCTTTAGTTCAACATAATTAAAGTTTAGTTCAACTAACAACGTTAATATGGTTGGATGTGTGACTTAGTGTCTATTTTCGGACGCCATTTAAAAAAAAAACATTTACACAGATTTTGTTTTGTTTATGACTACGCTTAATAATTTAAAATGTATTTATTTACCTTTTTTATAATTGTTCTCACGTTTTTGTTGAAAGTTTTTTTTTTTAATTGTTTTTTCACTTTTTATTGAAATTGTTTACCTCATGCTAAAAAAAATTAAATATATTTTAAGATACATTAAGTCCAGTGTATAAGATTGTCATAATGTTTGTTTTTCGTTAGTATCTTTTTACCTTATAATGGGCTTTTATTTTATTTTTAACTTTTAAAGTGTTTTAAGTTTTATATTAAAAAGTTTTATTTAAAAATTTAAATAAAAGCCCAACTGATGTTAAAAACTCTACATCATAACTTCTTGAGAGATTGTTTTGTACCTGTAGATTCTATTTCGATGCTTGGAAGTACCTTTTTAGTTTTACCGCCATTCTCTAGTAGGCCCAGATTTTTTGAATTTACAAAATGTTTAACAGATGATGCTCAAATATTATTCTGGTTCCAAAAAAGTTTCTTGGAATTATAATGTCCAAATGGTCTGGTTTTAATAGTTTGAGAGCATTTTCGTCTACTTTATGTTCTGAAAAAATTAAAAACTATTGTTAAAAAAAATCTAAAATCTATTGTTAAAACAATTTCACACGAATTTTTTTAACAAAATCTTTAAAATTACCTTTTCAAAAAAATCAGCACCTTTTAAAGTAATTAACAATTCTTTATATTGCTTTTCAGATTCCATATGTAAAATAAGAAGTCAAACAAAATTAAAACTTGTTTCATAAATCATGACTAAACAACTAGAGTTTAGTTCAATACATATAATTTTAAGTTAAATTTGAACTTTTCTTTGGTTCAACATAATTAAAGTTTAGTTCAACTAACAACGTTAATATGGTTGGATGTGTGACTTAGTGTCTATTTTCGGACGCCATTTAAAAAAAAACATTTACACAGATTTTGTTTTGTTTATAACTACGTTTAATAATTTAAAATGTATTTATTTACCTTTTTTATAATTGTTCTCACGTTTTTGTTGAAAGTTTTTTTTAATTGTTTTTTCACTTTTTATTGTTTTTTTTTTTTTTTTAATTCTTTGACAATTAATTTCACTTTCAGTTAACAATTTTTATTTTGCTTCTTTATTGTAAGCCGATCACTTTAAGACTAACAATAAGGGTTGTTTTGTACATTCTCTCTGTATTTTATATTGCGAGAGAGAAAACGGCATGCTAGTGTTGTTGAATGATGTGTTTGATTAAGGTACTTTCGAGTACTCAAAATAAATGCATTAAGTAATCTTGTTTTTAACCTTTACAGTTAGTTTTGTAAGTAGAAATATAATTGTATATTTATCCCCGTATTCATAAATATATTGAACATCTTTTCAAAAACGTTTAAGTTAAAACACAAATTTTAGCCTTAAAACTGTATTCATAAACGAATATTATTTTTTTAGACAAAGTTTAAAGCTAATGTTCGTTTATAAATCAAATTTTAAGGCTTAAAATATGTTTAACTTATATGTTTTTGAAATTCTGTTTAATATTTTTATGAATACGGGCGTTATAATTTAATATTAAACATATGCAAACTTGTAAAATTTTATTCGTTTTTGCATTGTATATGTATGCGAACAAACTTTATTGGTATACTCGATTATTGGTACTCGGTACTTACTACTCATTAATTGAGCTGTACTGAAACATAATAACTGTGAGCAGTAATGCCAACTTGAAAGCGTTGTAAACTGCATATTTTACATAACGAACAAATATTTTCCAAACGTTTTGTAATGCAATTACTTTTTTTTTTTGGTGAAAACTAAATTCTTTAGCGCACAATAATTTTTTTTACGTTACAAATTTCGTAACTAGAAGATAAAAAGTTTTAGGAATTCAGTTTCTTGAAGAGTTTTATGATTATTAATGGGTTAAATTATAAAAATTGGTGTAAATTGTAAAGTTAGTGTCTGGTAAAATGAGTTTAAACTACATTTTCAATGCTAGTATTGTCCAAATGATCATTAGAATATATATTTGCCAGTCCGGACTTAAGCTTTAAACTAAAAGACATAACGAGATGATTACTAATGATATGATGTTTTTAGCGTTAAAAAAACACGACTTTTAGTTTTTCACTCAAAATTAACAACTGCTTTATTTTATTGATTCTTTTTTTTTTTATATCTAACTTACATACCATAACAGTAAATGTTTACATAAAGAATTAATAAAGTTAAAATTAAACGGAAATTGCAAGGGTTTAATAAATATGCGTAAATAAATGTCGATTAAGTTTTATATTGAATTTTGTCTGTGACCTATAAATTAATAAAGTTAAACAGAAATTGCAAGTTATTGGTTTTAATAATTTCAGTGTCAGCAATTATTTAGTATTATTTGATAAGTACTATATAATTAGGTGTAACTATACTATATTACAGGGTTTATAATAGGCTTAACTATAACAATGAATCTTGCTGACAAAAAATGTTTAACCTATAGTCAATATTTGTAACCGATATATTTTTAAGCCGAATGATGTTTAATTTTCTTTTTTAGTTTTTATTAGCGGTTGAATTTAAATGAGTTGTATTTAATTCATTTTAAAATTTAGCGCTTTTTTCTTCTGCAAAGTTGATTGTTGGTATTTTATTAAACTGAGAGTGAAATCGAAATGCTTTATATATGACAGGGGTAGAAAAGTTTATACGATCGTTATTATAATTATTTTTATTTTAAACGAATTGACTCGCAATAATTATTTTACTGATTGCTTTAGTTGCTACTTTGTATAATAAAATTTTATTCAAAGAATCGATGGAATTTTTGTTGATTCTTTTTATAACTTAAATGACAAATCAGAAACTCCTAAATGATATTAGTTTTGAGAACCGATTGATTAAAAATTTAATTAGATCCAAAAATTAAATTGAAAAATAATGTTTTCATGTGTGTTATTGTTTGATTTCAATACTGGTTTAATTTTATATTGAATAGATAACCCGTTAACTGATTTTGACTCATATGTTGCGGCAAACGAAAAAACAAATGGTTAAATTTATACAAGATTTATACTTAAGTAACGACATTGTTGCTTTTATAGTTAATTGAAAATTTTTCTTTCACTTGCGCCTTTTAATTTTAATATTAGACTATTTTGTGTATTGGTCACTTTTACGAAGTATATTTTATTTTAAAAGTTTTGGGTTATTTTTTAAATAATCTCCTGATTATGGAAAGCGTTTGCGTTTTTAGTGAAAGCGCCCGCATGGAAATCAAATTTTTCAAATTCAAAACTAACAACATCTAACATGTTCTTGCCAAATGTAGTGTAATTTTTATAAATTATTAGTTTTACTTGAATGTTAAATATTGCAATAATAGTCATTATAACGACATTTCTGTAAAAACGCCTTAATATGTACGCCTTTCTCAATCTGGGAGAATTTATCAAATATTCACTTTTTTATCTAGGTTAATCATAAAATAAAAACCAAACCTTTAGTACTCTAGGAGTGGGAAATAGCTACTCATTCAGACTTTTTTGACATTGAAATAAATATATTTGTAGCGATTCTGGTTCTCAATTTCACCATAAAAATTTTCTTTTATTTAGTAGAATTTTTTTTACTAAAATCAAGAAATATGAACTATTTCTGAGTATATAAACTATTTAGGTTTAACTGAAATTTTGGAAATTTTAATTGTTTTAAGAAAATTTTTCTATATTTTAGCAAAACTTAACTTAAATTAAGGAAAATTTGTGAACTATTTTGAAGTAAATTTGTAACTGCTTTGTAGTTTATGTCTTTTTTTTGAGTGTTATTCGGACAATACTTATCAATATAGAAATCAAAACTACATTTGAATATTTTTGTAGATTGAGAACTTAAAAAAGTTGTATCAATACATTTTAGTATAAATTTGAAATCGGCATATGTTATAAAAGGAACATCAAGTTTTCTTTTATAATTACTAAAACTTAAAATAGACTTATCTTTTTTTGAAAGCAAAGATACCCTTCTGTTACACTCATTGATGTGTGATGATAACTTTTCTGCATTATAAAAATGTTGTAGACAGTAATCGCATAAATAAAGCTTCCTCTTAGAATTACTTGTTTGTTTACCAATCTGTATTCTACAAACTTTGTTGGTGCATCTATTCCCTTGTTCGGGCAATACTTATCAATATAGAAATCAAAACTAAATCCTGTGTCGCAAGAATTTTTGATTGAATACGGCGTTGTGAAACGCGTAACTTTGCCGACCACATTTGGAATCGTTTTGTCCAAAGCAGATTTCACTTCATCGGTTTTCATACCATGAAAAAGGCCTCTTAAGACAAATGAAATTTGTTTTAGCTGTTTTGGTGTATATGAATATGAGTGGATATTTTTCTCCCTCAATAGAGCCATCATTTCTGAATGGACTTGCACATCATTAAGGTACAACTTACTTTTGTGTTTATTAACGTTTTTTATTTTAAACGTTATTTTTGGAGTTTTAGCTTCTAGTTGTTCAACTAGACGTTTGATGTTGACATCGAATAAAAAAATTGGGGGGCAAAAAGAATTGGTGACCTTGTTTTTCGTGACTTTGGAAGCCGATTCATCTCTATTCTGTTTGGTACCAACCTCAGCGTTTTCAGTTTCAATTTCCAACCCGGAAAGTAGTGCAAATCTGTTATCACCCAAATGGGAGACGTCAATGTTGGTCGGTGACGATACGTCTGCTGATCTTTTCCGTTTTATGAAATTAAATTGTGGTTGGCTGCCTCCATTATGCGGTTGTTTAATTGTTGAGTTCTCGTCCTCGGTGTCCATGGTTGGACTAAAAAATTGGGATCACCTTTGCAGTAAATGCTCCAATGACGCCTTTGGTTGTGTGTTGTTTTTTAAAAAATGTATTAATTTTTAATTAATTAGAAAATAATATTGCGCGTAAAAAAAAGTATGTCTGCTTCACCCAAACGTCAGCTCAAAAAAAAAAAAAAAAAAAAAACGAGTGAGTGAGAAATTTGATATCGATGACCGATGTAACCATTACACTATGTCCCCACGGGACATAGTTATGTTAGGACATCTAACATCACACAACACCGCCGATGGAAATGTTGTCGCGCGGTGGCAAGCCGGCGTAAACAGTGATGATAACTTTTCTGCATTATAAAAATGTTGTAGACAGTAATCGCATAAATAAAGCTTCCTCTTAGAATTACTTGTTTGTTTACCAATCAATCTGTATTCTACAAACTTTGTTGGTGCATCTATTCCCTTGTTCGGGCAATACTTATCAATATAGAAATCAAAACTACATTTGAATATTTTTGTAGATTGAGAACTTAGAGAAGACGTATCAATAAATTCTAGTATAGATTCGAAATCGGCATATATTATAAAAGGAACATCAAGTTTTCTTTTATAATTACTAAAACTTAAAATGGACTTATCTTTTTTTGAAAGCAAAGATACCCTTCTGTTACACTCATTGATGTGTGATGATAACTTTTCTGCATTATAAAAATGTTGTAGACAGTAATCGCATAAATAAAGCTTCCTCTTAGAATTACTTGTTTGTTTACCAATCAATCTGTATTCTACAAACTTTGTTGGTGCATCTATTCCCTTGTTCGGGCAATACTTATCAATATAGAAATCAAAACTACATTTGAATATTTTTGTAGATTGAGAACTTAAAGAAGTCGTATCAATACATTCTAGTATAGATTCGAAATCGGCATATGTTATAAAAGGAACATCAAGTTTTCTTTTATAATTACTAAAACTTAAAATAGACTTATCTTTTTTTGAAAGCAAAGATTCCCTTCTGTTACACTCATTGATGTGTGATGATAACTTTTCTGCATTATAAAAATGTTGTAGACAGTAATCGCATAAATAAAGCTTCCTCTTAGAATTACTTGTTTGTTTACCAATCAATCTGTATTCTACAAATTTTTTTGGTGCATCTATTCCCTTATTCGGGCAATACCTATCAATATAGAAATCAAAACTAGATTTGAATATTGTTGTAGATTGAGAACTTAAAGAAGTCGTATCAATACATTCTAGTATAGATTCGAAATCGGCATATGTTATAAACGGAACATCAAGTTTTCTTTTATAATTACTAAAACTTAAAATAGACTTATCTTTTTTTGAAAGCAAAGATACCCTTCTGTTACACTCATTGATGTGTGATTGTTACCTTCGAGAGCCTTCTTCGTTCACAAATGGAGCCTTCGATGAGCCTTCTGAAGTGGTTGGGTTAGTCGGCCTTGTAGTGGAATAAAACCGATACAGGTGGTTGTTTTCCTTTTTTTATTTCGCTCTTGGAGCCAATTTTTATTTAATAGGTTTTTTTCTTTTATTTTTTATTGAAGTTACAATTTAATTTTATTTAATTTGCTTTGGTTTGATTTTATTTTAACTTTCTAAACGATGTAAGATGTTGCTGCTGCCGGTAGTAAAAAACGAGTGAGTGAGAAATTTGATATCGATGACCGATGTAACGATTACACTATGTCCCCACGGGACATAGTTATGTTAGGACATCTAACATCACACAACACCGCCGATGGAAATGTTGTCGCGCGGTGGCAGGCCGGCGTAAACAGTGATGATAACTTTTCTGCATTATAAAAATGTTGTAGACAGTAATCGCATAAATAAAGCTTCCTCTTAGAATTACTTGTTTGTTTACCAATCAATCTGTATTCTACAAACTTTGTTGGTGCATCTATTCCCTTGTTCGGGCAATACTTATCAATATAGAAATCAAAACTACATTTGAATATTTTTGTAGATTGAGAACTTAGAGAAGACGTATCAATACGTTCTAGTATAGATTCGAAATCGGCATATATTATGAAAGGAACATCAAGTTTTCTTTTATAATTACTAAAACTTAAAATAGACTTATCTTTTTTTGAAAGCAAAGATACCCTTCTGTTACACTCATTGATGTGTGATGATAACTTTTCTGCATTATAAAAATGTTGTAGACAGTAATCGCATAAATAAAGAATTAGAATTACTTGTTTGTTTACCAATCAATCTGTATTCTACAAACTTTGTTGGTGCATCTATTCCCTTGTTCGGGCAATACTTATCAATATAGAAATCAAAACTACATTTGAATATTTTTGTAGATTGAGAACTTAAAGAAGTCGTATCAATACATTCTAGTATAGATTCGAAATCGGCATATGTTATAAAAGGAACATCAAGTTTTCTTTTATAATTACTAAAACTTAAAATAGACTTATCTTTTTCTGAAAGCAAAGATACCCTTCTGTTACACTCATTGATGTGTGATGATAACTTTTCTGCATTATAAAAATGTTGTAGACAGTAATCGCAAAAATAAAGCTTCCTCTTAGAATTACTTGTTTGTTTACCAATCAATCTGTATTCTACAAATTTTTTTGGTGCATCTATTCCCTTATTCGGGCAATACCTATCAGTATAGAAATCAAAACTAGATTTGAATATTGTTGTAGATTGAGAACTTAAAGAAGTCGTATCAATACATTCTACTATAGATTCGAAATCGGCATATATTACAAAAGGCACATCAAGTTTTCTTTTATAACAACTAAAACTTAAATTAGACTTATCTTTTTTTGAAAGCAAAGATACCTTTCTGTTACACTCATCGATGTGTGATGATAACTTTTCTGCATTATAAAAATGTTGTAGACAGTAATCGCATAAATAAAGCTTTATGGTGGATGGTGGCAAAGAATCCGAAAATAAATAACAAACGTTGTCTTTCAATTTTTGTTAAAAATTTATTAAATTTTATTTTAAATGTTTTGAAAAATGAAATTTTTTTTTTGAAATTTTTATTATTTGTATTTTTGTTAAGATTTTATTAAATTTTATGAAAATTTTGAAAAGTTTTGTTGTTGGTTGTGAGTCGTGTTGCTGTTGTATGTGTGTTCATTTGTGATGGTAAGTTGAGGAATTTATTTAACTGTTTTTTTTTCTTGTTTTATTCTTTTCTCTTTATATTTACTGTACCACTTTTTTTTTAAATCACGCCACTTCACTATAACGGTATTTTCTTTTCTGTACACTGTATGTGGATTTGCATTGTTCTAGAGATTTTTTCGGCTTCTTTTTATTCTTTTTCTTTCAGTTTTTTTTTTGTTAAGTTTTTTCTTTAAATTTAACGGTTATTTTTTTGGAATTTTTGGAAATTGGTTTTGTTTTTCAATTTTTGTACAGCCTGTTTTTTTCTCTATTTTCCAAATTTTTCCATTAAGTATACTATTTTTGCACATTTTTCCTCATTTAAATACAGTTAAGTTTTTTTTCAGAATTTTGGGATTTAAATTGATGTTTTTCCACAAAATTCCTTTGGCTTTTTTTTCACTTAGTGGTAAATTTTCGATTTTAAAGTTTTTTTTTTTCGAAATTCCGAAAATTTTTGTTATATGGTTGTTAGGGTTTGGCAAAAGTGCAGTTTAGCACCTTACGGCAAAAAAAAAAAATATGTCCGGATTTGGGGTTAAAAAAGAAAAAACCGAAATTAAAAGTTAGCGGCGCTCGGACCCGGGGGACCCACTGGGTCCAAAAAACGAGGGGACGTAGTAACACGTAAGTATGGGTACTCAAATTAAAGAAAATTGTCTCACGATTTCAAAAATGGTATTTGTTTTTTGATCCATGAAACATAGTCCGAATTACAGCCATGTTTCGACCAAAAAAGGGGGTCAAAAAATTTCGAAAAAAAAAATCCTCAAATGAAAGAAATTTTGTCACGATTTCAAAAATGGTATTTGTTTTCTGATCCATGAAACATAGTCCGAGTTAGAGCCATATTTCGACCAAAAAAGGGGGCCAAAAAATTTCGAAAAAAAAAATTCCTCAAATGAAGGAAATTTTGTCACGATTTCGGAAAATGGTTTTTTTTCCTTACTCGGTGATTTTGGACCGAACTAGAGCCATTTTATGAAATATTAGACCCTTTAGAAAATAAATATTTAAAAAATGACGTTTAGTTGCTATCGTTGGCGTTACCCAGGGATTACCGCGTGGAGGTGATAGTACAATATTAAATCCCCTAATTGTAATTATAAAACGTTATTAAAATTACTAAATGTAATTTTAATAACGTTTTATAATTACAATCAAAAATGATATGTAATCTTAATTTCATAATAAAGAAATTATGAAATTGAAAGTACATATCCTCGTCTTCATCGGAGCTGTCGTCCGCTGTTTCGGCAACCTCAAAAGACGGGAGAGCAGTGCGAGGATCGTAGAGGACTCCTGCAATCCTGCAAAACTCCACAAAAGGGTCTAGTTTCCCTGCCGAGCGTCGCCGAAGGAACATATGTTTGGCTAAATATGCAGCCATAAATTCCTTACGACGACCTCCTGTGGGGACACTCCGTTTGGCATGAGCCCAAGACCCTTCTATCGAGTTCGTATGCGCTCCTGTCTCTGGATCTTTGAAATGAAGCGAGTGGTTAACTTTTAGGTGTATAAACCCGTGGTCTTCGAGGCAGTCATACGACTTCCAGAAATCACTAATAATAGTGGTTCCTGGAAGTATCCACTGCTGTATGACTGGGAGCAATGTGGCAACGTCCCGTTTTTCAACGGGTACCATAAAAGACTTGCCACTTTCTCTCTCGAAACCACCAAACACCCATTGGCCTTCCACTCGCTTCCCACGGTGGTATTTCCGCTTACCAAACTTACTTTCTTCTATTTCAACGACTTTGCCAGCCCCACCGATTGGTTTCATATTGATGACGAGGTCATCGTATGTTACCTCTCGGCAGAAGCTGGCCCAATCAACCACAGTATGCTGCGATTTAATTTGGTATTTACTTAATTTGGTATTTACTGATGGTATTTACTGATGGTGACCAAAGGCAAATTGTCGACCCAATATAAAATGAATTTCGCTATTTCCACGAAACTAAGGTGAGACTTTTCGAAAAAAGTCCCGCTGGCCAATGAACGTTCAAAGTTGCATTTGGTTCTCCAATGTTTACCTTTGTTTACGTGGAAACAGCGCCATCTATATCTACCATTGCCTGCTTGGGTCAATGTCATAGGGGTTGTATGCCCCTTTGGGCAGAACATTGTATTATGATAATGGGTGATGTGTTCGCACTACAGCTTCCTCTTAGAATTACTTGTTTGTTTACCAATTAATCTGTATTCTACAAATTTTGTTGGTGCATCTATTCCCTTATTTGGGCAATACTTATCAATATAGAAATCAAAACTACATTTGAATATTGTTGTAGATTGCGAACTTAAAGAAGTTGTATCAATACATTCTAGTATAAATTCGAAATCGGCATATATTACAAAAGGAACATCAAGTTTTCTTTTATAATAACTAAAACTTAAATTAGACTTATCTTTTTTTGAAAGCAAAGATACCCTTCTGTTACACTCATTGATGTGTGATGATAAATTTTCTGCATTATAAAAATGTTGTAGACAGTAATCGCATAAATGAAGCTTCCTCTTAGAAATACTTGTTTGTTTACCAATTAATCTGTAAATATTAAAAGGAACATTTCATAAGTAAAGCGAATATTATACATGTAAGGACGGACTTTACCATTCCTTGTTATTTTCTTTTTAAACCAACTATTAAAACACACTCATTAGTTTAATATAAAGTTTATTATTAGTTATTATTGAATACACTAAAGCTTAAATATTCGCTTATAATTAAAGATTTGTTGAAAATTGATTCCTTCTTTTTCAACCGCTCATCTTAAGCGTCAATGTCCTCTCTGTCCTCTGTCTGCGTTCACATTCGTCGTTGTCCGTTACAATGAGTGTTAACACTAAATACCCTACAGGCAAAATTAGACCTACCCTACATACATATAAATTAAAACACTTTGTTTTAGGTGTTTTCACGTCTTTTATTAACAGCACTATGTGCTTTCTTATCTTCCGTTCATTAGAAACGTAACTTAAAGACTAACCTAAAGGAATACAAAATTATTACACTTGTTTGAGTTTTATTTCTAATTTATTTTATTATAATACGTTAATTAGTTAGATTTATTTGTTAAATTCTTGAATCACTTATTGTTCTATTTTTGATTCATTAAAATTTAAACTTAAGTCACTAAAATTTGTTTATTTTTTTTGTTTGTCCTGGAAGCGGCTGGTGTGCAACACCGTCCCTTTTGCCACGTGGCTGCTAAGGGGCCCTTTTTCACAAACCGCGATGAATCATTGACTGAGGCTATAGAAGGCTCGGTGGTTTACTTCTTTTTTACACTTATGTGAGGCTATAGGCTCACTAGATTTTAAAAAGAAAATTTTCGCGTATCCTACGGTCCCTGCTTGGGCGCCAATTAAAACACTTTGTTTTAGGGGTTTTCACTTCTTTTATTAACAGCACTGTGTGCTTTCTTATCTTCCGTTCATAAGGAACATAACTTAAAGACTAACTTAAGAGAATACAACATTTTTACTTTATTCACACAAGCTTGACAACATTAATGTCAATTCATCAAATACATGGTTGCGCGTGCAGCGCGAACATGACACTTTTGTTTTGAACAAAAGTGCAGACGCTATCGTTAGCAAAAATTAATGTGTAAAGTTGCGAAATAACAATAAATAAATATTGTGTTAAAATTGTGAAATAACAATAAATGTTGTATAAACTTATATATATATGATTTTTTATTTTTTTTTTATTTTTCTTTATGTTAAACTTGCCTTGACATATTTTCAATCCAGACATAGTGGGCGTTTGATAAAGAGTCTTCTTGAATATATAAAGATTAATATGTTTTGGATTTAAGAGTTTCCGATTTATGATATGGTCCAACAATTAAACTCAATTCTTCGTCATACCGGAAAACATTCACACTAATATTAGGGTTTATGTCCTCAAACTTAGCGACGTCTTCTATTTTTAATGGAAACTTTAATCGAGTTAAATTTACCATCCAATCATTAATATTTATTTCTGTAAGATTAATATTAGAATTATAGATAGATGTTCGACTAGGGTTGCCATATTTGAAAAGTGAAAAAAAAGTACATTGATGAAAAAAAAACAGTACTTTTCAAAAAAAAACAGTACATTTTTGTATTTATTGTTAACATAACTTTTACTTCAATACATCACATATTTACTTAAAATAAGTCAATACACCGAACCAAATAGCGTATTTAAAATCAAAAAAAAAAAAAATGTTAGATCTTTAACGAAATTTTGTCAATTTGTTTTTTTAAGATTTAACAAATTTTATTCAAATCAACAATATTTCGTCAAGTTTACATCCTCTAAAGAAGTAAAATTGACTGAATTTCATCAAATTGACTAAATAATTGGCTAAAATTATTAGTTTGGACGCCATTACTTTTTGCATTTGGCAGTTTCATGAAAAAAAAATTGTGTTTACAAACATCCATTGCTTGAAAAGTAAACAAACCAAACTTATATATGTACAAAGAAACGAAGTGGAATTAATACAGGGAGATTCAAAAAATTTATATAAAAAACTATTTCATTGCAACAATTGTTGACAGTTCCATAAGCAAATAATCATATAATTAGACATTGCTAGTACGAAATTCCCAAATTTCTTTGCAAATATTACTAAAACTATTGTACACACGAAAAAAAACATGGTTAAAAAAATATATATTCTTTGTACACGCAAAAAAACTTGTTTATATAAAAATATGTAAAATATACAAAAAAAAAAACAGTACAAAAACAGTACAAATCCAAAAAAACAGTACTTTTGCGTACTGTTTTAGGTGTTGTGAATAAAACAGTACATTTTTCAAAAAACAGTACATGTACTGTTTAAAACAGTACGAATGGCAACCTTATGTTCGACATGCATGTTCATGACTATGTACTGGCGCTAGGGCTGATATTATTGCCCATTTAAAACAATATACATCGTTGTTTTGAACGTTTATACATCCATGTTTGTTTTCCAGTTTTGGGGGAAACAAAACTTTGGGGTGTTGATATTTATTTCTAAACGTTTAGAGACAGCAAAGCCCAATTAATGTCCCTTTACTGGAATTTCTCCATCTGTTTTAAAATTATTTAAATTTTTCTTTTGTACCGCAATAATTTTTGATTGAAATTGTTTTTATTCAATTTCAGATATGACCTCATCTATTTTATTAACATGTACATGAAACACAAAAAGTCTAAGGTTAAACTTAATTGCTGTATGAGATTTAAGTTCTGATTCCATGATTGGGAGTAAAATTTCTTAAGCATTGTTCATAAATGCTGCTAACAAATTCTCTTCGTCCTGGTTTTCATAGACTAATGTTTCAATTCTATTTTTAAAACCAGGGTATATTGTTTTAAAATTTATGCAGCTTTCGGTTTCATATATATTTTCAGTTTTAATTTTTTGTTGGTGTGATTGTGAACTTAAATGGAGACTCCGATTCCGTTCCGAAATATGTTTTTTACAAACATCGCATTTTTTATAAACACTTGATGACGAACCACCTTCAAATTTATCGTCCCTTTTGCAAGTAGTTTCATTATCATAGTTAGATAGGCGTTGTTTTTTTATATTGTTGATATCATGATTAATGATGTGTCTTTTAAGATTGCCAGCCTCAATTTTATTATCACCTTCGGAATTAGTTTCATGTCTTTTAAGGTTGAATTTTGTAGTAAATAATTTTTTACACTTCAACTTTTATATTTTCACTATGGTTTGTATTAATATGCTTTTTTAAGTTACCCTTTGTTGAAAAGGCCTTATATTCAATATTAAATCCTAAAAAATTAAAATCGCTTAAAATCCATATTTTCTTTCGCAATACAGTTTTGGTAATAATACATAAAATTATTCAATTAATTAATTAAAACATTAAATAATAAAAATGTGATTCTTAACTTACCTTGAAAGGATTTAGCTTTTCTGTATGAAAAGTTATGTATTCTTATTATGTGTCGTTTTAAGTTCCCCTTTGTAGCGAAACTCCGATCACATAACTCGCATGTCACTTTTGTTGGGTCCAATTTTACAATTAAAGTTCTAGTTCACATATAATATAATTAAAACACCAATATCTTTTGGGCTTTCATCAGCAACTGACTTTATTTATTAAAAATTATCTTATTCTACCTTATTAGTAACCATGGGAAAATGCAACGTTGCCATTCCCACGGTGAATATAGTTAAGGTAGGTCGCGTAATTGAATTAAAATAATTAGGCTTTTAGCCAATCATAATTAAGGTGTCAAGTTGTCATATTTTAAGGTATGACAACGTTGACTTATCAATTACACTACACACACTAGGTTTACACAACACCACATTATTTCTACTTTCAATATATGTGGGTTTATTTATTTCCTAGTTTGTTTTATTTTATATAAAAATAATATATGTTTTATTGATTTAAAATAAGTTGATAGATTTAAATTTAGCGAGTGTTTACACACTAATCAAGTCAATGCCAGTCTACAAAATGTCGTCTTCTCAGTTAACCCTTGTCCTTCCGTATACCCAAAATAACTCATTCCCACATTCGGCCATTCTGAGGTGAATTCGACCCGAATTCGTGCTCCTCCAGATCCAGATACCAAGGCTTCATATATTCTGCACAGGTTGTTGTACTTCTTGGTCCTTCCGACAGACCGACCTTCGTCACCTCGTATGTATCATTCCTCTTGACTTTAGACACTTCATAGGGTCCAAGATACTTTGGTCTCAAATTAAGTCCAGGGCCAAATTGGGTGCGTTTAATGGCTACTAAATCTCCTTTATCATATTTATTTGGCTGTTTTCGTCGTAGATTGTAGGTTTCTTGATTTTCGGCTTGCACTTTGGCTATCTGTTGTTTGGCTTCTCGGCGTAAATGATTACGTTCTTCGTTAAAAGTTGCTATCATCTTCAATGCATTTGCTAATTTCCAATTGTTGTTGATTATGCATCTTGACACCTATCATCAATTCAAACGGTGTTGTATTGATACTTCGAGAGTATATTGGTCATCTTCGACATATCGGTACCACTGTACTGTACTGTTGATCTGGACTCTTACCATTCAGTTTATTAAATTTCTTTATTTTTATCTCTGATATTAACGAATCAAATTTACTACTTAAATCTTTCATATCATACTGGTTCACTGGATAAAAATATCCCTCATCAATTTTATAGTCAATATTGTCAACTTTAATCATCTTATTATTGGTACTGGATCCATGAACCACAGTCCATATTGCATGTATAAACCGTAGTAAATTTCGATCTTTTGACATGACGGGATTGTTATCAACATTTTCAGCTGTCATTGGTGCTCCGGAACGATCTGTTATGGCAGCGTTTATTGTAGAGGCTTTAACATCCTCAAAATCAGAATTTATAAGACCAATAGTCTCAGCATAAAATACTACGATGTGAATGAGTTTCTCATCAACTTTAAAAACAGTGGTATATCTTTTGAAGCTAGTTTCCAGCTTTGAAGATGAGCTTAAAATATATTTTAGAACATTTTCATTTTTTAAATATTGAAATACGTTGGCATATTTTTTTGATGCCGTATCTATTAAACTAAAAATATAAGGAATGCTACATTCCTAAGTAGCGTTCGACGCTATATAATTGTACTACTTACTATTTTACCGTTTAAATATATCCGTTCAAATACCGTTATTGGTTTTATATGTTTATACGTGTTATTTTTGCAAATCAATTGCTATCAATATGGCTATTCTCAGTCTCAGTGGTTTTGCTAATCTCCGTGCGGAAGGTAGAGGTAATCACTGAAAACGTGACAGATCAAAGACTTTTTTTTCGCACATATGCATACATACACGTCGTTGATTTTTTTTTGTTATTTTTTCACTTTAATTAATTAAAAATTCATTACATTCTCGGTTGAGCCCCCAACATTTGTGGGTTTATTTATTTCCTAGTTTGTTTTATTTTATATAAAAACACTTTCATTTAACCCTTTAACAATTAGTTATTATTTATTAACAATTACCTCCAATTAGTTCAACATCAAAGTGTTTCACTGTACTTGTAAAAAGTAAGTTAAATTTATGCTTACGTTGTAAAAATTAGAGCTGTAGTATAAGTAAACATTTACAGTGAATTTGGTTTACCGTATACTAATATGAAATACACAGCAACTTTGGATCCATGATTACTATCCTTCTATTTAAATTTAGATATTTGAAATTCTTCATTTTGCAAAAAATCATCAATGTTTACATATTCAGGTTTGATTCCCAAACCTACATTAATGATTTCCCGATAATTCTACAAGTAAAAAAAGCATAAAATTAAATAGAAATATAAGAACATATAAAATCATTTTTTATCCTACCATTTTAAGTATTGTGAATAGAGCGGAAAAGTTTATTACAAATTGAAGAAAAATTTTGAATGTTTATTTCAATAGTTTCTTTCTCAATACATTTTTCTAAACAATTACTCTTGACCATACTCAAAATGAAATAAAAAGTCAGTGATCTTGACAACAAAACATATAAATGTCCCGTATCAATTTATTTGTCTTTGGAATTTTTAATAACAGCATTAACGGCTTCTGTAATTTTGTTTATGTGATCCTGTGTTTTTGTGCTTACTAGTATTTGTCTATTTTCTGATTCAAAGATCTCATGTAGCTTGAATTTGACATTCTCAAAATCATCAAAATCTGGTGTACCAGCAACTATCTTAAGGGCAGTGCCTAAAATATTAATGCTTCTAGCATGTTTATGGTGAATGTCAAATGATGCCAAAATTGCTCTTATTCGAGCAACATCTGATTCCAAAATTTTCAACATATGAGACAAAGTAAAATGTTTTGTAAGGTGTAAGGTTTCATCGGCTATTTCTGAGTACATTGTCAGGTTTGTAGTATGCCTAAGATAATCAAAATCCTGCCATATAATTACTTTCCCGTCGATAATAGAAATGTAGTTGGAATTAGAAGAGTCTATTAATTTTGCGATCACTGTCTGTAGTGATAAGTAAAATATATAAACAGGACAAAATAAAAGTGGAGCGATTGTATGTGGTTGAGAAATTAGTTTTATTTTAAGTTGTCCCTCCCTTTAATAAGAACTGTAGTTCCTAATGACAATATGAATATATAAATATATATTATTTTACTGAACTCTTAAACAAACAGGTTGTAATTAATAAATTACCGTACAATATATCTGTGGTCACATGGAAGAGAAGCTTAAGTCGAAAATTGAAGTTTTGAGATATCACCAATTTTGTGTAATTTTTATTTTAATTGATTTTTGCGAATAATCTATAAACTAACATATCGCTAACACGTTTATTAGAAAAGAAATGTTCAAATTTTAAAAAAGTATTGGCAAATAAAGAATATTTGACACCTTTTCTACTTAAGCGCTTTTTCGGTACTGAAATTTGCGTTTTACTGGACCTTAAGTAACTTAAGCGCTTCTATTGAAATAAAAAGTATGTATTGTGTAGTTTTAAGTTAACATAAGACGTTTTATTCAATTTTATTTAAAGAAATTAAAGTAATTAAGCTTAGTGCTTACATGACAATATTTTTGTTCTTAACGAAAAATTAAAATTAAATTCTAAAATTAATAATAATATGATATTGTTGAATATGAAATTTTATAATCATTCAAAAATCTCATCAGCTTCAGTTAAATCCGGGTGGAAGTCCAACATGTCTGCAGTATTTAAGTTCAAATAAAAGTCTTTATACATTTCGTCAATAAGTGGCAACATGTCAATTAAATCTTGTTTCTTCTTTTGATTAATTTCAATTGGTGAAAAATAGCATTGTTTTAAATTATTTTTGTTAATAGAATTTATGCCTCTTTTCTTTAAATTAATTTTTCTGAAAGGCTCATTTTCATCTAAGGAAGTTTTAAAGAAAACGATTCCAAATTCTTTGGTAAATCGTAACCACTTTATATCACCCCAACAGTATTTCTGCCCATCGTCATCCACCTTTCTCCATAAAAATAATTCCTTAGCAGCACTCGCAAAATCAATAAATTGGTTTCTATTCATTTCACTCACACGAAACTTATTTTTCACTCCAACAGTCCTAATAAATTGATACCAGTCCCGAGGGTGGTGAATTTGTACTGATGTTTTTTTTTTCTTTCTTTCAATTAAAGCATGATCGCTATCACATTTCATATGTGTGTGGCCAGGAACCAAAAACTTATGATCAATTATACTTATTGATCCTGTTGTGTCGGTAGATTGCATGAATAAGGCAAACATTGTTGCAACAAAAGAATTTTTATTCTGGCCAGGACAGCAATCACTATAAAAAATTACATGTTTGACAGAGGGTTGTAGGCTTTGTAAGTGTTGGAATAAACATGACGCTACACAGTGGTTCCAAACACAAAAAACATGGTAATAAATATAGATCTTTTAAACTACTGGTCCAATCGGGAAATGGTGTTCCCAAAAATTGAAAAGCGGGAGCTAACCTTTAAGGAAAATGTTTCTGTGGTCACCCTGTTTTAACACAGGGTGTGCTACAGGGTGTCAAAGTTGACCATCTCGAGTATGAAAGAGCTTTAAAGGGGTATAACTTCTATAACCATGCATCGATTTTAGTGTTTTTTGGACTTTTTTAAATCTAGGTTACGAGACAAAGCAAAAACATGCTTCATGTACCATAGTAACTCTTACAGTTAAAAAAATATTTCACTTTGAATTTCAAAATCTTCATTTTTCGCCTTGACTTTTTTAATAGTTTTGCCAATAGATTATTCATTTTTCAAAGAAAATGCTCAAAATTTTTTCAAGTCATTGTAATGACCTTTCTTAAACTCCTAAAGAAAACTTTTTTGAATTATCTTAAGCCGTTTCGCAGTGATACTATTTTAAACTCAAAAATTAAAAGTGTGTTCTGAAAAATGGGGTTTTTTGGTCAGATAAGGGGTAACTTCACACACCTTTATATATATTTTGCTGATATTTTTTGGATTAGTTTTTTACATAGTTTGATAGAGTAGACTTCAAAAATGCTTAATGGTATAGTTTAAAGCATTTTTGGATATGCACCCTACGTCCAGCATTGGTCGAAAATGATGAATTTTTGAACGGAATTCTATGTTTATGACCGTGATAAAAAAAAGTCACGCCACTTAGACACGATTTGAAATTTTTATACTGTAAAGAGATTTATTCTAATGAGTTTGCCACTTCATTTGCCGCCGCCCGCTCTAAAACGTAGCCTGGAGAGCAAATTTTGTGGAAAAAGTCATTTTTTCAAAAGCCTTTTTTTGATTTATAAAAAAAGCGTACTTATATTATCAATTTCAGCAAGATTTTATTTTATTTTTAATAAAACGTAAATAATTGTCCTACATTCCAAAAATCTTTTCGATATTGCTTATGGTTATTTTTACATAAAACATCAAAGTTCAATGTAGTATATCTAACTATAATTAATTGTACATTTATTGGCTTTTGCTTTCGGTAATGTTAAAAAATTTAAATAATTTCAGAAATTTTTTTACATATTATTAAATTAGACTTAGTTATCAATTCAACGATGCATAAATCGTTTATCTAGTGTAATAAATGAATTCAAACTATTGCGCTTAAATCAGGCATTTCAGGTCAAATTGCAGTATTTAACAAATTTATATATTCAGGTATACAGAGCGTGTTGCATTATATTTCTCTAAAAGGGTTACGGGTTTTTTTATTTTTTAATACTATTTCAAAAACCTAATAACATATAAATGCAGGTAGAAAATGCGTTTTATGATGTAACATTTGCATAATATATTGTTCTAATTTTCCATATAAAACAGGTAAATAACTACCATATATTCATTTATTTGAAAGACAAAATAATGTTTTTTTTTTGTTCTAAAGATAAGGTTTTATTAAATTTAACTGGTACAGTAGTAATTGTGCTAAAAATATGAATATATTCCTAAGGACTACACATTTTCTACAAAGTAGTCTGAAGTATCAAAAGTTAAAAGGATTCAGAATCTTCCTTTTCAATGTCTATGCTTATTTTTGGTAACCATTTTGTTCTTATGGAGTAAAGTACTGGATCCGATGATATTAATAAAAATTCCATCAAATCGGAATTTTGAGCTATTCTGGAGCACTTACGTGTGTTAAAAAGCCTAAAATGTTTGACGTCTCTATTTCTGGCCTCCTGGGCTTCTTCAGTCAGTTCGCCTAAAGGCAACATACTGTTTTCTATTATTTCTTTGGCATGAGCTAATACTTTATGTACTGTTGGTGTCATTGGCCTCCAAGAGTACATGGTGAGTATAATGTCTTTTGTTTCATTGGCAAAGAGTTTAAATTTAGCCACATTAATAGGTTTTTTACTGTTAATGACTGCTAATATAACTTTAAAACGTTTTAGTAGGTTTTTATCGAGACCCGTAATTGAGGAGGTAGTTTCTGGATCTTCGAAAAAACGCCTTGCTGTATTTCCGTCATTGGAACTTCCAAACCCCTGAAGGGGCGTATCAATGATTAATCCAAGTCTTAATTTAAATTCATCTTGAATTCTTTTCTTCTCTTCTTTTCTCATGTTGTGTAGATCAGTGTTTTTGTTTACGGAAAGGCTTAGGTTTCCTGGAATAAGGCGGTATTTGAGATCGTATGCGAGGTGTAAACAATATTCCATAAATCTTATTCTGGCATGAAGTGGCGATATCCCAAACCTCAGAGCGTTTTCGTTCATAGAAATTGTATCACTATCTTCATGAAACTGTGAACTTAATTTTCCACATATATTACATTTCCAAGTAGATGTTGTGTCTGTAATTGCATTTGCAACTTTTCCATCAATCATTGTAAGTTGTGGTTGAAATGAAACTTTAATAACTTGTCCAGATATTTCCACGTAAAGTGGAGACAAGCTCGAAATTTCCCTTTCTATTGAATCTACTAAACTTTGTGTTGAAATCATGTCTTCTTTTACATATTCAAATCGTATTGGACGACATAAAAATTTAGATCCAGGGGTTAAATTCGTCCATATATCATTTGCAGACGAGGTTGAAGGTAATTTATTATACAACCGCATTCTTAACGGCACAAAAGAAGCCATAAAAATTGATGAAAAACTTTTTTCTTTGCTGCTTCCAGATGGTTGTTTGTATTCGGAAAACCCAGATGTGCCATCACAGCCCCATTTGAACATTAACACGACATCAGATTGCTTGCATCTTTCAATATCTTTGCTGCTAAATGTGGACATAATTCTAGAAACAGTATTGTCAATTAACTGTGATAGTTCAACTTTTGCGCCTTCAATAGAGGCATGCACTGGGGATGTTATTGGTTTTAAAATATTTTCTTTTGTTTCTTTTATTGCTTTACTGCTAGGAAAAATATCATATCCTTTTTCAATGAGAGCTTTTCTTAAAATACCATATTTATTTCTCGTTAACCCCAAATTTAGAAAAAGAGCTAATGCATCTTCACTGGTAAAGGAAGTTGATGATTTTGGTGTTGGAATACTTTGTATCATGCGCTTCAAACGCTTAGGAGACGCAGTTGGTAGGACGTCGACAATTTTCCCTGTTTCTTTAGGCTGTATACGTGTCAAAGCTGCTTTAAAAGAATCCTTTATTTCATTAGCGGAGTGTGTGTTAATCATTTCTTCCTGTTTTACCTTCTTAGTCCTAATCTGGACCTCTTCATAATCTTTTTTAGGGCGGGCCCCTTTTTTTCTGTTCAATAACTACTGACATCTCCTTATTAAGCCAATCTTGACTCTTCTTCATAAATTTTTGTATAGAATAATCGGAATCTTTAATCCTTTTTTCATAAATTTTGTAAAAATTTTCAATTTCATCTGGCTTTATATTTAAGCCATACGAGTAGACAATGGTATCAATCAGTTTTCCTATTTTTTCCGATCGTATATCAGTATTGGCAAGAGTATCCCAAATTACTTTACAAAGGGAGCTATATTTTATTGTAACCTCCATGACTGCTTAACTCAAATAACCTCCTTTTAAAATTACTACGCTTATATATTACAAATATTTGTTTTTTTATAAACAAAAAATCGAGCAGGTACTGGATTTGTAAAAACAAAAAACTGAAATAGGTAAAATAAAAAAAAACGCATTATATTAGCCCATTAAAACAATATGTTATGCAAATGTTACATCATAAAACGCATTTTCTACCTGCATTTATATGTTATTAGGTTTTTGAAATAGTATTAAAAAAATAAAAAAACCCGTAACCCTTTTAGAGAAATATAATGCAACACGCTCTGTATACCTGAATATATAAATTTGTTAAATACTGCAATTTGACCTGAAATGCCTGATTTAAGCGCAATAGTTTGAATTCATTTATTACACTAGATAAACGATTTATGCATCGTTGAATTGATAACTAAGTCTAATTTAATAATATGTAAAAAAATTTCTGAAATTATTTAAATTTTTTAACATTACCGAAAGCAAAAGCCAATAAATGTACAATTAATTATAGTTAGATATACTACATTGAACTTTGATGTTTTATGTAAAAATAACCATAAGCAATATCGAAAAGATTTTTGGAATGTAGGACAATTATTTACGTTTTATTAAAAATAAAATAAAATCTTGCTGAAATTGATAATATAAGTACGCTTTTTTTATAAATCAAAAAAAGGCTTTTGAAAAAATGACTTTTTCCACAAAATTTGCTCTCCAGGCTACGTTTTTGAGCGGGCGGCGGCAAATGAAGTGGCAAACTCATTAGAATAAATCTCTTTACAGTATAAAAATTTCAAATCGTGTCTAAGTGGCGTGACTTTTTTTTATCACGGTCATAAACATAGAATTCCGTTCAAAAATTCATCATTTTCGACCAATGCTGGACGTAGGGTGCATATCCAAAAATGCTTTAAACTATACCATTAAGCATTTTTGAAGTCTACTCTATCAAACTATGTAAAAAACTAATCCAAAAAATATCAGCAAAATATATATAAAGGTGTGTGAAGTTACCCCTTATCTGACCAAAAAACCCCATTTTTCAGAACACACTTTTAATTTTTGAGTTTAAAATAGTATCACTGCGAAACGGCTTAAGATAATTCAAAAAAGTTTTCTTTAGGAGTTTAAGAAAGGTCATTACAATGACTTGAAAAAATTTTGAGCATTTTCTTTGAAAAATGAATAATCTATTGGCAAAACTATTAAAAAAGTCAAGGCGAAAAATGAAGATTTTGAAATTCAAAGTGAAATATTTTTTTAACTGTAAGAGTTACTATGGTACATGAAGCATGTTTTTGCTTTGTCTCGTAACCTAGATTTAAAAAAGTCCAAAAAACACTAAAATCGATGCATGGTTATAGAAGTTATACCCCTTTAAAGCTCTTTCATACTCGAGATGGTCAACTTTGACACCCTGTAGCACACCCTGTGTTAAAACAGGGTGACCACAGAAACATTTTCCTTAAAGGTTAGCTCCCGCTTTTCAATTTTTGGGAACACCATTTCCCGATTGGACCAGTAGTTTAAAAGATCTATATTTATTACCATGTTTTTTGTGTTTGGAACCACTGTGCGCTACCTCGTTGCCACCACCTTTAGCCAAAGCTTCGTGCCACATATAGCAGAATGGTTCATTTGTTGAGCAATCATGCACAGTTAGATTGAAAGTCCACAATGGCCTTTTATAAAACGATACTGACGAGCGTAAAAATGGAGTAGGAAGACATTGTTGCAAATCAAAGCAAAATACTTTTAAATTTTCATCAGCACTTGCCTTTTGCTTATCATTTCGACGAATGACATTTCGTCGTAAGAACTTACATTCACTCAAGATCGGAAGATCGGAATATGTAAACAAAACTATGTGCACATAAGTTGTTTTGATGAACGCATTGTTGTTTCAAAAGACTTAAGCTAAAAAGTAATCGCACATAATATTGTTAAAAATCAGAATTTTTCAAAACGGATTAAACACATTTAAGCGTCTTTACTTCTGTAAAGCTTCCAACGCAATAACTCAATTTTCGCTTATGTCGACTTAAGCTACTCTTCCATGTGACCACAGATATAATTCATTGGGCTAAAGTAGGTGTAATTAACTCATTTATTCTCACGATGAAATGATTTAAATATGAAATTTTATTATTCCCATAGTTCGTTGACAAATTCCCTGTATTTGTCAACGAACCTTTAAAAGTCATAGGTATCCTATCGTTTCCATTTAATCGTGAGATAGAATAAATGAGTAATTACTCCTACTTTAGCCCAGCACCACATTATGTTGGGATGTGGGCGCCATATCAGTATCTAAGTACTAGCCAGTTTTATATCAATAGAAGAGAACATTTTCAGACGTAATTCTGGTTTAAAAGGCACGTTCTTAAGGTGCGTATCATTACCTTGCCTCGTAATATTCATGTAAATAATTGCGCGAGAAGTTATTGCTGTTATCAGAAAATTCTGAGTTCATTATAGTGGCTTTCTTCATAACCTCTTCTAAATCGGTTTTTTGCTTCTTTATAATCACTTTCTTGTGTGTTTTTTTTTCCTTTTTTGAGATAATTTTTCCTTTTCTTTCATTATTACTGTATTTACTGCTTGAGTATTCGCCATCGCTATAGCTACTTCGTCGTTCCCTTCTGACATTCGTTGAGCTCATTGAATATAGTTTCGTTGGTTGTCGAGTATTAAAAATGAAACAACTAAATCTTTTCGCTGTTCTTTTCAAACTGAATTTTATTTTATTCAATTAAACTTAAAATATAATTCTTAATTCATACGCTAAAAAATAAATGTAATTATCTATATGAACAAAAATGTAGATACTTAAACTAATTGTAATTAGATCCACACAGACAGAGGTATAAAACAGAGAATCAAAGTAATAAAAACATTTAAAAAATCTGTCTGTATGTAAATATAAATAGAAGAAAAAAACTTAAAATAATAAAGTCTTTTTCTAAGATTGGGGCTCACTTTATTTAGTGACCCATATAACTCCTCCACCCCCAGATTCAACGGTCTCTGTTGAATGAGAGGTTGTAGGATGAGTTTCTAATTCAATATTTACATTTAAATTTCTATCATTTCTATTTTTTCTACATTTTTTACAAGTTATATAAATTAATTTATTTTAGGTTGAAATATTTAAAAAACTATTTTTTATGATTTGTTAACTTTGTTAACAAATCCAACTTTATTGACCGTAAACACAAAACCGACTGCAAAGAATTTACAATTAGAATATTATTAATATTATTATATTTAACTTAATTTAAAATTATGTCGATAACATTACACCATGATTTAAATCATTTCCTCGTTGCTGAAGAAATACCTTCCAGTGAGAGTTGGAACCGAAGTTTCTTCAATTCCATATCCATCAGCTGTGGGTGAAAAGATATAGAATTTGGTTGTGCCAAACTGAATCACATTTTGGATTCTAACACCCCAGCAAAAACACACCTTACCAAATAATGAGTCTAGTAATCTAAAGTCGAAGGTGTAGACCTATTATTCTTTATATTATAATTCTAACTTTTTTTATATGAAATGTCCCAAAAGTAATGAGTTATGCATTACTGGCTGCATTACGAAAAGATGAATAATAATAGGTTGCTGGTATGTACCTGAATAAATGGTTACATATAACCAATTATAATTTAACTATTCGTAAGGAGTTTAATAACACATGATAATTTCATCCATTATAATTTAGCATCTGATATCCCATTATTATTTAACATATGGTAACCCATTATTATTTAACATCTGGTAACCCATTATTATTTAATAGCTGGTAATCCATTATTTTTTAACACATAATAACCCATTATTATTTAACACTTGGTAACCCATTATTATTTATCATCTGGTAACCCATTATTTTGTAGCTCTTCGTATATAGTTGAGTAACCCATCATTTAATTTTTTTAATTAATTGCGTAAAATTTACTTAAATACATATAAAAAGTAAAAAAAATTAAATCTTCCATAATCTGTTAAAAAAATATACACATTTTTACAAGTTTAAATAATATTGTTTATTATACATTTAAAAATTAAATTTATGATTTAAAAAACAAAAAGAGTAGTTGAACTCTTATTATGATATTTTTTAACAAATGTATTTTTTGTGTTAATAACTTATTTAATTCAAAGTACTTTTTAAGTATAAGGTAATTTTGTAGTAAAAGGTACTCGTTATATAAAATTAATGACACTTTTTTTTTAAATGTAATTAAAAATGTACTTTAGGTAAAGTTTTCTTTCAGATCACTTGTAGACATTTTGTCACAAGTTCGTTAACTAATTGATATAAAAAATAATAGGGGTATTCATTTCAGTTTTTTTTTGGTTGGAAAAATGAAAAAGGGGAAAAATTTAACTTTTTTTACAACAAACACAAGGAAAGAAATTTCTACCAAAAGTTTGGTAATTCTTTTTTACAAAAATTTAAATATTTTTCAAAAATTCATTTAAAGTAATCTTATTTAAAAAGACTAGAAAACATTTCTTTATAGTTTTTTTCGTTTTTAATAAATAAAAAATAGTTAAAATATGATTTTAAACATTAGTCAAAATTTGTTCACACGTCAATGAAAATTAAATTAATAATTAAAAGAATTAATATTAAAATTTTACTTTTTTATAAATGATACTTATTATATGAAAGGTAAGATTTTGATATCATTTTGTCACATGTACGTTTTCAATTATTAGAAATAATATTTATCAATATAACAAAAACAACTAAAATTTGATTTCTTACACATGTGAACTAGTAAATTTCTATTAAATTAAATATTAGTCTTCTTTAAATTAATTCAATTTCATCTTGAATGTGCAAATATTAAAAAAAGGATAACACAAAAATTTAAATATATAGTCTTTTTTAAAGACTTGAGAAAATGTGTTCATAATTTTTTAGTTATTAGATAAGTTGTTGTATAATATCAAACGTTATTTAAATTTTTTCTCAAGTATATTGAATTAAAATGATAAAGTTTTTAATACCAAATACTATTTTAGCCTCTAAAGAATTCTGTTTTGTGCAGTATTTTAAAAGCTATGAGACAAAGACCAATATAACCCTGTTTATTATTTTTTAAGTTGAAAGGCCTATAAGCTCGATAAAGGATTACATAGTCATTGTCATCAATATTTTTAACTGCTTGACGTGATGAAAGTTAATTAAAAAAATAACTGCTCGCGTTCCAGCTCCTCAAAAAAACTTAAACTACATTTATACTACAATCAAAAACTATTAGTTCTTTAAAACTTCTTATATTTGCTCCATATTTTGATTTGAAATCAAAAACTTAGGGTTTTTAAAAGCTGCTAGTTCTTGGTTGTGGTATAAATGTGGTATAACATTATATGTGTGTTTACATTTTCTTAAAAAAATAAATTTAAGATATATATGTAAAATATCAAAATCGAACTGAAAATTCATTAAGCAATTACAAAAGTTTGATATTATACAGTTCAATTTAATTTTAGGAGTTTTAAATTAATATGAGTGTGGTTAAATCGTCTTAAAAAAGAAAATGTTAGAATTGTATCTTGAAATGCATATAAATGTACAAGAAAATAAAAAATTCATTTGATAATTTAAAAAAGTTACATTTTAAAAGTTTTAATTTGTAAATTAAATGTTTTAAGATGGTGTATAATTTAGAAAATAAAAGCAACGTTCTAATTATTATTTAGTGATTTTTTTTTTTCAACACTGGCATTTTTGTGAATTCGATTTTTAATGTTATGGAACGCTGTTCTTATAGCTTTGTCAAATGTCTTAGGATCCTTTTGGTTAATAGATTTCGATGTGAACGATACTTTAAATTTAAAAACACACATTAAATAGTAAGATAATCATAACAATGATTTTAAAAAATACTCACAAAAAAGGACATCCATTATATTTCTTAAGGATTTAAATGATTTCATTTCGTGGGTTCCATCCAAATTATATTTCATTAAAATATGTTCAGATATTATAAGATGTAAACCTTTAGAGATGCCCTTTTCTCCCAGTATTGTAGTAATAGTTTTAATCTGAAATTTAAATGATGTTAGCAATTTAAGTACAACTTTTGCATAATTTTTTTCACCATATCATGTTTGTTTTCTTCATTAATGCTTTTTTCCCATTCTTTCAATTCATCTTCCGACTTTATGGGAAAAGTTGATACGAATTTTGGTGCATTCCAAAATGATGTTATTACGTGCTTTATTGCGACTGTTTGCTCAGCCAGAATATTACCCATGTTAACATTTTGGTTTGTTATAGAGCCTGAAAGAAAATAAATTAAAAGTTGTATACATTGTTATGTATTACATTATTTTAAAACTATGTATTATTAGATTACTCACCAATAAGAACATTTTGATTTGCTAAAATCGTCTTCTGGTTTAAAATGACTTGATCTAAATAAACAAAATTTATTTTAAATAATTTTTTTGAAACAAAAAACAAAACATTTGATTAACCCATTGTACACATCCGTTTCTTTAAATAATTCTGTATTTTTAATTTTGTATTTTTGAGAACAATTACCAAAACAATAACTTTTTTTAAATATTAATTTTAATTGAATTTTTTGTCGTTAATACAAAAATCTTACTTCTTTAACACCTTTCACTAAATATCGACGGAACATTTCCACGGGATTAAATAATAGTGTAAAATGGGTTAATAAAATTGAATGCAACAATAATTTTACTCACCAAAAGCAATATTTAGCTTTTCCAACCCTTTGTTGTTTCTTTCAATTTTTTGTAGAACGTCAGTTAACATATCTATTGTTGTTGATGTTTTTTGTTTTTTTTTCTTTAGAAGACATGTTGGCTTGATAGGTTATAATTAAAGATGGAAGTTAATTGAAGATTGTTATTTTATATTTTGTAACAATGAATTTGTGGAATCAATACAAATCCGTTTTTAAAGGGAAGTTTAAATACTTTTGCAAGGATATTTTTAAATTTATATGTGTTTACTTCGAGTTCCTCATTCTCACTATAAGCTATATTCATATCTAGAGAGTTTATTGGATAGGTATAAAAATTTTCTAAACCCGAAAATTCTCTTGCTTTAAATTTTTTTTTATCAACAATTTTTGTAATGTTTAAGAACTTTTTGTTATCCATTAAGCAAGTACTATCCGGAGTACTGGATGAAAAATAACCCTTTGATAAAAAAATTGAATTAATCTCTCCGATTTTGTATTTCGTGCCAAGAAACTTTTCTTTTTTTAGGGTAATAATAAATTCATTAGAAAACTTGTTATATATTTGCTGAGGTAGATGCTTGGGCATTTTAATTTTCTTTTTAACAGTTTGCAAAAAATCCTCAAATGGATAAGATGAGAAATTATCCAGGTTTCCAAATGCTTCCACGCAATCTCCTAAGTGGAGAAGATTGTGTACATTATACGTCACACTAGAACTTCCATATAATACTGGAAAGAACTCGACGAATAATTTTAACATCTCATTTGCATGCTCGATTTCGGTTTTGGTAGCGGATGATAGTAAAATTCTATATGAGCAATGCAGCAAAATAAAATGATCATAAATTTCTTCAGGAACATTTTCTTTTAGTACAACTATACCAGTGTATAAAATCAGTTGTCGAAACTCGGTTGCTTTCCATCTTGCTATTTCGGATAAATCACGGGGTTTCCGAGCAAATTCACGTGGAACATGGGGATGCAACAACAGAAGATTTTCTGAAATCGATGGGATTGACGATGACGGCAATGGAATAATTGTTTTTTTGTTTATGAAACTCATAAGAATTTTTTTGGTGACACCCAAATCCAACAAGTGCATTGGATCTATGGGAAATTGGGACACCATTCCTATTCCAACAGTTTCTAACATCATTTCCAATGCAAATTGTTGTGGAAGATGAAGTTGTTCATAAATTCTTAAAAAAAAATCTTCGTCAGTTCTCTTGATGCCTGTAGTTATGGAAAAAGTGGTGACGTTGTCTATTCTTTTACCAACTTGTTGACATTTTGAGCATCCAACAAGGGACATGTGGCCTTTTATTCCACACACAAAGGACTTAGCAGGTGTATCGCAAATAAATGCACGAATTTTTACTTCTATTCTTTTCTCTTTTATTATTAAGCCATTATCCTTTAAATCAGATATATCATGTGCAAAATCGTGCATAAAGCTATTGATATTATACGGTTTCTTCGGCCCTATGTAGCAGCCAATCATAAATACTCCACATTTTGGAATATTTACTATACGCCCCAAAATTGGCCATAAGCCAACAGAAGAACTTTTAAATAAGGGCAAACCATCAATGCCAACATCAATTAATAGTTCTTCTAAAGCAAAACTATCTATTAAATCCGGATTTTTTTCTAATTGTTGCTTTAGTCCAATGTGGATATACGTTCCCGGGGATACTGTACGTTCCGTACATTTTTGAGATCTGCCTAAGAGGCCCCGAACTGAGAGAGGTACATCAAGGTTTTCCGATTTCAATATGTGAAATAAACTAGTGGCACACTTAACAGTAGGGTTATGTTCAAGGTACCAAATTTTCAGTTTTTCGGATAAAGTTGAACTTGCATTTTGTAAGTAGGAAACTCTTAAAATTGCTTCCTCTTCATTGGATGGGGCACAGGCTAACTGAGTTGGCGAACAAGTTGCTTCCGGCAAATTGGAAATGGGATAGTTTGGGGAAGATGACAAAATGTTCGGTGCTTGCATTAAAGTACTAAACTTCTCCTTTTGTGCTTTTAAATTTCTATTATATTGTCTTTTTCCAATCATTTTTAATATATTTACTTACAGTTCTTTTTTTATTCACTGAATAACTTTTTCTTAAATAAATATTTTAGTTTTGAGCGTTAAGCGTCTATTTTTTTATTTTTCACAATTTTTAGCGTCTAGCGTCTATTTTTTTCTAAATTTTTTCACAAGAAAGTGATGCCAACAGAACTTGAAGAATAAAAACAATGTATTAAAGACGGCAAGTAATTACGAGCATTTCCACTAATAAGTTTTATTTGCATATATTATACGAAAACTAGTAACATTTTACCAAGTTTTTACTTGTTTTTAGTTAATTTTTTAATAATTTATGAGAAAAACTTTATTTGCTGAAATGCTTATAATTATTTGGTAAAGATTTTTTGTGTGTATGATTCTTCGCATAAATTTTTCAAAATCAAAATTTAAAATTTTTACACTAGAATTTTTTGGGCGTATATAGTTTTCCCATTGCTAAGTAATAGTAAGGATATTAACAAAAAAAGTTTTCTTTACTTTATATGCTACCAATAACTTGGCAAATATATGTTAATGTGCACAAATAAACGAAAAGTAGAAAAAGTGTGCAATAATATTGCTAGTGTATGGGTGGTTACTTTACAGAAAATAGCCAATTTATATTTATAAAACAGTTTCGTCTGCTTAAACTGACATTTTTTTACACGTATTTTTCACACGCTTTTTTATTTTAAAGTACGTTGTCATCACTCACTAAAATCAGCTGTTTTGTATTTATACGTTCTGTGTTATTAAAACAAAACAAATTTGAAATAAATCGACTTAAAAAAATTCACAAATAATTTGAAAAGGTTTACAATCTATAAAAATATGTTGTGTTAATATAAATCGGGGATGAATGTTTATCTTTTGCGGAATATGTTGTTGTTTAAAATGCTGCCAGAAGTATTACAGTAGTAAGTACAATTTTATTCGCATTTACTTTGAATCTTTATTGTTTCTTTATTTTCAGGTTGGGTGCAGGAGTATCCCAACAAATCATGGAAACAATGCAAGATTGCAACGATGTTCGGAGTGTTAATAAAGACTACATTGCTGATTATTGTGGCCCAACTAAGGACCAACATTTTTATTGGATTAAACTATAATTTTAACAGTTTTAGAGTAAAGGTACTTAAAATTGGCCATAAAAGCTTGCAGTTTTAACGCTTCCCGGGTAAACATATTAAATCTATTCGTTGTCGGTCAGTTGTTGGAGACGTCAGTGCATGTTTTTGCAAAGTGTCGAGCTTTAAGTGTACTGACATGGTGTTGAAATTATAGCACAAATTCTTGGCAGTAGTTGGTTCCCAACTTTGGGTATCGAAATATCTGATAATCCCAAGGTGTTTAAATTACTCATGTCTATGATTAGCAAAGAAGCGACTTTCACGTACAAATTAAAGCAAAAATACTCATAATTAGAAGCAAAAATACTCACATCAGCACATAAAATATACTGTGGTATGCTAATACTTTTCTGCTTAGGGTCATTTTGACACCAATACCATTATGTCCCGATTACTGAATGTCCACATTTAACAAACAGTTAAATTGAAAATTTATATGGGAAACAACAACAAATGTGTCAGTTAAAGTTAAAGTTCCAGTTAGAGGATAACGGGGCATTCAGTAATTGGGCCTTAAGGAATAATTTAGTCATTTGACACCAAGATCATCTGAGAGTTAATTTAGCTCGGAACCTTTTTTTAACGAAAATAAAAAATATATATTTTACTTTACATACCTCTATAGACCATTCTTTTAACTAAAAAATATTCAGAACTAAATTAAACCTTAAATGCTCTTAGTGTCAAAATGGCTCTAATAAGAGCTCTTATAAGAACTATAGTTAAAAATATCAGCATAACACAGTATATTTTTTTAAGAATTTTCAACTAAGGGCTTGGTGTCAAAAGCCCATTTAAGGTTAAATTTAGTCAAGAATATTATTTTCGAAAATACCAATTGTAATTTTAAAATTGAATTTGATTTTCAGAAAATACCAAATGTAATTCAGAAACCAAAATTGTAATTTCAAAATTGCATTTGTAATTAAAAAAATACCACATGTTATTTAGAAAATAGTATGTGTTATTCAAAAAATCACATTTGTTTTTCATGAAAAAGTATTTGATTTTCAGAAAATATCAAAACTGATTTAGAAAACACCAAATAATATTCAAAAAATAACCAATGTAATTCAAAAAATACTAGACGTTATTAATAAAATCACCAATGTACTCGTGGATATTTAAAAAAGTTTTTTTTTTCATTCTCTCAAATGTATTTAACAATTCCACGAAGTTCATATAACAATTTGTTTTTTGAGTTTTTTAAGGAAAATATTTTTAAATTTGAAATTGGAGATTTGATAAATACTCCAAAAGAATTGTCCTTTTTAAAATAAGGACAGGTTAAAGACATCATAAAAAAACATATTTACTATGTCAAAATTTATGAGACTATTAATTAAAAAAAATGATCATGCAGAAATGAATTTCAAAAACTGATGTATGCTCGAATTTCGTGGTCTAGTGGTATTTGCACATTAGTGACCTGGGGCATTTTTATTATTAGGCTATTTCTAAACCGATTTTGGATTTTTATATCTTTTTGGAAACATACATTTATCTTTATATCGATTAACTGATCATATATAGAAAAAACTATTACGACATTAATCAAATTTACAAAAACTAAAAGTAATTTTTTCCTCATACAAACACAATTTTAATTTTCATTAAATTTTTGGGTCCATTAATTATTAACACATTAGCTTCAACATTTTCACATGTTTTTTGAGATAAAAAATAAACTTTTTCAGTCCACAGCTCATTGATATTACCATTTTGAAAATTTTCTAACGAATTGCGGCCAGGCTAGTATTCATTTTCCTGTTTATTTGCATAGTAATTCAGTTTACTAAACTGTATTTATATTTTAACAAATTATTCATACCGTCATTATCTTAAAATAAACATAAATTAATAAAAAATGCATTAATAAAAAACTTACTTAAACTATTAGAAATGACTCATTATTATTTATACCAAAATAATAGATAGGGTAAGCCATTGCAGGTAATCCATTATTATTTAATTGCAAATAATGCATTACGTAACACATTATTGGTAACCCATTATTTTTCATAAGAAAGTAATGCAGAAGGTAATAGGTACCTATTACAAAGTAAGGCATAAAATAATAGGTAGTCATTACCATGTTTTTGCTGGGACGCTTCTCTATTTTTGATTTAACTTTAGCAAGTTTTGACAGAATTCTTCCTCTATCAGTTACACTCAAAATGTCCTCTGACTTGAACTCACTCAAAGTTTTGAAGAGGTCACTCTCGAGGTCAACACGTTGTTGGCATTTTCCCGAAAATGTACCTCTTCGGACTGTATAGTTTATTCTAGTAGCTGCGTCCCAGAAACGATAAGCACCAACACCAGAAAAATCAATCTTACTAACAACAGTAGATAAGCAATCACTAGTCATGGTATTTGGCAACATTTGGTATTTCTTCAATGCTCCTAAAGAAGGATGCGTACTTTTTATTAGTGTGGGAAACTGCTAGCAATAATGCAACAGGGATTGATTGGCGAGTAGTGCCCCATAGAGCGATATCGCCTGATGTTGCAATTATGGCATCATGTTATTTCTTAGATCCAGCCAATAATTCTGCAAGCTTATTGACACAAGGGAATAATTTAAACGCATTTATGAAGGCCACTTTCCATGCCTTCTGGTAATTGCGATCAGTCTGCATTGCTAAGTTGATGGTAACGGTCATGGGGCCCAATGATTGCTTCATGCTTGACTGTACAGTTAAATTAAACGTGCATCACGTTTGTCCGTACATTTGTGGCCCTTTGTTCCTCTTTAAGGAACCATAGGACATGATATATATATATATATATATATATATATATATATATATATGTATGCACAGCGCATAGTCCAGAGACATTTATTCGTTCCCCCGCATAGTTTAGGGACATTTCCTTACTTTGGGGACTGTCCTCAAAATTTTCGCGCCTTTTCATACATCTAGCGTTTAAGATGAGCACAATTTTTTCTATACACCGCATATTCCGGCGACAATTTTGGCCATGTCCCTAAAATATGCGCTACGCATACATATATATATATATATATATATTCATAAATGTTATTTTATTGTTTCTGACTAACTTTAACTAAAGGTCGAAACACAAACCGCTATTTTCCCTTTGTACTCTATGTACCGTAAGTATGCACAGTACACCCTCGCCCTCAAGAGAAATCATCAAATTTCTGTGAAAAGAAATCAATAGAAATTGGAGGATTTAAATGATATGTGTTTTCAATTGTACATACCCATAATATTACATTCTTATATTTATTCTATATTTTTTTTATTATTTTGTTTTGTAATATAATACTATGAACTTCAGTTTAATGACTTTACTTTATATAAAAACAAATTTCTTATAAAATGTCTGGTTGGATAATGAGGGGGATTTGAATGGATGTCTCTAGGAATTGTTTAGAGGTAATTCTTTAAGTACTCGCCAATGGTCGAAGATCTCATCTCACCAAATTGGTTCTTGGTTTTCCGGTAGTAATCGAGCATCTTTTCCGTATGCTCGAAATTACGATTTTTCAAAAATCCGATCTACTCACTTGGATTCTTTGATTAAGGTTCCTCTTCCGTTAGGAGATCGAGTGGATCTTCATCATCATTGTCATCTGGCAAATCCGCTAATCCAGCATCACTTGTTAGCTCAGCAATCTGAGCACATGTTTCCTCTGTATCATCTACAAAACGTGTCTTGAGTTCGGGTTTGGTCGACAGAACATACGATATTAATAATGCATTATATAGATTATTTGTGACATCCGAATCCTAAAAGGTACTTACTTATCTATAAGCTATTAGTGAGATATGCCTAATATTCAAAATCAGATGAAAAATTTATGTGAGGTATGAGGTACAGAAGGTATGACGACGTCGACTTGTCACAACAACAAAATCATGGTTTCAAGTGTCATACAAAAGTTATGGCGAAGTTGACTTGTCAAATACACTACACCTCCCTATTTAAAAAAAAGATTGATGAAAATTAACTATATTTACATCAAAGTTTAGGACGGATGAATTTTTATATACTCATTCCTGTTTCCCTCTTAAAAGAAAATTGTAAAGAAATTCTTTCATTTGTATAAGTTAGCTTTGTTAAGGACTATGTCCTCTTTTTGTAAGTAAGTTTTGTTAAGGACTATGTCCAATTTTTGTTAACCGTTTAAATAAAACACCGTTGGGTTTTGCGATTCGTTATAGAATGAATTTTAATTTTTTCATATTTCTTATAATACCCTCAACATTACTCTACATAGCTATTGTCAGCTATGGTAACTTGTTGAGATTAGTTATCCTCCTCCACATAGGTATTAAACAATCTTTGCTGTTTGAACAGATTCACAATGTTCTCAGATTTGGCGTTTCTCTTAAAACCCCCTGGTCTATTTATGTAGTTCACGTGGCGAGACTGTATCGACTGATCTACCTCCATTTTTTCCTCGGGTTTTGGAGCAACTGGTCTTGCTGGCAGGTTCCATGGTCCTATGGGGTTATTCATGGCATGTAGTTGCGATTTGCTCCGCTTGGGAAAAATGGGTTAGATGGTTTTGGTGGCAGTTGAGGCCTCGGTCCGACCAGAGGCAACGCGTTTACTGGTACTGTTATCTGATTCCGAGACATTGGGTGAAGTGATGCGTTTGAGTCCACGGACAAACACATCCAGTGCCATATTTCTATAGGCTTCCACCAATACGTCTACAGTTTCCTTTGCGTAATTCTCCGTTTTTATTTATTAATAATCAGAGAAAATTGATAGTTCACAGCGGCATAGAATTCGTCTGCCTTCGATCCCCTTTGTGACAGCTGATTAAGTTGATTATCAAGGGTTCGGATATCCCGTTTATCCGCGTAATGAAGAGATAAGCATTCCTTTATCTTACCCCAATCGTTCTCGAATGTGTTATATGACACCAGGGCGGAATCAGCACCACCCCTTATCTTTTGCCTAACACTCTGCGGGATTGCCCGATATATGGGCTTGGTGCGTACACTCTCGTAGTCAGCAAGAATCGTTTCGACACTGTGAATCCATACCACATATTGCACTTACCCTTGCAACGCCAATCAAATTCAAGGCTATATATTTAGGTTATTTTTTTTATTTTCTAATTTTACGTACTATAAGTTTTCCGTCGCGAAGTGATTTTTGTTTTTAGATTTATCTAAAACGATAAGAAGATTTATACTCGTATTTAATTACTTGGAATTTTTTTTTTATATTAATTTACAGTCTTGGTTCGTGACTTTCTTTTTTTATTTAATATCTTGCTTCACTAAAACTTTTTATTTTGTTTCATTAAAAACTTTTTATTTCATATAATTTCTTTTTTCCCTTTTTTTTATCGAATTTTAATTTTCATATTGGATTTTAATTTTAATATTGAATATTGAATGTATTGCAAACACCATTTACGTATATTCATGTTTTTGATCAAACCCCTATGTGCCTTTATCCGAGTGCTTGTGCTCTTTCTATTGTTTTATGTATAGATTATTTTATATTTGACTTGATGGAGGATCGTTTTGTCTGCTGGCGTACTAAGGCACGATTTGTCTCACCCCGCGAGTTTTTCCTACCTTTACTCATTCGTTATTGGACGGAAAGGATTGACTCTATCCCACTAGGTAGTGTAGGTTCTAATTAGGGTTTTTCATTTCCCGGGAAAGCGGGATTCATTTTCTATAATAAAATAAAAAATTTTGGTTTTTTAATTTATTAATTATATATTATTTAAAAAAAAATCACAAAAAATAGCGCAAAAGTTCTGTAGAAACAAAATTAAAGATGGCTGCACTTGTAGTATAATATAAACTTTTTACAAGAACAACACATACGCAAGAAGGAATATCAAAAAAGAGCCACAAATGCAACAAGCTAATAAAAATGGCTGTCTTGAACCACAGTCAGTTGAGACACGTTTATTTCGGATTTAACCTCAATACTTTTTCTCGAAAAATTAGCTACGCCAATGGTAATCGCTAACGCTCCTAAAGTTTACACGATTACCCCAAAACAAAATTCTATCACCGTTTATTCAAATACATACCGTTACGCTAACCTTCATTCCTCAAACCAGAAAACTTAGCAAATAATTTTTAAATTCATTTAACAAATGGCATTATTTGATTAAAACTTGCAATAAACATTAGATGATTAATATTATTAACAATAATAATAGCGGTATTCGCTCTTGGTAGCAAACTACCCTTGCAGACCTTTCAAAGCTTGCAGATCTTGTATAAATACAAGCGTTTGCAAGACCACAACAACAAAATACATGAAATAAAAATATGCAAGACTTTTATTTATATGCAAGACGAAAACCTATTGCATATTCTGGGTCTTTCAAACCTTTCAAACTTACAATACTTAACATCTTTTAGTTTTGCCGGAAAACAAAAAAGAACGGAAATATTTACAAAAAAAACATTTAATTTTCGTGTAAGAAAAAACAACTGATTTAACACAAATTTTTATCAAAAAACCAAACTTAAATAAAAGAAAAATACGATATTAATATAAAAATGGATCTTCTTCCTTAAAGTTGATATTCACACAAAATAACAACAAAGTTAAAAATCCACTGAGAACGAAGAATAATGCCAACCTTTTTTATTTGAAAAAATCGCTAAAGTCTACTTAAAAATCGCTAGAAAATACATTTTCGTTAGAAATTAGCTGTTTTGTCAACATTGAAATGCTTGGTTTGTAAACATACAATACACACAAAAAAAAAGACTCTCACGCTTTGTAGCATAAAATCATAGTATTAATGCAACCCTTGCATAAATGCTATCAAGAGTGAATACCGCTAATGAAAATAATGATCCTTTTGCAATAGTATTAAATAGAATAGGTAATCGTAGTTATAAGCATAAAGGTTAGTGTAAAAGTATAGGGTAAGGTGTAAGTATAGTATAGGGTGAGGTGTAAGAATATTTATAAAATTGAATTAAAAATAAAAAATAAAAAAAAAAAAACTGATATTAATAAAAAAAATTGTAATAATAATACGATTCTTTTCTATATATATAAATCTTATCTGTTGTTGTTGTGATGAAAAAATTTTTTTTTTGATTTTATCTTACGCTTGTAGAAAAATTGTTGCTGTGGATGATGAACAAATTGATGTGGTGATCTTGCATGTAAACTGTAAAATATTTACACAGGGATGTAACAAAAAGGGTTGACAATCCTTTTAGCGACTTTGAATTCCTAACAAATTGCCAATGTTTATTCCTGAACTGTTTCACATTGCTATCCGTTGGCATAAACAGTTTTTGATAGAATTCCTCAAAGAATTTTTTATCGGATTTAATCCCGGGCTTCTAGCAGGGCAGTCTAGAATTGGGATTGAAGCCGATGAAAAAAAAAGATTTTGTGACCTTAGAGACATGGATTCTGGCATTATCCTGCTGAAATGTCATATTTTTGTCCATATTGTCCTCCAAATAGCTTACCAAAACATCTTTCAACAATTCTTCATAAGTTTTAGACTTCATTTTCGTAGAAATAAAACATAAACGAATATTTCCATAATAGCTAAAGCCACCCCAAACCATGATGCTGCCCTCCACCAAAGTTTCTGCTCATTCGGGTGCATTTGGTTTTTGCAAATCATGCCAGTAATCACTGATTCCATCAGGGCCATCCAAATTTAATTTTTTTCTCGTCGAAAAAAATTATATTTTGCCATTCATCTGTCCACTCCATGGTACATCTTGCGAAGCCTAATCTGCGTTCCTTACGCATTGGTGTTCCGATCTTCTAATTTGTCTAGCTGTTTCTCTATTTAAATATCCCTCTTTATCCAAAACCTTGATTTGAGCCCGTTCCTCACGTGTAATATGTTTTCTTCTTCCCATTATCGCTACGAACATTTAATATTGAATAATACTAATGTGTTTTGTTTTCAACAATATAAGTAATAAAAAATGGAATGGAATAGACAAATCATCTCTCATCTTTTGCAATTCTTATTTAATATTTGCGGGTATATTTTCTATTGAGCATGTTAGTGGGTTATTAAAAATATTAATAATCCATTGAAGTGCAAAAATAACTTTAAATCTATTATTAAAGTTTTCAATATGCTTATTTATTGCTTCTTTAAATAAATTTAATTTATTTGGATTTGGAAATTTTTAATGCATTTCGAAAACTTATGGAAAATTTGTCAAATTTTTAAATTTTGGGACTCAGTTTCACGACTAATTTTCTGGAGAATTCTGTTATGGCATAAACAATATCGAAAATATTTTTGTTTTTCCGTGTAGCACAAGGTTTAAATTATTTATATGTTGGGTAATGTCTTTTAGAAAACCTAGTTCAACAAAAATTAAGGGCAACTAAGGCAACTTATTATCTCTGTGTCATTTGGCGAGGTCTCAGATTCCAAAAAAGTTATTATTTCTTCCTTCAGATTAAAAATACGTTCCAGACTTCTTCCTCTACTTAGCCGTCTTACTTCTGTAAACAATAAAATGTCACCATAATCTGCGTTTACTTTTTCTAGAAAAGTCACTATCTTTCTATGAGTAAGAGCATTATGTCCCCCTTTCAAGCGATTTATTATTTTCAATGCGTTTCTCATCACTTCTGCAAAGCCAAGTTGTAGGGGGTGAGACTCTTGTTATATATATATTCCTCGACCAGCACTTAAGATTTTAAATGTCATCTCTGGATGAGCTGCCACTACTCGAGACAGAGTAATGGTATTAAATAAAAGGGTCAACGCCAGACGTAGCTGTCCAAGCTGTCCACAAAAATTTAATATATATTTATTTTTATTATTTTTACGAGGCAAGAACAGACTGCCGAAGCGTCAAATTCGCCTACGTTTAATATTTGTTATAAAAAAATTTATTAATTTATAGTTAACTATTATTTTATTTTTTAGACTTTATTATTTTTGCCATTCCTTTTAAATAAAAACTCCGTCTTGAATTTAATATTAAATTAGATGTTTATTCTTCAAGCTCTAATCAGGGAATGACAATTTTTCATATGTTCAATTGTTCATCGAGGACGATGTCTGCATCTCCAATAACTTTGTTGCGTACAGCATTAAGGATGCCGAAGTATTTGGCTGTTCCTTTCAGAGGTTCGTAAATTTTGAGGATTCTCTCCGCACTCTTTCTCCAGGAGCCGAACTCGGTTCGATTCCCATTAAATTCTCTAAGTGAACGTACTACGTCTGGAGTCTTGTCCAATTGAGTCAAGTCTGCCTAATTACTGCGCTTATACCCTGATCTCCTACCCTAGGTTCTGTTTCCCTCAATGTTCGTTCTTCCAAAGTACTCTACGCACTATATTGGCTATGCTAGCCTCACTTTCTGGTGTTATAACAAATTGATTATGGGCTTGGGGTGGTGGGGGACCTCCCAATATTGGTGGCCTAATTAAATTATTTGGATTTGCCATGATTAAAAAAGAAACTTGTAAATTACAAAATTATTGTTTTCTATTTATTATGACTGACACTTGTTTTCTTTACTAATTCTAACTTCTGTTTTGATATATATATATTTTTTTTAAATAAAAATTATCAATTTAAATAACTTATAATATTCTTACATAAAAATGATGAAATGTTGTGCCATAATGTTAAAGTTGAGAAGAAAAATTTTTTTTGCTGCTGCTGATGAACTTTTTGTTGTGGCTGTGTAGATATTGATGTAATTACAGTTGTTTTATTTGGATGTTTTAGTATAGTTGATATTAGAGTTGTTGCTGTTGTTTTTGTTGCTGAATTGTTTTTTTTTTTGTTTTTGTTGCTGAATCACTGGCATAGGGGAATTTGTCCTTTTCAATATTTTACTAAGGTTAACTCATATGCTCCTTTTCGTGATTTGCGTCTTTTTTCAAATGAATTTAGACAACAAAAAATAAAAAGTTTTCGTTTTATTTAAAATGGTTTAAGTTTTTTTTTTTTATTAAACACTACTTGAGGGTTTGAGGGTTCACTTTGTTGGGCGCCAGTTAAATAATTGTAACACGTTGTTTTTGTTCGAGTACTTGACTACGACTGTCTTCTTTATTAAAATCCAATATTAAAAGTACCACAAAAAATGCTTAATTGTAGAAAATTATTTGAGACCATGACGTAAGTACATCTAACCATAAATACCACAAATCAAAACAGCAGACATAGTGTCAGCAGTTTTGATTTTAATAAAATTGTAACTATAGCTATTTAATGCAACTGAACTTTAATTATTTAACATGAAGTTGTCGCGTGTTTGAAAAAGACGCAACTCAACAAAAAGATAAAAGATAATGATAGGGTGTCCCATGAAGTATTAGGGAGTCCGTGTTAACTTTCGTGTAAACTTATATCCTCCTTAAAACTCTTTTAATAAGTTTCCTTATTTTAGAAGAAATTTTAACGTTAAAACCCACAGTATCCGTTTTTTGTGGGGTTGACAAAAAAGATGCATTGGGTATCACATTTGTAAAAGTCTCAACAGCATCTTCCAATTCTTGTTCTTTTTTGAAATGTATTGAAATGTTTAAATTCAGGGTATTTTCTATACAATACCCAAAATACTGAATATTGGTTTAATTGCTTATAATTTTATTATGTCTTGCCACGGTTTGTAAAACTGTGCTATAAATGACTATTAAGGCGCTATGATCGGAACTCAAATCGACTGAGTCTAAAATATCCAAAAACGATATTGGTATACCATTGTAAACAGCAAATTCAAGAAGATCCGGTGTTTTGAGGATGCATTTGTACAGCTCTTTTCCCTTGGGTTCGCTAGACCAGAGCCCCACCCCCAACAATAAATCTTGGACAAAGTTGTTTAAAGAAGATGTTATATTGATCACACTTTAAATTATGTCTAAGTGAAAAATATATAGAAAAAATTTTTACACTGTAATTGTCACATGAAACCTTAATACCAGCAGCTTGCAAAAATGATTTTTCAATGGGATTAAGAACTTTATACTTAATTTTCGATTTAATTAAAATAGCAACACCAGCATGAGCTTTGTTATCTGGGTGATTAGGTGTAATTGTATCGTAATCCTTTATTTTGAAGTATGTTTTATTTGTGAAATGAGATTCAGATATTAAAAAGATGTCAATAAAATGAGTTTTAAGAAAAACTTCGATTTCGTGGTTGTGATTAGATAGACCGTTTGCATTCCATATTGCTATTCTTAAATTTATTTGCATATCTTAGTCATTAACATTGACATCATGTTCATTAGGTTTTGCATAAAATTTTCTAGTTTTTCCAATTTTGTATTAAAATTAGAGTTGGTGATTTTACAGTATCCGAGTAGGATACATTATATCGGGTTTGGTTAGGATTATGGTTTTGTGTCTTATGTATCGGAGGATATTCTTTAGAATTCATTGTAAAATTTGCGTGTCTTTGACTGTTGGGGTATAATCTTTGCCTGTTCGGGCTTTTGAAATGAGGTCCTTTACAGCCTTTGTAACTAGCAGTGTGAATTTTTAGGCAATGCATACAACGATTAGTTTCAAATGGTTTCTTACATTCAGAAGTATGATAATCCATTCCACACTTAACACATCTAAAAGGCCTTTTGCAATAGGATTTTGTGTGGCCAAAAGCTGACAACGATGACATTGCACCAAATCATTGGTTCTACAGTGTGGTTCTACTTTGACTAGTGTTTATGTCGTAAACACTTTTATTGTTAGGGTTAGGATCCAATTCTACGAAAAACATTGAGAGAGGCTCCTTTGTAACACGGCTCTTAGCATTACTAACAATTCGTACTTAGTGGCCTAGAAATTATAATGTAGCTTTTATGTCTGATATAGGTGTTGAATGATGAAGTTCTTTGATATCGAATCTAAATGATTTTTCTTGTTTAAACGAAAGGTATGAAAACTTATTGTTGAATCTTCAAGATGTCTAATAATTTTTCTATACGAATCTACGTTTTCAACCATTAATCTTTTAAACTCTTATAATTAAAATCATCTGCAGGTATGTGGTGTAAAATTAAGAACAACTGTAGTGTTTGATGTTTGAATATGAACTGCTTGTTTATTTATCAAACTTAAAGCTAGGTATCTATGGAAGAGAGACCAACGTGTGTATAAAGACCGTGTGAATATTTACCTTGATAAAAATAAGGTATGAGGTGTTATTAAGTTACACCGTGTGAATTTGTATGCTCAGCAAAAGGCTGGCATTTAAAATGGTTAAGGCTGTCTGGCATTTCCATAGTTGGGACTATACATATGCCATATTCACGGTTGGGAATAATCACACGTTACACCTCCCTTTTTGGAAAAAAGATTGATTGATTAAATTGTATTATTATTTTTAATATTATTTTTCAAAAAAAAAAATTTTTTTTTCTTAAATTAAATTTTATTTTAGAAAAATGATGATTTGTGGATTTGATCAGGATCCACAGATCAATTCTATTAATATTCTATTATAAAGGGTGGTTAAATTTTAAGGGCCGATGTTGATTTTGAATAAAACTCAAATTATTATGGAACTTATTGTCTTTATTTTTATTATGAAAATATTGGTATGGTTCAATTATGTATGGAACAAAATATCGGCCAAATGGCCGCCGCTACCTCGGAGGCAGACCTCCATCCGATGGTCCAAATTTTCGATGACGCTGAGGCATAATTGAGGTTCTATGCCGTTAATGTGCTGAATTATCTCATCCTTTAGCTATTGAATTGTAGCTGCCTTATCGACGTACACCTTTTCTTTCAAATAACCCCAAAGAAAGAAGTCCAACGGTGTCAAATCGCATTATCTTCGCGGCCACTTGACATCGCCACCATGTGAGATAACACGGCCATTGAATTTGTCACGCAAAAGAGCCATTGTTTCGTTAGCTGTGTGGCAAGTGGCACCGTCCTGTTGAAACCACATATCGTCCACATCCATATCTTCTAATTCGGGCCATAAAATGTTCGTTATCATCTCACGATAGCGAACACCATTCACAGTAACTGCCTGAGCGGCCTCATTTTGGAAAAAATACGGCCCGATGATGCCGCCAGCCCATAAACCGCAGCAAACAGTCACTTTTTGTGGGTGCATTGGTTTTTTCGACAATCACTCTTGGATTATCATTCGCCCAAATGTGGCAATTCTGCTTATTGACGAATACACTGAGGTGAAAATGTGCCTCATCAAATCACGAAGTGAACAATATGCATTTTGATTTGAACGCCATTTTCATAATAAGCCTGAATAACTTTAACGCGTTGCTCGATTGTGTAAATTAGTTTTCTTGTTGGAATAAATTATCAACACGATTTATTTTTATTAAACACTATGTGTTGAATGTGTATCTTCAACACGATGCGGGAAATGAAAACAGAACCTTGTGCGTTAGTGCTTTGATAGTAACAACTCTTTATTTACAAATTTAAAATTCTTATATACTAAAATAAAACTAAATATCTTACAAGCTAAATACCTGCTTATATTTGGTCTTTTATCTACAGGCTGCATTTCTTATCATACAAAAGAATATACGTGACCTCACGTAGATTCCATGTTCAAAAGAAATGATCGTACTAAAAAGGAGCAACAAAACCCCCATATGTTTATGATCAGTAATAAACACACAGTATATCCCTTGTTGCATTCTACCTAAAGTACGCTTGTAGATACATAATTAAACACTATGTGAATCTTTATTTATTAAATTAATTATTATTAGTTTTCTTGTTGGAACACGATTTATTTTTTATTAAACACTATGTGAATCTTTATTTATTAAATTAATTATTTTATTTCCTCGCTATGCGAGTTCGAGTAGTAGATTACAACTAAACTCTAACAAAGAATTCTACAACTTTTAATATGAAAAAACTGCTTGTTAGCCCAAACGGAAATCATCTTTCATATGAACAGAAATAATTAAAGAATAAAAATGCAAGGTAGCGTCTGCTACAATATTCTGAGTGCGCGTGTAGCTATTGCATTTCATGTGAACAAGTAAAAGTGCAAGGTAGCGTCTACGTTTGGAATGATTTTTTTATAATGTTGCAACGCGTACCTTAACTGTCCCCCCCTTTAAGCATCAGACGTCCTCGTCTGATCATAACTGCGAAGGGCATTGGTAATTTCAACTTTGCGTTGCCTTTTGGCGACAATGTATGTGATACAAATTACCACTATTAGGACAAAAAGAGAGCCTGAGATATACCATGTTCCCCTTACCCTTAAGTGCAGGTTTAAATTTTTTATATTCAAATCATGAAGGCACTGTAGTGATAAGATAGAATTATGATCTGTTAGGTTTACGGTGTGTGCCATTGGGATTTCGGGGCTTTTGAAAGCAATTTTTCGTAGGTTTCTGAATGTTGTTGAATTGACAGTCAGAACGGTGTCAAACGTTATCAGATAAGTACCCTTTGAAGAGTTTTTGTTTCGTTCTCGTAAACCATTTTGGAGGGTTGGTCATTAATGAGTACGATGCCATCGTCAATTTCCTTTAGAGGTGGCACATCGTGCGCGGAATGTGTGCTACAAGCAGCTGTGTTATTGTTCAATAGATTACTGAGGCACAAACTGTTCTTGTGGCCAGAAATTTCACAAAATGAAGTTGTAGATTTCTTTTTACATTTTTCTAACATAATGTACTTATAACCACATTTTGCTACATCTTTAACTTCTAGGGATAATATTACATTATTGTGAACAACTGGAAAGATTAATTTTTTTCTACAAACTAATACAATTTTGGGAAATTTAATTAAAAATTTTATAATATTTTTGTTTTGCAAAATTTTTAACTTTGAATTTAATATTATTTCGCTTACGCTAATGTTCAAGTTTATTTTGGATTTTAGGATAAAATTTATTTCTGAGCTATCTAACAAAATAGGATTAATCATTTGTATTTCCCCAAAGTTATGGACAAGGCTAAATTATCCAGTTCCCTAATTATTATCCTATTTCTCTCGCTTAGAAGGCCATATAGATAACCTGAATCGATTTCAGTAGCTTTATTTCCCTTTATAAGTGTGTTAACGGTTGCGGTTAAATTATTTATCTGAGACTGCATTTCGGTGTTTATGATTATCTGTGCATTACTTGATGTAACTAGCTCATCTTGTTGGTTACGCATTTCGGTGAAATCATCATAGTCTGGCGTGCCAGCTATGTACTTTAGCGCGGTTCCAAGAACGTTAATGCTGCGTGCGTGTCTGTGGTGTATGCGAAGAGATTCTATTGTTCTCTCCATTTGATCCGCATCTGATTCCAGTAGTTTCCTCATGTGCGTTTTCGGCAGTAGGGCTGTTAGGTTTCTGGTTTCCTCCACTATAATTGTAAAATTCGTTAAGTTTGTTACATGGGCCATAATTCCGTAACCTTCAAAAATTGCGACGTTGCCATCTGTCACTGGGATATATTGTGAGGAAGTGTAATCCAAGATGGTAGCATAGCTGGTGGAAACAATTACGGCAAATGTCAGGGTGACTATTATCGCCATGTTGCTGTTGTTTGTTGTTGAGTAATGATGAGGGTTGGTTTCTGCTCAGCTTCTCTTGTTGTTTCGGTTAATTTGGGATTTTGGTGTACCTTTATCTTCCAATTTCTTTCCTCCACAGTTAATATGGTATTAGTTATTTGGTTTTCGATTTGCAAGGCCGGTGCACAGTGCTTTGTTCCCATATAAGCAGGGTGCAAAAATAGAAGGAGTTATTGTATATAAATAAACTTGGCATGCTATTTTCTTATTCCAAAATTAGAAAAAAAAAAAAATTTTGGACAAAATCGGTTCAAGGACTCGAACACCTCCCATACATCCTGAACTGAAAAATTTGACTAAATGCCACAATTTTATTCAAAAAATTCTGAATATTTGGCATTCTATTTTTTTTTAATAAAAGTGAAAAAAATTAAATTTTTGGACGAAATCGGTGCAAGGACTCGTACACCTCCCATACATCCTGATTTAAAAAAATAGAGTTAAAGCCACAATTTTGATCTTAAAATTGAAAAACGTTGTCCTGCTATTTTTTTTTTGTCAAAGTAACAATAAAAAAAAAATTGGAAAAAATCGGGGCAAGGACTCGCACACCTCCTATATATCCTGAATTTCTAATTTTTAATAAAAGCCACAATTTTCGTCAAAAAATTAAAAAAGCTATTCTGCAATTTTCTTTGTTCAGAATAAGAAATGAAAAAAAAAAATTCGAAAAAAATCGGTTCAAGGATTCGCACATCCCACATATATCCTGAATTTTAAAATTTTAATAAAAGCCACTATTTTCGTCATAAAATTAAAAAACCTGATTCCTGGGTTAGAAATAAGGCTCCTTACGTTAGAAAAACTAAACTAAGATATAAAAAAAGAATTAGACAAAATTGGTTCAAGGACTCTTACATCCCGCATATATCCTGAATTTAAAATTTTAATAAAAGCCACAATTTTCGTCATAAAATTAAAAAACCTGGTTGCTGGGTCAGAAATATTGCTCCTTACGTATGAAGAACTTTTCATTGCAAGCGCAGCAAGGACTCATTTAGCTGTCATATATCCTTTTTCGTAAAAACGATATAATCCCTTTAAAATTCATCCAAACATCACAACTTTTTCTTTATTCAAAATTTAGAAACAAAATTTACATGCATAACCTCCAAAAACCCAAAATTTTTAAATATTAAATAAAATCTTCAATTCTAGTTAAAAAATGGTAGAAATTAGTTATTGAACTGGAAATGAAGCTATTAATATCCGTACTAATTTTCATTTCAATCGAAGCAAGGTTTAAATTTGCTTCAATATATCCGTTTTCTTGAAAACGCTATTTGAAAACCTTGCTACAAAATGTTAAAAAGGTATTTGTGCTTGTATTAACTATTTAAAATTTCATTATAATCTATTTAGTAAAAATAATAAAATAGAACTTCAAATAAAATTCTGTATTACTTAAAAATTTATTAACAGTTTTTTATTACATGAAGATATATTTTTTACGGTTTCTGAAAATTATAAGACTAATTATAAAAACAAAGATATAAAAAAATTCATTACAAAATTTACAAAAAAATAATATGAAAAGATTATTGTTTTGGCATATAAAAAGATGTTTTAATCATCAGTACTTGATTCTTCCGAAGTATATTTATAACTCGAAGAAAAACTTGGTTCATCTGAATTAAAATTGTCGTTTAAAATATATTTCTGTATTTCTTCCCCGTAGGTTATAGCTTTAGTTTTATTTTTACTTAGTTTTCTCTTCGATGACAAAACCGGATCTGATGCTAACAGCAAATGGGTCATTAAATCCTTGTTAGTACTTTCCCTTGATATTTTTCTTGTATGTGCTAACCGTGCTTTTCTTATATGCTTGTGATTTGCTTCCAGTGCTTCCTCAGACAAACAACCTTAATAAAAAAAGTTTAAAAAATGATTTTTTATAAGTATAACAATAAATAGTGAACAAACCTATAGGTATTTCAAAAAACTGAATAACTTCACATCCGTGTATTAATACCTTGTGAACACTACTGGGCATATAATACCAATCATAGTGTGTTAAATATATGTTCTTGGTGCTAGTTAAAAGCTCTTCAAATGTATGGGTATTTATTGGTAACCCACAAGATAGCACCCTTAAAATAATAGCGAAATTTTCAATCAGTTGTTTATTTACACCAGTTATTTCCGCGGTTAAAGAACTGTTGGCAAAAAATCGCCGAGCAGTATTGCCATCGTTTGTTGTGCCAAATCCAGATTTGACTTGATCAATCATTAATCCCATTTTTACTTTAAATTCATGTTGAATTCTTTTTTTTGTTTCTAAAAACTCTTCTCTAGTTTCGTCACTAACGCGCCATTTTTGAAACTAAGACGATATGCGATATGTAAGACACATTCCAAAAAACGTATCCAGGAATGCAACGTAGAAAGTCCAAATTTAAAACTATTTACATCTGGTTCTCTAACAAAGTCCATGTTGTTCATTTCTGTAGGACTTGATTTACATATAAAACACCGACTTGCTGAATTTGTATTGGTTAGTATATTTGCCACTGATCCGTCTATCATAGTACAATGCATGTCGAAAACAATTTCTATAACTTTGCCATTCTTTTCGATAATCACGGTTTCAATATTTTCAATAGCTGTATTTATTAAATTATACTCCTCCATAACTAGTACAGCATTTTCTTTAGCTAAAAGAAATTTTATTGGCCTACAATAATGGGTCGAACTTGCAACTTTGTTTGTCCAAATTTCCTTCTGTGTTGTCATGTTAATCATTCTTAAATAAGAGTATAAGATTAAGATTAACTTCGTAAAACTCAAGATTTTATAAAGCTTGATAGTTAGAATTTAGTGGTACTTACTTAAGTGGTACAAATGCTATAAAAAACATGAATTCATCAGTTTGGGTATCATCGGAAAATTTTTGTTTATATCTGCTATGTCCAGAACTTCCGTCCATACCCCACTTACAAATTACAGACAATTTCTATAAATCATCTGGCTCATCACATATTTCAATTAATCCTTCGGCTGTTCTGCGCATTATTGATTTCAAATTAACTGCTGCTGATGTTTCTGTTGCCATAAAATATGGAACAATTTTTTGTTTTTCACTTTGCAACGCATATAACGAGGGCAAACAGTTTGGATGTAAACTGTTTATTGTATGGCGAAGGGTATTATACTTTCTTTCGGAAAGGTCTAAATCAATATATAAAGCCAAAGCTTCAGAAGGCAGAAAACTTTTTTTGATGCTTTGATGACTTGTAGTTTTTTTTAATTTCTGAACTGCATATTCTAATTCTTGAAGAGAATATTTTTCAATCAGTTCTGAAATTCTGCGATTTTTTACCCATCTTGAAGACTCATGAAATAGTTTTGTAGGTCTTCCTCGTTTCTTTGTTGATTGTGTGGTTGTAGTTGTTTCTAATGTTGCTGTTTGTAATATTGCTCTTTCTGGTATTGCTGTTTCTGTTCCTGTTGCTGTTGCTGCTTCGACCATTGATTTAGTCGGTCTACCTCGTTTACGTTTTGTTGATTTTGTTGTTTCGACCGTTGCTTTAGTTGGTCTTCCTGTTTTTCGTTTTGTTTCCATTAATGTAGTTGTTTCTAATGTTGCTGTTGATGCTTCGATCATTGTTGTTGTTTCCATTTCTACTTTCGATGTTTCACCTGATGTTACTGCTGTTGTTGGTGCTGCTCCTGTTGGTTTGTTTTTTTTTGCATCCAATATTTTACGGCACATTTTACTTGTGCTAGGTTGCTATAAACAAATTATTTTGTAAATTTTTTTTTTCATAATTTATATAAAAAACTTACATCATCTGTCATTCACCCTTATTGTGTATGTCGTATTTAAAATACGACTACGACTGTTTTGTAATAGATTAAAGAAAATAAGTTTACGTTCTCTTTAATCTATTACAAAACAGTCGTAGTCGTATTTTAAATACGACATACACAATAAGGGTGATTAAATCATCGGGATTGAAAACCGCCCAACTCAACCATTTCGAATATTTATTTTCAAGTTTACTTCGGGAATATTTACTCGCTTTCCAATATTCACTCATTTTATAACTAAAAATCTCAATTTTTTTATTAAATTCAGCTTTTTAAAATTTGATATACCAATTTTGTCTTCTACAAACTTTTTTAGAAGAGGTACTCTGTTATGAGGAAGTGCGGATAACCAACAATCAACCAAATCTAAATTTCTTAAAATCAAAGTCATTACAATAATTATTAACACTATTTAATTTACTTTAATAAAAAACTATTAAATTATGTTTTTAAATTTATTAAAACAACTTGATATTATAATTCACTGCACTGAACAAATTGATAAATTTAAACTGACCTAGCTCTTCATAATTTTGCACTACCCAATTAAAAAAAAATGTACATAATTTTATTTAAAAAATAAGAAAATCAAATTGTGTCAAATTAAATTTAAATTAATTGATCATGGTTAAATCTAATTTCACGTAAAAAAATATAGCTTCATACAGTTTAATGTCGTGATTAATTTGAAAATTACAACATGTATCTAAATCAATGCATACACAATAGGACATTACAATACATGAATTCATACTTTTTTACTTGGGCTGTTGTAAAGTACAAAATAACGGCTAAGATTAGTTTAACCCTAACGCACGCAATGGTAATCAAAAAGTTTTACTGCGTCTAGCTCTAGCAGCTTTATTATTGGGTCTATTGATAAGAATACCATTTGTATTCCTCAATGCATTTTTAAGCTATTTAATTCTAATAAAATATATGGTCTTTAATAATTCATTCGGAAATGCTATTACTTTTTCGAAAACCTTTTATACATTATTGTACTCAATTAGTACCACCAATATCTTTTCTTTGATTTTAAAGCTAGATTATTAAACTTTTTGCCAAAAAGCATATAAGTTTAATATTAAAATTTGCAAATCATTTATGCATAAATCAAAACTAAACATATTAATACATAAGTTTAGGAAAAAAAAATAACAAAAAATACTATTAAGTGATTCTGTTTAACATATAATATTATTAAATTTTTCGATATAAAATAATATTAATTTATTTACTTCTAAGTCAAAATTGACTATCACAATGTGTTTACGTTATGATTTTTGAATATGTGTATGACGGTTAAAGAATGTAAAGCATTTCAATATTTTAAATTGTTTGTACTTTTGTTTTGTTCTAAATATTTTGTTGTTAACATTTAAAGAAAGATTTGTGAGAGAGAGAAATTATAACAAAAATATTAATTAAGTAAAGAGCTTGATACAATTTAAATGCACCTTGGTAAAGAGGTTATAAGAAGAAAAGAGTTGAAGTTTATTTATTAATACTAGTGTAGCCAATTTAGTGTTATTTAAATCATTTTGCGGGAAGATATGCATTTTGGTGTTTTATAGCTTTTTCGGTATCTTAAAGTAGCTTTTTATACATTACGAATTATTTAATTGTTACAAATTGCATTTATAAATGTACTATATAAATATTTTACATAAAAATAACCAAAAAAAAAAAAAAAATTCAAAAAAATTATATGATTATTATAAAATTATTTGTATATATTTGAGTACAAAATTACAAAATTTGTTTTATAACGTATCAGATATATCATAAAACAAAAAAAAAGTAATAAATAAATATAACAGATACGATATTGTTTGCTTAATTTTTAGTACAAATATAATGATTTTAGGTGTTACAAAAAACGACAAAAAAACATAATTATCGTCCGATAGGGCATCTTTTTAAATTTTTTTCTAACAGACAAAGGTCAAACCTAACCAGGAAAAGAAAATAAAAAAATACGGAATACATGTATTTTTTAAATATTTTACCAAACTTTAAAATTTTTTTGGGTTTTTACTAAAAATTAGCTAACTTGCAACGCCTATAAACAATAAAACATTTTTATATTGACTTATAAAATTTTTTTTTCTAAATCGAATATATTTTCTTGTTTAAATTAAAAAAAAAACTAATAGTTTTATAACAAAAGTAAAATGTGACAGCTATTATTGCAAACCACCATATTTATAGTTCCAAAACTCAGGTTTAGGGTACAATTTAAAAAAAATATATAAAATAGTTCTTGTTAAAAAGGGCAACTTATCTTTAATGTTAATAGTACACATAGGTATAGGCTTTCTAAGAAAAATTAAAAAAAAATTTTTTTTTACATGTATTTTTTTAATATTCCATCAAAATTTCGTAATAAAAACCTGTGAACAAAAAAAAATATAGTATTTCAAATATACACAAAACTCATATTTTAAATTTTTTTTTGCACAAAAAATATTTTTTTTTTATTGAAAATATTCTCAGTAACTTAAATGTGCAAAAATAAAGATGTTATCTCAAAAAGTGAATTTTAAGCAATTATTTTTGTAAAACATAAAAATCAACAATTTTTTTAATAACATTTACATACAAAAATTCTCCGAGTTTGGCGCCCTCTGGTGGCGTCAAAATGAGTCAAATCAAAAAAAAATACATCTTTTTTTTTTAATTACTTTATAATCTGTCGACTAAGGTATCTTTCATCAAAATCTGAGACACAGTTTTATTTTTGATTTTTGCTACGGGACAAAGCACTGTGCGGTGGTTTCACAGTCACAATCACTTTAAATTTCAAACAATCTTTTTTCTTTCTTTGTTTGCATGTATGGATTTTTTTTTTTACAGTTAATATGGTGTTTTTTTCTCACACTCACTGTACAGTTTTCGTAAACAATATTGTTTTTTTTTTTTTTAAATGGATATTTTTTTGTTTTGTCACAATTAATATGGTGTTCTTTTTTTTCACAGTTGCAATTAATTAAAGCTATAAAGTTTTCTTAAACAATTTTTTATTTGATTTGTTGTCCAAAAAACTACACTAAATTTTTTTTTACTTGTTTTATCCTCTATAAGGATTTTTATTAGTTTTATCCTCTATAAGGATTTTTTTATTTGTTTTATCCTTTATAAGGATTTTTTTATTTGTTTTATCCTCTATAAGGATTTTTAGTTGGGCGCCAATTAGTTTTCTTGTTGGAATAAATTATCAACACGATTTATTTTTATTAAACACTATGTGAATCTTTATTTATTAAATTAATTATTATTAGTTTGTAATATATGTATATCATGGGGCGAATGACAGTTCGCCTTGTAATTCAAAAATTAAAGAGGCGTCTTGTTAGTCTGTTAAGAACTGATTTTTTATTTGAATTTTACCCTGCTTATAAAGCTAACATGTGAAGAAATCTTAGCCTAAATTCTGAGTCACTTTCTAAAGTCACTCATATAACTTAAAATAATTATTTTACATTGTTTCTATATTATTTATATGGTATTGCAAAACATTGGTATTAAGTTCTATAGAGTTATTGAACATTTCTACCAGGGTCACATGATTTTCAGTAACCAAAATATCAAATCATCGATTTGATATTTTGAGTGCATTCTAAAATTCCACCGATTGAATATCGACTGCATTTTAAATATTGAGTGCAAATCGAGTGTAATTTAATTTCCACCAGTCGTATGTTAAATGCATTCTTTATATTTAGTGTAGATCAAGTGTCCTGTAGAGTAAGAAAATACACTATAAAACGTTTAGTTTAGGCTCTGATGAGCAACTGTTTTATTTATTCACTTAAAAATACTTAGAACTACTTATACATAAATTATACTGGCGTGTGATATTGCTTGGTTTGCAATTCACACGTTAGTAGGATTGGTCTGGTGTTGACAAACAACATTCCACAAAGTGTGGGTCTCTAGTTACATACAGACGGTATGGTAACGCAGACTTGTCAAACACACTACACCTCCCCTTTTTAGGAAAAAGATTGATCAATTAGAGTAGCTTATTGATCGATCTTTTTATATAACTTATTTAATAAAATTTTTACATTTGCAAGAGGAAATTTAAACAAATGATCTTAAATAAGAAACAATTTTTAATACCATTGGTTTTAATTTATTATAAAACTTTTTAATGAAAATATAAAAAATAAAAGATAATTTGAGAAAGTATTCAAGAGACGATCTAAATTATTGTAATTCGTCTTCATAAAAAAAATTTTTGTTCAAAAAAATAAAATGTATCGCAAAAGCGAAATCAACCAACATTTTATTTCTGTATTATTTGTACTTATGTTATCATTTTTCTTTATAATACTGTAATTTTTTTTTTTTTTTAAATTATTTGTGAAGATCAAAGACATCACATGCTTTTCAATTCCATGTACCCGCCGGTATGGCCATTACCGCAAGGTTATTAATGTCAAAGAATGCGATGTTTTCGAAGAAAAATGGGACTTGGTAATGATTGTATTTTCCAGTGTCCAAGTTCATAAGTAATAATGCAGGTAATAAATTTGTTGTTTGTTATTAAACAGTTGAAGTGTTATTTAGGAGATGCATTGTTATTAAGGAGATGCATCGTTATTAAGGGGATGCATCGTTATTAAGGAGATGCATCGTTATTAAGGAGGTGCATCGTTATTAAGGAGATGCATCGTTATTAAGGAGATGCGAGAATTATCAGCGATATTTATTATACATTGTGGGTATTTTAATACCATAAATAATTGCGCTGTGTATTAACCAATGAATTTTTGCTATTTACACTTAGTGTAAAAGCTAGTTAACCGAAAAATAAAAAATAAATTTTAGATTTATAAAATAATTTATAGATTTTATTAGAAAATCAAATTGTCAGTGCAGTAGTTTGTCACTGAAAGGTTAACTTTTTCCCCTTTTTCCTCTTACTGAATCGTTTTATTACTGATTTTTTTTTTTATTATTATTATTAACGTAGTATTGTTAATATTTATATATATATGGTGCTGCTAATGTCTAATGTGATGTTCATTAGCAATTTATTTATGTTGTTAATTTGGCACGTCGTTTTCTTTCTATTAAGTTTTAAGAAGAGGACTCTAATTGCCGGTCTCGGGACCTGAGGCGTGTGGAATTACTTCCAATGCCTTTAGCAATAGCTTGCCTTAACTTCAACACTAAGTCTATTTAATAGACTTGGTATGCAACTTCTTCGGAATTCTAGTTCCGGTATTGGGTTTCCTGTCTTTATTTGACATAATATGTAAGCTTTGATCAGACCAGAGCACTCAAGCTGCTCTATCAATTTAAGATCAGAACTCTAAATATTTTTGGAATACCCCGGTACTTATAACAATCGCGATTGCGCATTTCTACAATGCTTATCAAAAAGTGCACTTTTTATTGTTTTTTTTTAATAATTTTTTAAAAAGTTTTTTTTTTTTTTTTTTTTTTAACAGGGTCAGGTCCTGTTGGACCCAACCCTTTATGTACTTTTTTTTTCACTTTTATTTAATTTAGTTTAATTTATTTAAACTGGCAGGATCGCCATGTAGAGTAAGAAAATACACTATAAAACGTTTAGTTTAGGCTCTGATGAGCAACTGTTTTATTTATTCACTTAAAATACTTAGAACTACTTATACATAAATTATACTGGCGTGTGATATTGCTTGGTTTGCAATTCACACGTTAGTAGGATTGGTCTGGTGTTGACAAACAACATTCCACAAAGTGTGGGTCTCTAGTTACATACAGACGGTATGGTAACGCAGACTTGTCAAACACACTACAGTCCCCAGCTCATTTGTTTATTTCGTTCTATTTTGGTTTCTAAGTGAAACCCAAAATCTTTGACCCAATTATGGAGTAGAACGATGAACTGTTTAAATATTAGTTCAATACACTGCCCTTGAACAATACCAATGTGTATTCTACATACAATGGTTTTACTTTCATATTTTTATGTTTTACTGTTACTTTTACATACAGTGTGTGTGTGTATTGGTTTGAATGCAATCGAACACAATGAATGCATGACTAATTGTCATTTGTTTATTTGTTTCATGCATTCACTACAAGTTTTCTTGTTGGAACACAATTTATTTTTTATTAAACACTATGTGAATCTTTATTTATTAAATTAATTATTTTATTTCCTCCCTATGCGAGTTCGAGTAGTAGATTACAACTAAACTCTAACAAAGAATTCTACAACTTTTAATATGACAAAACTGCTTGTTAGCCCAAACGGAAATCATATTTCATATGAACAGAAATAATTAAAGAATAAAAATGCAAGGTAGCGTCTGCTACAATATTCTGAGTGCGCGTGTAGCTATTGCATTTCATGTGAACAAGTAAAAGTGCAAGGTAGCGTCTACGTTTGGAATGATTATTTTATAATGTTGCAACGCGTACCTTAACTTGTATCTTTCATGGTTCAAATTGAGTTAGTCTGAAATTGAGAAATGTCAAATTAAATGCAGAAAAAAAACTTGACGTTTAGGTGTGGTTCACATTCAACATCGGCCATTACAATTTAACCACCCTTTATATATATTTTTTTTATAATCTTTTCTTAAATTTAAAATTTTTAAATTTGACTTAACTTATATTTTTTTTTTAATTCTGTCCAAATGTATTGTTCGTTTTATGTCATTTTTGTCTCTTAATATACAATTATTTCTATTATCTAAACCTATGACCTCATAAGGTCCCTTAAATAAACTATCTAACTTATGACCAACTTGATCCACATAAACTAAGTCCCCTATTTTTACTCCTATACTATTACTATCCCTATCATATAAAAGTTATTATGACTTACAATAAAATTGTTATTTCGATTAATGTAATTTTTTTTCTGCTGCTGTTGTTTTTGTGGTGTAAAATTAAGAACAACTGTAGTGTTTGATGTTTGAATATGAACTGCTTGTTTATTTATCAAACTTAAAGCTAGGTAGCTATGGAAGAGAGACCAACGTGTGTATAAAGACCGTGTGAATATTTACCTTGATAAAATAAGGTATGAGGTGTTATTAAGTTACACCGTGTGAATTTGTATGCTCAGCAAAAGGCTGTCATTTAAAATGGTTAAGTCTGTCTGGCATTTCCATAGTTGGGACTATACATATGCCATATTCACGGTTGGGAATAATCACACGTTACAGGTATTATAGCACTTATTTTTCTAATCATTATGATGATATTGTCTGCATTAGGTATGTAAGTTGGTGGAGGTTTTGGTATTGTTTCTTCATCTTCACATTCTAATTGATCATCATCAATTGCTGCATATTTGTTGTTGATTATATGAGTTGCTACGTTTGCGCTGATTTGGCGAATCATTAAGCTTGCGTTTATTGGTATTTGCCAATTTGTATCACTATCACTTTCTTCACTCAAGTTTACTTCTTCAGTATCCATACTGATTTAGTTTATCTGTTGTTGTAACAACCAACAGAAAACTATTTTGTGCAAAATCTACTGATATTGTTTTTGGGGATTATAGATTCTTAACAGAATTTACTAATCCCTTTGTATTTAATATTTAATAAACTGTTTTTGTTGTTTATTTTAAATTTTAGAATTTTAATTTAAAATTAAACTTTTTATTTTGGTTTGTCACAATGCACTGCTGTTTGCTTTCACGGTCAAACAAAGACTGTTTTATTATCATTTTAATAGTTATTACATACAATATTACATGTTAAATTTTATAGTAATGTTACTAAAAAAACTTACTAATAATATTTACCCTGAGCCGCCGCCGCTATGGTTGAGGTTGACAATTCCGTTGACGTTGTTTTAAGAATGATTTTGTTGTGTTTGTTGTTATACTAGTTGATAACTGATGCTTTGGCCGCACCAGTTTCATCTCTCGGGCAACTGTCGTGTTGTCCTCTTAATTAATAATTTCATTAATATCTCAGCTAACAACTACACAAGAAATGTTTATTTTTTATTGTTTATTTCTGTTTTTTTTTTTTCAATTATATGGTTTTGGTCTTATGTTAATAATTTATTTCAGCAAACAATCACACAAGAAATGTTTATTTTTATTCCTTTCAATCATGTTGTATAAAAGTGTTTACAATAACCAGCAACTCAACACACAAGAAATATACATAAAGCGTTCTAATGTATAATTGGGTGTATTTGCCGGCCAGCAGATGACCATTAGTTGTAGCCACAATAGACGATATCGTCGAGGGTGCCCCAATAAAAGTTATTATCTGCTTCTTCTTTTATTTTATGTATTTTTATTAATTGTATATTTTATTAATTGGCATTTTCAAATCATAATCTAATGTGTTGGGCTGGTTACCTGTGAGCTACCGTGGATGATGTTGCTGGTGTCGTCCTGGTGTTCCAGGGGCCACAGAAACAACGCACTTCTTTTTTTTGTTGGGTTTTATTTTTAAACCTTTATAATTTTATTTTGTTTTTTATTTTAGACAAAACTTCCTTTTTCTTTTATTTATTTAAATTTTTAAAATAGTTAATTTTTTTTAATATATAAGTTATTTTATTGGGTACTATGCACCCGTGTTTAAATAAAACAAGTTGCGTTTAACTTGATGATTCGTTATAGAATGTTTTCTTTATTTCCCCATAATTAAAACTACATTTTTCAATACCTAAAAGTGCTGACACTGTAGAGTTAAAACAATATAACGTTTATCATTTGGCTCTAATGAGCGACTGTTTATTATTCATTCTATATTCTTAATTCTACCTTAAATTAACCTTAATTATATTTTGTGGGTAACCATCAAATGAGTGGTTCCCACGGTTCATATTATGAAGGTGTCAAATTAATCAACCAAAAAAGTACGGCTTTTAGCCAATCACAATTAAGTGTCAAGTACATGACAGTGATTGCTATTGCACGACAATATTGACTAATTAATTACACTACAACACTATGTCTGCGCTTTTTTAGAATTAAATTACATATAAAATTTTAACACTATTAGCCAATCGTGAGAAAGCTAAACAAACAAAAAGCAAGCAACAAACAATTTGTAACGTGATTCCAATTGACAATAGTGGTATTCACAATGTTTAATAAATATTACTGGTATTCCCATAGCGTTGCTAACTCCTCCCCCTTTAAGTTTCGGAGCGTCCCTGCTTCGACCTGATCTCATCTATTATGTCATCTATATTGGCTGATCGTTGACACTTACCCTGCAAGTAATAAATCAGCCAAATGACAATAGGTATCATCAATGCCAGTGATACCAGTGCGATTCTATGCATGTAGTTGTCCTCATTGAGCTTCTCAATATAGCCTGTATTCTCCAGATTTAATCTGTGAATGTATGGGAGTGTTATTAGGTCTTCATGATTGTTTCTTTTCACATTTAATGTTTTCGGAGGATGTGGTATTGGATTCTCCTTCCACTTTTGGGTTCTTCGATACAGTGTACCATTAATGGTTACATTATTTACGAATGTAATCAGAAAGGTCCCGTTAACATTTATTGGATCCCCTTCGGATATATTTGTGTTGCGCACATTATTCAGAAGTATAAGTCCGTCTGCTGCTAACTGTATCATAGGGACGTGATCCGCCGATTGTGTGTTGCAAGATGCAGTATTATTATTAAGGAGTTGGGAGAGGCATGCGTCAATAGTTTCGTGACAGATCTTTATTGTTCCGATGTCTACGCAGCTTCCTACTGGGAAGTAGTTGTCGTGGCATTTAGAAGCCCGATCTATATTCAACTTTATAATAGAATAATTATGGACTACAGGGAATATTTTTAAATAATCACAAAAATTTTTAAAAATAGGAAACTTAATAACGTAATAAATTATGGACTCATTTTGAAAAACTGATACATTGCTTACTTTAAGCTTATCGTTAACACTAACCTTTTCTGATCCGAATTGTTTTTCCAAATCTACATTATCGACAATAGCGGGATGAATAATGTTTTCCCTAGCTAAAATTATTGACAGTGCGAGATTATTAAGGTATGAAATTATCTCACCGTTTCTAATAGTAATAAGTTCGAACACGAGCAAATCATCTTCCTTAATGGAGTTACCGGAGCTACGAAATAACCCCCAATGAAATAACACCCAAACGACAAAATGAAATAACCCCCAATGAAATAAATCCCAAAAAAAATGAAATAAGTCCCAACAAAAAAAAATGAAATAACACCCAAAAGAAATGAAATATTCCCCAAAGGTGAAAATGAAATAACACCCAAAATTTGGGGGTTGTTTCGTAATGAAATAACTCCCAAAGGAAGAAATGAAATAACCCCCAATGAAATAAGCTCCAAAGAAATGAAATATGTCCCAAATTTTTTTTATTTTTTGTTTTTATATATTTGATTATATACATTCTATATATTTGGTAAAAAACCCCCAAAAAATATGAAATAACCCCCAAAATAATTGCATATGAAATAATCTCCACAGAATTTAAATTTTGGGCTTTATTTCATTGGGGGTTGCTTCATAATGAAATAATCTCCAAACCGTAAGATGAAATAATCCCCAAAAAATGAGAAAACCCCCAAACAATTTTACACAATTTTTTTGGGGGTTATTTCATTTTTGGCCGTTGGGGGTTATTTCATTGGGGGTTATTTCGTAGCGCCGGAGTTACCACCTCTACGATTTTGCATAATGTTGACCCTTTCGATCAGTTCATTAATCCTGTCCTGTATGGCCGAGTTGATCACCGTTTGTCTGTTACCATTCTGGATCAATGAGTCCTCCCGAGCCATAAGTAATTCCATGTCGCTGTGGTCAGGAGTACCAGCAACAAACTTTAAGGCAGACCCCAAAAAATCGATCGACCTTGCAGAGCGCCTGTTGACATGTAGTGTATCCAATAATCTTTGGATTTCTCTTATTTGCTCCCGCACCATGCCAGCCTCCCTAGGGTCTGAGAAGGTCCTAAGAAGATCTCTGCTCTCCTGTATTATCGATTCATACTCCGTCAGATTTGTCTGATGTAAAAGGTAATCATGGTTCCTATAAGTTGCGACATTGCCATCAGTTATGGCTATAAAATGGGAAACTGAGTAGTCGATGATTTTAGCCGACACCCAGGGCATGAGGATGAAAAGTAATCTAGAAAGAGGGGGAGAAAAGAAAAAAAAACGGGGTTCATCTTAAGTTGCTCTTGTGGACCTTCATTCCATTTATCAATACGGTGGTCCCTAGGTCGCGTTCAATTACACCCTGCACGAAAAATTTATCAAATTTATTACCGAGTCTTCTGTTACGCTTAACGAAAACAACTTCTCCAGGTTGATATTTCTTCGATGTCGCTTCCTGGTTGTATCCTTCAAAAACCTTGCATTGCGCAGTCATCAGTCGATCCTTGACCTCGGCCAACGCGTCTTTGGTGAATTCATTCAAAATGTCCAATGGTTTTCTCCCTGTCACAGAGTGAGCCGTGTCGTTATACTTGATTGTGGAAAGCAGTATCAACTCGACTGTATTGTTTATGTTCTGTTGAGCCTTTACGCATCTAGCTATCTCCAATAGCATGGAATGAAAATGTGCCAATTGCATTAGAGTGAAGCGACTTCTCATTATCCGAGATTATTATTTTCACCTTCCTGTATTTATTCATAATCTGGAACAAAGCCGTTTTGACGTCTATACTAGACCTAGACGCTATTGGGACCACGATCGCGAATTTTGAGAACTTGTCTATGCAAGACAGGAAATGTTGCTTGTCTGTTATCATTATGTCAACATGCAACATTTCACCAGGATAGCTAGGGATGGGAGTTTCCGTCATCTTGACCTTTTGTGGCTTCCTCTGGTACTTATTCTCCTTACATATTCTACAGTTTGCTATGATACTTATAAGTTTCTCTTTTATGCCTGGAAAGTAATATTCGCCAATTATTTGCTGAAAATTCTCCTGTAACGACCTATGGGCCCGATTGTGTTCGTTAGTTGCAATTTCCCATTGATCATCCTGTCTTATAACATCCATTACAAATTTCTCCGTATGAATGAATCGGGTGGAAGGAAATTGGGAAATCAACTGGTTCTGGAAATCCGCTAGTGTGGGAAGATCGCACTGGATTGCGTTCGTACCAGTGGTATCGAGATTATCCGACAAGCACTTCAAAAGACACTCAACCGTGTCATAGACTATCGTGTGCCTAACGAAGCGTTGAAACAAAATTTTCTTATGATCGGAGACAATGTTTCCCCTAGATATCAAAAATTGATTTACCGGATACTTTATAGATTTAATGACATTCGTAGATGCCATTTCGCTATGTGCAGTTTGAGAATCATCCGAGATTTGGTTCACGTATTGTCTTGACAGTGCATCCGCTACTTTATTCTCGCATCCTAGTTTGCAGAAGAATTTCGGCGAAAATTCTTCAATGAAGGCTCTCCATCTCTTCATCTTAGAGTTAGGGTTTCTATCGGACATTGCGAATGTTAGTGGTTGGTGGTCGGTAAATATATGAATTCCAGTAACACCGTAGAGGAAATGTCTAAGGTTCTTTAAAGCCCATACAATAGCGAGCAGCTCTCTCTCGTGAGTAGCATAGTTTGCTTCCGTAGTTGATAGGGTTCTGGATATTATCGTAATAGGTCTTCCGCTCTGGGACAAAACAGCTCCAAGCTCTACCGCAGACGCGTCGGTTGTCAACTCGAAAGGTTTTTTATAATCCGGGTATATCAATAGAACATCGTCTGAAGCCAAAATCTTTTTTAGTTTCTCGAATTTCAAAAGAGCCTCTTCATTTAGATTGATTCCTATATTCCTGGAGCTCCCTGCTGCCACGTGACCGTTTTCTCCCCGCAGATACCTCGTCAGGGGTTTTGCAATGCGTGCTTAGTCTCTAACGAATTTCCTATAGTATCCTGACAATCCCAAAAAGGATCTAAGTGATTTCAGGTGCCGAGGGATCCTAAATTCTGTGATTGTTTTTATCTTGTCCGGGCATGTTCTAATGCCATTTTTCGTTACTATGAATCCAAGGAACTGGACTTACGATTTGAAGAATTTTGACTTTGTAGGTGAAATTCTCATACCAGCCGTTTCCAATTTCCGAAGAATTCTATCGATATGTTGAAGGTGGGTGTGTTCATCGGGGGAATAAATTATAATGTCATCCATGTAGACCTGGCACGTTTTGCCTATTTCGTCTCACAATATATCGTCAGTGGCTCTTTGAAAGATGCTGGGAGCGTACTTAAGACCAAACGGTAATCTGCAGAACTCATACTTCCCATTATTAATGCTAAACGCAGTCTTCCGTCTATCTTTTCAGCAAGCTTAATCTGATGAAATCCTGATTTTAAATCGAGTGTAGAAAAATATTCGGATTTACCCAAGTTGGCCAAAATAACAGATATGTCTGGCATCGGATACTTATCGTCCACAGTATGTTCATTTAGCTTTCTGAAATCGATGACCAGTCTGTGGTTAGGTTCGCCCTTCTCGTTTAATCCTTTTTTTCCCACTACGTGCACGGGTGAGTTATAAGGAGAAGATGATTTTCGTATTACGCCATCTTTAAGGAGCGATTCTATTTCGCCGTTTACGAAGTCTGTCATTGAAACAGGGTATGGATACGATCTTGCATAAACAGGATCCTCACACGTTGTCTTTATTCTCGCTTCTACCGCAGTATTGTAAGGTAATGCTCTATTTGGGTCCGCAAATGCGTTCCGGTTGGATATCATGACCGTATTGAATTGATCCTTTACGTGCGGTGGTACCCCGTCCTTATCCACAGATATGAAGTTTACCTGTTCGAGACATCCGCCTGATGTTATGTTGCCTTTTTTATATCCAAGAGTGTTGTTTCCCGCATCTATGATTGCGTTGATTTTCTCTAAAAACTTGTATCCTATAATTCCGTCAAAGGACTTCAAAGACGGAAGAATAAAAAATGTGGTTGCGTAACCAAAAATTGCGATTCTGCATTTTTTCTCGATGAAGTTGGGTCCGTTGACTGAATTAACATTAAATGGGTGTTTAAGCTGAAAAACGCCAACTAAAAAATCCAGGTCTTTGATGAAGTTGCGGGAAGTTCCGGTGTCTATTAAAAGTTTGGGTTCCCTACCCTTTATTGTCTTTTTAATAAATGGTAGATTGAATTTTAATCTAAAAAATTCAATTCTTCAAAGGTAGTTTCGTCTTCTGCTTCGCCCATATCCTCCTGTTGGAAGTCGAATACGGAATTGATGTCGTCTTCTCCGTAGTCCAAAAGGTCGTCCGACTCAATATGATTTACCCTTGGTGTCTTCTGAATCTGAGTAGTTCTGCCGGAGTCCTCGTATCTTCGTTTATTAGTTTGTTCTTGTTGTGATCGTTGTCCAGTTGTATGAGCTGTGGGACGTCTAAACATACTTGAGCCTGGGTCTACTTCCATTGGGGTAGGTTGTTCGGCCTTAGGATTCCTATTCCCATCGAATCTTACGGGAAAAGATCGTAACTTGTACGCGGGATGCGATATTGGTGGATAGGTCAACTCTTTCCGTTGTGTTCGAGATGATCTCAACAAATCACCGGTTGCATATATCCTAGCAAACTCTTGGTGGCGTTGGTCTGCTTCCAGCTCCTGTGCCGTTGCCAATGCCGTTGGCAAGTCGCTTGGTTTAGCAGAAAATAGTATGTCGCTGAGCGGACGCCGTAATCCTGATATAAAAACACGGAGCGCATTTTCCCGGGCACGTTCGTTTAAGGCCGCGACAACTTCTGGCTTGTCCGAATAGGTCATCTTATTCTTATTTATGATAAGGGTTAGGTGTTGGTCCACTTTGTCGTAGAAATCGATAATCGATGTGGTACCCTGCTTCAGAATGCTCAATTCATTCTCCAGGGACTATAATGACCTTTTGTCTGCATAGACTTGATCCAGTCGCGATATTATTGCCCTGAAATTTAGTATTGTGTTAAAAGCTGACAGTTTCGCGTTTGCTGACCCTGTTATTTTATTCCTAAAAATGCCCATGGCTATATAATAGTTTCTGTTCCTTCTTTGTAATAGTCCATTGCAAAATGGGCTGCATCTCTCCATGCTGGGTAATCTTTGCTTTCGCCTTTAAATTCCGGTAGGGATTTTACCAGATCTATAACTTGATGATTCGTTATAGAATGTTTTCTTTATTTCCCCATAATTAAAACTACATTTTTCAATACCTAAAAGTGCTGACACTATGTCTGCGCTTTTTTAGAATTAAATTACATTTATAAAATTTTAACACTATTAGCCAATCGTGAGCCAGCTAAACAAACAAAAAGCAAGCAACAAACAATTTGTAACGTGATTCCAATTGACAATAGTGGTATTCACAATGTTTAATAAATATTAATGGTATTCCCATAGCGTTGCTAACTTATATAAAAAAAATGATAGTTGCCACAAGTTGGCAGCAGTGGAGTCGTTTTTACAACATTACTTGATGAAAGTGGTGGTATAAATATGCCTCACTTCCATAATGAAACAAAGATCACAGTAATACTACGTTTCCACTGCACATGTTTTGGAGTGATCACAATCGGACCTGAGTTCTGTAAGACGATAGACGACTATCGTCTTAAAATAAACGACAGTGAGATTAAACAAAAAAGATAAGGTGTGTAGAAACGCCGGCTACCATCGACTGACTGCACCGCCGTTGGAAGTGTTTTCAAACGGTGGCAGGCCGGCGCAGACATACCGCCCCTCTTGCAACGACAGTGCAGCAAAGGGCACTTTAAGGCAACTACACGGCAATTTCAAAGAAAATTAAGAGAAGAAAAAGGAAATTTAATATATTAGTATAAAATACAATATATTTTATATGGATTTAAACCATTTAACAGTTCATTATTGACTCTGTAAGCAAAAAAAAATGAGAAAAAAATAGGAATTCAGTTATTCTATGAATTTAAATTTACGATCAAAAATTCACAAGAGATCAAAAAAAAATGTAAGTAAATAATAATAAAAATAATAAAAAATGAGAATAAACTCGGTAACATAAGCGGCCTCTATGGGCCAAAAAAAAAACATCGTTAGCCTTCCTACAAAAATATTTTTAACGGATTTCGAACTGAGTGCCCTTTACAGCTTCCCCAAAGTATGCCGTGCCAAACAGGGTCTCCTGGATGTAGGTCTGATCCGATCTTCCAGAAGCGCAGCCACGGAGCACCTTAGGCACCACATCTGCGCCGAGAATCACAAAATATGGAGCACGAGCGAACCACATCGGATCAGCATTGCGGTTTTGTGTTGCCTCGCCAATAGTAATTAATTTTGTGGCTTGGGGTATACGGAACTTCTCTATCTTCAACAGCACACAAGACTTCTAAGGAAACTCCATCATTGTCCCGATGGTACAGCCGAATGGTGGTACGGCCATTGCTGGGCGACAACGGCCGCATTTGGATCGATTACAATACGAATCACCTTGGAGCGTCCGTTAATACGAGGATACATCCGTACTGAAGCGGTCATTCTAAACCATAAATGATAGGGTTCTACCGGATGCAACATGGAGTTGTGTCGTTGGAAGTATCTGCGACATCTATCGATGCTTCTGCAGTCGCTCAGGTCATGAGACTGTGCTAAACAGCACGGACACAGTAGTTTATCAGCGACTAACCGCAGCCGACGGTCGACCGACATTGATAAAAAATGCGTACATACGCGTATGGCGTGTAAACGGCCGCAGGCAGGACATCCGTATTGTGGGTTAAACATTTCAATCTGCAAGACAAGAACTTTAATATTTGGACAAGGCAGATGTTTAAAGTGTGGTTAATTAGTATGACTCAATTCAAACACATAAATTTGAACTGTACTAATTTGCTTTTTGTGGTTTTACTTTCAAGCACTTGTAACTTGAACGTAAAGGTGATCAATAAATAAAAAGACGAGTTTTTTTATTACTGAACGATATTAATGAGTTTTATTCAACTATTTATACTAAAATTATGCTTAATTAACTAAATTATATTAACATAAAATGTATGGCCTTTTAGCCAATGGGAGTCGAGAATGCTAAAACTTGCTGAGTTCCCAAAATCAATATAAAATCCATGGCCTTTTAACCAATGGCTAAAACACATGCAAATAATGCAATTTAATATTAATGTGATAATTTTCGTTCACACAAGTGTAATATGAACCACTTAACATTAAGGTGGCTCATAACATGAAAACTAATATTAGGGTCACTCAATAATCACAAGTTTTAACAGCAGATATACGTAAAGGAAGATAACATAGGTTGGATAACAAAAGTACGATTACGGGCTACTTGGTAAAAGGACCAACTTATGTATTGGCCGCCTTCTAACTCCCTTTTGAGTTTTGAGGTCAACTATTCGGACCCTATCATCTGCGCCATGGAAAACTAACTACTCGACCTAAGCGCCAATCTGTTGGACAAAGTGGCTCATCACGGAAAGCAACCAGGTCGCCCTCTAAGGGAGATTTAAACCTGTTTCGCTTATTCAACTCTTTCAAGTACTCTTCTTTCCAGCGCCTAGATATTTCGTGGTGCATAGCTTTAATTTTGCGCCAGCGGTTGAGAAGACTGCCTCTGGAAGAGATTTCTTCCTGTACAGCTGGAGCAAGCGACGCAGAGCCAATTAAAAAATGCCCAGGAGTAAGAGCACATAAGTCGTCGACATTTTCAGACAATGGACCAAGAGGACGAGAATTGAGACAGGCTTCAACCGTCGCCAATACTACTGTACTGAATTCCTCGAATGTGTATTTTAATTGACCAGCCATTTTTTTAAAGTGCATCTTAAAGCTTTTAACTCCAGCCTCCCAGAGTCTGCGGCGGGAATAAAGTGCCACGATAACCGTTAAGGTTTATATTTTAAAACTATTTGTTCTTGGAGGTCTTTGACGTATTTTTTAAAGTTAGAATCGATTTCTTTAGCAGCACCTATGAAATTTTTGCCGTTGTCAGAGTAGACACAATTTGGGCAACCGCGACGGGTTACAAAACGAGCAAAAGCTGCTAAGAACGCCGAGGTTGATAAATCACTAACTGCTTCGAGGTGGATCCCCTTTGTAGCGAAACAGACAAAGAGACACACATAACCCTTACTAATTCTGGAGTAACGGCCGGTGAAACTTTTTATTTCAAAGGGACCAGAGAAATCAACGCCTGTATTGGCAAATGAGCGACTTAACGTGATTCGTATAAAACGCATTCTTTGCAGTTATTTATGCAAGTTTTAACATGATTTTTTACTTTAATAATCCAGCACTCGTGTCGAATTACACTATGGGCCAACCGTATGCCGCCATGATGCGTAATTTTGTGAATAAAATCGACGTACAGACGAGCCACTCTGCTTTGATAGGCCAAAATGATAGGATATTTTTCAGAATACGAGAGACTGGATGCTGAACTGCGACGGCCATTAGCCCGAATAACCACATATGGTCTATGGTTTTTTGATTGGGGCCACTTTCGATTTTGAAGTCAATAAATTTGTAAAAACTTTTTTCCCAATTTGAACCCTAACTGGTTTAATTTTTTCATCCCAGCCAATTTTGTCGAGCCACATTTGTTGCATTAAAACCTTTATAATAATAACTGGAGCCAGCCAACCAGCGGGGTCAAAGAGCCTAGCAATTACAGAAAGAACTTCCCTCTTTGTGTATGCAGATTTTAGTGGAATTTTCTCGGTTGTTAAATAAAACTAATTCGTCGAAGTGTTCCAACGAACCCCAAGAGTTTTTGCATTACTTTCATCATCTAAGCATAAGAAATTTTCATTCAGCAAATGATCTGAGGGCAACCCATTTAAAATTTCATTTGAATTTGAAGTCCAGTTTCGTAACTCAAAACCTGCTGTTTTCAATATACCAATCAGTTGGTTACGGGCCTCTAAAACGACTTCCAAACTATGAGCACCTACTAAAGCGTCGTCTACGTACATGCAGTCTTTTAAAGTTCTAGCTCCATATTGAAAATTATGCCCTTCATCATCAGCCAGCTGCAACAGCGTTCTGAGAGCCAAATAAGGAGCGCAATTGACGCCAAATGTAACAGTTTTCAACTGATAATCTTGAACTTCTGCATCCGGAGTGTCACGAAAAAAATTCGTTGAAAAAAATCATGCTCAGGGTTAATTAAAATTTGCCGGTACATTTTTGAAATGTCCGCATTAAAGACGAATTTATAAAATCGCCATTTTTAAATCAAAAAAGTTAAATCTTTTTGAAGCACGGGCCCAACGTGAAAAATGTCATTTAGACTCGTCCCACTAGACGTACTGCTTGAAGCATTAAAGACCACTTTTAACTTTGTTGTGGTACTTTCAGGCTTAAAAACGCCATGATGAGGCAAATAATAACTCGGGCCAACTAGGGGATTCTGAATTTTTTCCATATGTGCCAAAGTTAAATATTCTTTAATGACCTCATCATGAAGAACCTTATTTTCAGGTTTCCTTAGCAAGGATTTGTCGTTTCTAAAAAACTGACTTAGAGCTATGTGTCTATTTGGACCAAGAGAAGAAAAATCAGATTTGAATGGCAAATTAACTATATATCTGCCTTCAGAATTTCTCACAGTAGTGGAACGAAAAATTTCTTCACATAGGTTATCATCTTCCGAGATTATCGGCTTACGAGAGACTTCTTCTAGCTCCCAAAACTTTGAAAGTTGATCATCAATGGAAACTTTGGTAAACAAAGAACGCATTACCGGACGAAGCGGTTTAGTAGGCCCAGTTACAATCCAGCCGAATATTGTATTTTGAGCCACTAGCGAATTCAAAATACCATGTTGAACGCCCTCACATAAAATGAATTGGTGAAGTTCACCCCCTAATAACATATCAATTGGACCACTTTTATAAAATTTGGGATCAGCAAACATTAGATCTGGTATCATGTTATCAGGGGCAAAAAAATTTTTAGTCAGAGTGTCTACAGTAACTTTCGGAACTACTAATGCATCAATTTTAATAGATAAATCAGGATTTACTATTGAGACCATAGAAAACGTTGTCATTTTGTCGATTCTACTAACAACTTCGCAGCCTAGGCCTGTAACATCGGCTGACACTGGCACAGTTGGCAACTTTAACAATTTTTCAATATTTCTTGATATAAAACTTTCCTCAGAACATGGGTCAATTAACGGCCTGACCTTACAACTAGCGCCTTTATAACCAATATTAACCCAAGCAGTACCAAGCATAACATTCTTTGCCACAGAGTGATATTGACTTTGAACTACATGGGATGGACCTTTGTTCGAAGGACCAAATGTTGGGCTGGTTACCTGTGAGCTACCGTGGATGATGTTGCTGGTGTCGTCGTGATGTTCCAGGGGCCAAAGAAACAACACACTTCTTTTTTTTTGTTGGGTTTTATTTTTATTTTTAAACCTTTATAATTTTAATTTGTTTTATATTTTAGATAAAACTTCCTATTTCTTTTATTTATTTAAATTTTTAAAATAGTTAATTTAGTTGTCGCTCGTGTGCTGCCGGTAAAAAAAATACTTGTAATATATATAAAAAAATGATAGTTGCCACAAGTTGGCAGCAGTGGAGTCGTTTTTACAACATTACTTGATGAAAGTGGTGGTATAAATATGCCCCACTTCCATAATGAAAGAAAGATCACAGTAATACTACGTTTCCACTGCACATGTTTTGGAGTGATCACAATCGGACCTGAGTTCTGTAAGACGATAGACGACTATTGTCTTAAAATAAACGACAGTGAGATTAAACAAAAAAGATAAGGTGTGTAGAAACGCCGGCTACCATCGACTGACTGCACCGCCGTTGGAAGTGTTTTCAAACGGTGGCAGGCCGGCGCAAACATATCCCTATCGTAATTTAATTTTTGCCTTAATTTAGATCTATCTAACATCTCGCGAGCTGTCTTATGTGCTACTTCTAATCTAAATTTTACCTCTCTAGAATAATTATCAGTGTTATAAAGTGTGCTAATTATATCTACCTCATTAAATTGCTGAAACTCATTTGGAAGACTTCCAAAGACTAACTCATATAGACAGTAGTTGTGAACAGATGATGGCGTAGTGTTAAATCAATACATAAAGTACTTAAGCCATTCATCCTAATCGTCCCTGTACACCGATATGTAAGATCTCAAATACTCGTTGAAAGTTTTATGACTTCTTTCTATTGTGCCCATTGTTTGATGGTGATGCGCAGTGAAGGGAGTTTCGTTACTTTAAGAAGATTGAATAATTCTGTTTATATTGAGTTTTTGTACTCTGTACGTACATATATCCGAAATGAACGTCTATTTCTTTGCCCAATCCCGACAATTAAAATTACAAAGTTATATTTGTTATATTTTATTTTATTTATAAAGTTCCTTAGTAATAATTTAATTATTTTCTTGCTATGCAAGCTTGAGTGTCGAAATTGAACTGAACTAAAGAAATAATTAACTTCATAATAAAAATGGCAATTATGCTCATCAGCAAAATGCAGTCACATTTCATGTGAACGGAATTTAAATAAAAAACGCAACGTAGCGTCTGCTACAAATTTAATTTCATAGTTTAAAAATCGTTTTTAAGACTTTTATCATGTTGCAATAAGGTACCTTAACTGTTACGAAGATCCTCCATCATTGGATCAAAAACATTGGCAGATGCGCCTTGCAATAATGTGGGACTATTTATGTCCTGTTGATGGGTAGGAATTTCTTCAGTACCTGGATCAGTGGTTGGTGCATAGTTTGTACCTACAGCATCTGGGAAAGATGGTTCTGCGGCTCCTTTGGTAGATACAACTAAATCTGACCCTCTACTATCAATAATTTTTTCGAACAAATTACAGAGAATTTAAAGTGTTACTGAATAATTTGGGAATTATTGAGAATTTAAAGTATGTCAATGTATTTTGTTGTAGCAAAGTTGAATTATTGGGAATTAACCAGTACTTATAATGTATTAAATCTTAAAGTTAAAATATACATAAATTGTAATAAAAAATTATGCTATGAAATATTTATGGTGACGTAACTCGTGTGTTGAGTAATTACTAATGATAATTGTCAAACAGCAAAAATAACAATAATTTTAATTCTTCAACTCAGCATAACGAAAAGACAAGTCTAAAACAAGTAATTTGACCAAAAGGCGTTATGATGAACTGTTTGAACTTAAAGTGTGCCAAATAAAGGTATATCAATTTATACTTTGAATTATAATATCATCTTTCACTTCAAGTAAGTTACACAACTATTACTCAGGTATTGTCAACTTAGGTGTACTTATAAAAGATATGGGAGCATGGTCGTCAGATGGATCTCCGTTTATACCTTTCCTGTTTTGATATATATTTCATTTCATTTATTCAGTCTATGGAAACAAAAATTCCTTACAGACTATGATTAAATCAAAAATTAAATATAAATAAATATAATATCTTCAATATATTGCTTAATTACTTAAAAACTATATTAAGAAACAGCTTAAATTTATCCTTGTACGTGGAAAACTCTATATAAGATTTGCGTTAATGATTCTGTTGCAGACTAAAATGGATTTCATTTAAATAAATAAACGTACTAGTTAGCGTACTTTTAAGAGCATATTCAGTGCGATGCAGTGTCACATTAAAAATATCAATGAATCTTAAACTTCTAGGAGGGACATAAAATGGAATAAGAGACAGCAAATCAGGACAGTCAGTTATACCATTTACTATATCAAATACAAGTAACGCCGACTGGTATAATCTACGATATTCTAAAGTCTGCAAACCTAATAATAGGCATTTCGATTTATAAGAAGGAATGGGATCAACAAACATAACTGACCTTAAAGCGAATTTAATGAAAATTCTTTGTACTCTCTCAACGCGAGTGACATGAGCATTGTTATAGGGATTCCAAATAACTGCAGCATACTCCAACTTTGATCTAACAAACGAGGTATAACTTAACCTCAAAGTATTAGGATCAGAAAGATCAGAAGAATTTCTTTTCAAAAATGCCAGCATTTTATAAGCTTTAGGGATAATATAATCCACATGTGGTACAAAAGAAAACGACGAGTCGAAAACCACGCCAAGATCAAGTGTAGACTTAACAGTTGTCAAGTTTTGGTTGTTAATATTGAAATTTGATATAATAGGATTCAGAGATTTGCTAAATGAAACATGAAAACATTTAGAAAGATTTAGATGTAAGTTATTTAACGTACACCATGCACCCAGATTATTCAAATCAACCTGTAATTCAGAAACATCTTGAAATGAGGAAATTTTACGAAATATTTTCAAATCATCAGCATACAAAAGAAATTTCGAGTGCAGCCGTTCTGCTTCTGAAAGTTGTTGAAATTTCTGGCAGTGGAAAAGCTTGTGGTTGCTCATGTTGCATAATTTACATGTTTCATTGTGTTTTTCGTTGGATGTTGCAACTGATGAAACAGCCTTGTGTGCTGATTTCTCTTTTTGACCAATTGCTTCCATCGATTGGAACTGGAGTTCCAAAAATGATAAAAACTCACCAATCCTCGGTACGTCCTTCGGGTTGGTCAATGACTGGATGTACCTGATGTGGGTATTCCTGTCAAGTTTCTTCATCAATAGTTGAATAAGAATTGCATCCCATGATGTTGTTTCAATTCCTAAATTATTTAAGGCCAATAAACACTCCCTGGTGGTGTCATGAAGGGCCTTAATTGATGGCGCTGATGACGTCACAGAAGGTTGATTAACTAACTTTTCTACCAGATTGGCCACAAGAATTCTTTTATTGTTGTAACGATCTTGTAGCGTTTGCCACGCGGTGCCGTAATTTGTTTCTGACAGAGAAAACTGGCTTATTAAGTGTTCAGCTTCCCCGGACAAATTGTTTTTTAGGTACCACATTTTTTGAATGGCTGGAATTGGTTGTCTGTCTACCATTGCGGAGAACAAATCATGGAACTGACGCCATTTCAGATAATCTCCATTGAATTGTGGTATGGTCAATTTTGGCAGCTGTAATGAGTTCCCATTTAAACCATTATTCATTGATTCTGGAGTTTCGGTTTGCCTGCGCCTATCTTCGTGCTGAAGTTTGTCTGCTTCCACCGAAAGCCTCACAAGATTTTGCTGCATTGAGTCATATACGGCGTTGTATTCATTCTGGTCTAGGCCATATGCGGCTGGGTTTGTCAATTGATCATGAGCTTCATCATGTAGCGTTTCAATTTGTTCCCATAGCTTCTTAATGGTGTTTATATTTAGTTCGAAATATTGTTTTGGTTGATCTTCCGTAATATCTAGTCCATTTAATAGCCGTTTAAGAGCTGTTAAACGAGCCATTAACCTTCGGATGGTACCAGACGTGTTATTGCAATCTTTATGAATATGTGTGTTATTGTGTGTGTTTGAAGCTCCGCTGCGGTCTGTAGAATCCTCGTGATGGTCGCCATCAAGCAGTTTTAGACGATTGGCTTCATTGCTGAACAGTTCCATGTGCTGCTTTGCTATGTTACTGATTTTGTCATAGTAGCCTTTCGAAAAAAAATCCAGTTTCAATGGGTCATCGCATTTATCCCGTATTTCTGAATCTGTTTCTTGAAACTGTTCCCAAGACTCCAGTAGACGCTGCAACAGTTCCTCGAAATAGGCTGATGTTGCTTTCCTGTCTGGTGAATCCTTTTGGAAGTTTCTGATGATTTTCTGGATAACTTCGCCGGTTTCATTTTGAAGTTCTAGTAGTTTTTCCATTGTTGTCATTATTACAATATCAACTATTGTATTTAAGGGAAGTAAATTGGGCGCTGGATGGAAACCTCAAAATGCTGATGATCCGAATGTTGTGTGTTGAGACGGCCTTTAGGATGTTTCGAGTCCCTTACCGCTGGTGGGGGGAAACTCAAAATTACAAAACAAAAAACCGTTGGCAAAAAACCGTTGGCTGATTATCAGCAAGTTGCGTGTTTAAAGTGTTTTTAGGATGTTTCGAGTCCCTTACCGCTGGTGGGGGAAACTCAAAATTACCAAAAAACGTCGGGGTCACCAAAATGTTAAGAGATATTTAGCAAATTCAGTTCTAACACATAAATTAGAACTGTGCTAATTTTTCTTTCTCTGTTGTAGATGAACTTCAAGCACTTGTAACTTGGAGTTCGGCGATCAATAAATTAAAGAATGTTCTTTTTATTACTGAAAATATTAATGAATTTTATTCAATTATTTATACTAAAATTACTGTTTATTTTACTTAATTCTATTAACTTAAAATTTATGGCTTTTTAGCCAATAAGAGTCGAGAATGCTAAAACTTGCTGAGTTACCATTATTTGGTTTAAAATTGGTGTATAAAATTTACGTCTTCCCAACCAATGGTTGAAAGCATGCATTTAATGCCACCTGATATTCATGTGACAATTTTATTCACATAATGTGTAATCTGAAACACTTAGCATTAAGGTGGCTCACAAAATAAAAATTAATATTAGGGTGACTCAATTATCACAAGTTTGAACATACCCCATGCGCCCTTTGTTAAATCTCCTCCCAAAGATTTATCATAAAAATATTGTTCGGTTGAGTTTTGGGTGTCCAAATGGATATTTCTTTGTATTTTACTCATGGGAGTTTGAATAGAATACTCGGCCGGTCTCTTGTAGGCCGGATTATAAGGAGGTCTTGTCTGCAAAGAACGATCTACTTCCATTGGCTCTGGTAGAGATTGTCTCTGGAAATTCTGTTGGGGTGTTTGATACTGAAAATTTGTGGAGGACGTTGGTCATTGCCGGAAGACTATTCTCCTCCAATTCTAGGCAAGAAACTTTGTCTAAAATCAAAGACAAATGTTGGTATACAACTTGGGAAAATTCCGCAATGGATTTCTGCCCTTGGCATAGTACGTTCATTTGGTACTCTAGTGTACCAATGTCCCGTTTGTCTGGGTAATGCATATTTAGACACTTTCTGATTCTTGGCCAATCCAATTGGGTCCTGTAGGATTCTAGAGCGGTATCCGCATCTCCCACTCACTATCTTTGTACGGATTGTATGCAAGATTGAATAGTATCGCGCTGTACCACTAAGTGATTTGAAAAGTTCTAACACCCTATCAACTGATTTGCGCCAGGAGTTAAATTCTCCTGGTCGACCAGAAAATTCGCGTATGGATCGCACAATGTCCGGAACTTTGTCCAATTCCTCCAGTCTGGAACTGGTGGTACCAATTGGGTGATCCCTGCCCTCATCTAGAAGAAAACCTTGGGGTGTGTTATAAAAATTCAAAAAGCCGTTAAAATTCGTATAAAAATCAAAATTCATATAAATCCAAAAATTCGTTAAAATTGAGAAATTTGTATAAATTACAAATTTTCATAAAATTTCAAAAATTCAGTAAAATTTAAAAATTCGGAACTGGAAACTTCTTTTGTTTCCATATGTCTGCTCGTGCCTTATTTAAAGTGGTATTTATATTTAAAACAGCAACTGGTTCTAAAAAAATGTAAATTGATGTTCAAATACATGTAAGCACAGTTGCATTAGAAGCGTTTACCTCCTTCAGATCCGCCTATGAATGTTTTTGACGCAGATGGAATGCTTAACACTGGTACATACATCATCAGCAATATTAGCAAGATTTTCTAAGAGCAATAATAAATAATATCAGATACGAAATATTATAGGAAATAAGCGGTTACCATCTTCAAATTCCTCCTCGGATGAGCTATCATCGCTATGTGCACTGTTAAGAAGAGAATAACTAGGTTTCCAAGCAGCATCGCGGTACTCATCATCAGAGGAAAAATCATCTTCTGAATTTTCGAGAATATTCCGTGGATAAGTTCAATTTCTTACCTATAAAATTTAGATAACACCATTGTGAGTTTGCAAAGAAATGTCAATTTGTGACCGTGATACACGATTGTGTTATCTGAGTTTTAGCTCCATTTAACTATTGATAAAACTTTATATTTTAATTAAATCACTTTCGAAAACTATTTTATAAACTATTAGCTACTCAAAATCACTCTCATCAGAAACAAAACACGTTTGCTCTCTCTTGTTTTTTTACTTACCACGCGACATACTTCTTTTCACTTCGAGTGCACTAAGGAAACTGGTTTTCATTTTTTGCAAAAAGTTTGCACTTGTTCTCTTTTTTTATAATTGAACAAGAACCTAACACAGCTACTGTTCAGAGAAGCAAGCCGATTAAAAAAAATCGGCGGCGGCGCAAGAGCAAATATTTTCGGCGGCGGCGGCTTAATGGTCTTACGCCGATTTTTTTCCGGCTGGTGAAAATTTTCGGCTGAGCCGCCAAAAAAAAATTTTTTTTTTCTTATATATACATATATAAAAAAACAATAGTAGAAACATGTAATTTTTGTTAACCCTTTCACGACCCTTGTACACTACAGTGTACACATTTTTAAAAATATATAAAAAAAAATATGATAATAAAACAAATCTTTATGTTTTTGTTTAAACATATTCATTAAGATCAGGGATATAGTGAGGATTTTTGGTAACAAAGTTCGATTTTTTAATCAGAGTTTACAAGTAAAACGTCTTTTTCTAATTTGAGGGCCCCTAACAAGAATCAGAAGTCAAAATAGAAATTTACACAAACAAAAAAAAAAAACCTTTTGTATTTAAAAATAAAAATATTTTTATTTTTAAATACAATACGTTTTTTTTTTGAATAAAAAACTGATCTATAATTTTTTTATAAAAAGGAATTTGAGTTTCAGTCTTTTTATATTTCTTTATTATATTTCTTAAAAACAATTGGTTTTATATTTTCTAATATAAATATTTTATATTTTTTTTTTTTTTTTTTTTTTTTTTTTGAATTCACCACTGAAAAAGGGTTCAATAAGTAACTATTGAAAGGTGTTTAGTTATTTGATATACATGTTGGGTTTGGTTTTGATCGGGGATCCATTCTATAAAGATACTATTTGGAAGAATAATTTTCATGATTCCCGTCATCAACAGAATTACTAGGATGTCCAAGGAGGCAGTTATTAGGAAACATAAAATTGTGCACCATAGTGTTATTCTTGTATTTTGATTTGATGAGGATGAGGAGTGGACCGGTGCACATCTTTCAATAAACATTTTTTTCTTAGTAACCAAATCAGAATTACTAATATTGCTATTATTAACAAAAAATAAAGGAGTGTTCTCGGTTGGAAGATTACAAACTCTTGACATGGATTATTTAATTCTGTAGTGGAGTTGATGAATTTTCCTATATGGGTTTGACCTGCACTGACTTCTATTTCCTCTTTTTCGTAGTTTTGACCGTCGTTGTTAAGAAAATACAGGGTTTCTGACATTGAGACTTGTCCAATTGTTGAGAGATGATTAAAGAGGTTTGGTGTAAAATGCGTGTTAATCAAGCAGACGTTTTGGAATAAAGGAATAATGGAAGTATGAGAAATATATTATTTATATTTTCTTTGATAATATATTTTCTTTTATAATAAGGAACTTTAAATTTTAAGGTACATGTTACCAAGGCACGCCAGCCGTTTGTCCTAGTGACTCCCACGGGGATTTTGAATAAAACACATATAATTTACAATGTGTATTTCTATTTATTTCTATGTGTTTGTATGTGTTATACGGGTTTGTAAGTTTTATATGTGTTTCTATTAAAATTCCTACATTAAATTAAAATTGATAGGAATTAATTTATAATTAAAAATAATAAATAAATAAATTGTTTACATACTTTTTGGTATGGAAACCACCAGGAAAAATAAAATAAAATATTTATATAAAAATAAATTTTGCTCCCGAGCACTGCGCACAGCCAACTTGTAGTTCAGATTATAAAATGGCTGCCAAAAGGGCGCATGCTCTGAGGTAAACCTTAAATGTTTATCTTTCGTTAAGTTTTATACTGAAAATATTTTTATGGCAATATAAATAAATTAATTTTGGTGATGCCAGATGTATAAATAATAAAATTATTGGGATTTTGGAGACAGCGTTAACAGTACATATTTAAGTTTTAGTCATTTAAAAAATTTTTACTTTTTTAGCAATGTCGACTTTAAAATAGATTGTAGCTTTGATTTGAAATCTTAAATAATTTTTTAAACTATTAAGGCTAAAACATAATTGGCTTAAGTGACTTAAATCATGGTTTGTTTTGAAACGAAAATTATTTTTTTTATTTAAATAATTACAATTCCAAATTTTCGTTTCATCCTTAAGTCACTTAATATAATTATGTTTTAGCCTTTAGTTATATAAGTATTTAAAAAAAAAAAATATATTTAATATAAAAACAGTGTTCTACACTTTTTCGTATTGTAATAATGAACTTTAAATTTTAAGGTAATTAAATTACTAACAGCTGTATCTAGTATGTTATGTTTCACCTTTTAGTTTTGTAAATATTTTCAAAAATAAATATTTTAAATATAAATCAGTGTTCTTTCTACACTTTTTTATATTATAAAAAGGAACTTTGAAATTTAAGGTATTAAAAAAATTTGTACTTTTTTTTAGATTTGAAACATCTTTAACTTTTTTTTTAATTATTAGTTTTACAATTATTTTGTAAAAAATAATATTATAATATTTTTTATTATATTATTTTTACAATTATTTTGTAAAAAATAATATTATAATTAAAGAAGTGTTCTTTCTGTATTATAACAAGAAACTTTGAATTTTAAAGTATTTGAGTTTCACTCATTAAAAAAATTTGTACTTTTTTTTTAGAAATTTAAAAAAAAAGTACAAATTTTTTAAATGAGTGAAACTCAAATACCTTAAATTCAAAGTTTCTTGTTATAATACAGAAAGAACACTTCTTTATTTATAATATTATTTTTTACAAAATAATTGTAAAACTAATAGTTTCAAAAAAAAGTTAAATATGTTTCAAATCAAAAATATAACTATAGTTATATTAATCAAAAAAAAGTTAAATATGTTTCAAATCAAATCAAAATATAACTATATAACTATAGTTATATTTTTGATTTGAAACATATTTAACTTTTTTTTTTGATTAATAACTGCTATAGTTATATTTTTGATTTGAAACATATTTAACTTTTTTTTTGAAACTATTAGTTTTACAATTATTTTGTAAAAAATATTATAAATAAAGAAGTGTTCTTTCTGTATTATAACAAGAAACTTTGAATTTTAAGGTATTTGAGTTTCACTCATTTAAAAAGTTTGTACATTTTTTAGGAATTTAATATTTTTGATTTGAAATCTCTTCAATCTTTTTTTAAAATTATTCACCACCAAATTCGCTGTCATTTTTAACGTTAAATTGTGTTACGAAAAGTTTAAACAAAAGTTTCACTGGTTTTTTAAAATAGGTTCAACTAAGTGATGGTTATCGTGAACAAAAAGTTGTCTTTTAGCAGTGCTTGGGTTCAATCTGCTTCTTTTTGCAGTTATACAGGCTCCTGCTACAGAAAATGCTTCTTCAGAGGAGGCAGAAGTTGCCGGAATTCCAAAGCAAAATTCAGAAAATTTTGCTAGTCTAGGAAAAATCTAAAAAAAATATTAATTTTTATCTCGATCTTTACAATTAATATCTGCTAAACAATTGTGTCGTTGCAACTACGAATGATATTATCATAGTTAACTCTTTCAGCAACAATTTTGCCTAAAGACAACTTAAAATCTAATCAAGCTCCGTTTTTGCACAATTAGATCGTAAATATTTTACGTTGCCTATAGACAACATAAGAGCTTAAAGAATTAAAATTGTGAAAATACCTCTTGTTTTTGTTGCCACCATTCCAAACATTCAGTTTCCTCATGAATAGCATCAAAGTACGCCTGTATTTTCTTATAAAGATCGTTATCGCTATTTTGTTTAGCACTTGTAGAAGCTAAAAACTCTAGCATATCCTTGCGTGTTGCAGAGAGTTTCTTAAATTTAACGAGATTAAAGGGGTTATTATTGACCGTATTAGTAAAAGAATGTAAATTTGTTTGTCTATAGGTATTCAAATATTATAATACTTACAGTTTTTTTAATAGGGTGTGGTTCTTCCGAATCATTCATTGCGTTGCACTTTTGGGGAGAGTTATTTAAAAGTTTCGTAACTTCTTTGTATATAAGATCCTCCTTAGATATTGCTTGAACCACGTCACAATCTAAAACATCGTTAAGTTTCATCGAATTGTTTTTTGGTATTTTTTTTAACCACTTGTCTAAAACACCCCAGTTCCGCTGGCACGGATCCATGAGCGCAGAAATAACGTGGATTTTTTTTATTTTAAAACGTTTCTTAAAATTGATTTTAGCAAATTCGTATAGTTCAATTGAGGTTCCAAATTCAGTCTCTTCCTCATGTTTGGTTATACTTGAAATAATGTTTTCATAAAACAGAATTACACTGCATATTGTCGGATAGTTGCGACCTTGCAAATAAACCGTTGCCTTTTCAAAAATTGCTAAAAATTCCGTGAATTCCTTTATTTTATTTTTTTCCATTTCTTGAAAAAGAAATGTCTCTTTACCTGCTTTGATCAATGCAATATTAATTGTATCGAAATTGTTGGTAAAGCTTCGAAACATTGTCAGTAGAGTATTCCACCGTGTGTCATTCGAATTTTTTATAGATGTTGCATTTTTTTTTTTAAATTCTTCCTACAAATTTGTATCAGAAACAGATATTCCAAACTCTTCTTCGAGTTGAAGAGACTCTGCAATCTCAACTGTTTCTATTAAAATAGTCATAAGACGGTCTTGATGACATATTTTTTGTATAGTGGCTAGATCTTCTGTTGCATAAGACAATGTTTTAAAAGTTCTTTTTAATTTTTGAACGATTTCTTTTAAAGAAATAAATGCTGTGTTTTCCAGTACATCGTGGACCAAAAAACGGTGTAATGAATGTGTCATACATTCGTACCGTAATATTTTTGACAACTTCATAGCCGAAACAATGTTGCTTCCTCCATCGCTAACAGCGTGTATTGTTTTATATTCCAAATTAAATTCTTTAAGAGTATTAATAACAGTATCTGCAATACGTGACCCAGTGTGGGGATGAGGAAAATATTCTGTCTTTAGCGATACAGAATTTATTTTAAATTTTCTGCAATAATGAACTTTTATGTTCACATAGGACAAACGCTTATAGTTATCTGTCCATAAGTCCAGAACTAAGCTAATATTTTTGGGGACACTCTTCAGTTCTTGTGTAACAATATTTACATATAATTTATAAACATCCTGCAATGCTGTTGTTGCTATTGTCCGACTTCTTGGAAGTTCTAAATCCGGTTTAATTTGTAAAACAAACTTTTTAAAACCTTCACGTTCTACAATATTGAATGCTTGTAAATCTGTGCAACACATTTCAGCAATTCTTCTTCCGGTAACGAATTTAGCTTCCCCTCTATTTTTACTTATATTCGACGAAGATCCAGATAGAGCTGCATTGGTAGTTTTTAGATTTGCTCTGAGTTCTTTGTTTTAATTTCCAAATCATGAACCGAACGAAGGTGTGTGATATGGTTAGACGTTGATGTTCCAACGCTAAATCTGCAGGTACAAAATATATTCTATCAGTTTCCAAAAGTTTTAAAATCAATTTTCAAAAAAGGATAATTTCAGATTTTAAATAAAATTCCGTTTTCAATAAAACTTCCTTTTAAAAAATTAATTTTCGAAATAGGGACAATATATTCAAAAATCTAACTGACTTTTTAGTTAAATTAAATTTCTTTTCAAATCTATTGACACAAATTTCGGTTACCTACAAATAATTTAAATAACTAAGACTCAGTAAGTTGCCAATAACTGTGAATTTTTTTGGTGTACTCTCAAATATGTAGTTTTTGAAATATGTATGCAGGGTAGAACTGGGATCTTACGCCAGTGGGGTGCAAACACCACTCCCTATTAACTCCAAATTTATAAGCGATTTTATGCAAAAACATATGAAAATAATTCACTTAAAATGCAAAAAAAAATAACTAAATTAACCATTTCTACTGATCAGGGTAATTGTTAAAAATTATTTCATTAAATTCTTTATTTTATTATTAATTTTTTCAATCTATGTTCTACTTAAAATATATAAATCTTATGTAGTTTATTGTGTGTTTAAATGTTCATTGAAAATGATCTAAGTTGCCCTGTATATTTATTATATAAAAAAACTTAATAGTTCTGTAGCAAAAGTACAGTTTACATTTAATCGGAGTCTTGGTGCAAAAGTGAGTCAATTGCCTTTGCTTATACAATTTGAGATTGTAGAAGGTATAGAGGGCCAAAAGATTGGACCTCTATGATTGTGAAGAGGACACATTATCATACCTAATTAGATTAGTTTTTCTAAAAATATTTGGAATAAATACATCTTGAGTATTAATTTCGAAACATTGGCTCACTTTTTCATCGCAGTGTATTTCCATATGATATGATTTTTGTAGGCTTTGCGCTCGTTTTCTAAAGCTGAAGTGATTAAACTTATTCTGCAATAGATTTTATCAAGTATTAAGTTTTTATTCGGAAGCAATAAACAGCGTTCTAGTCAAACCAAAAGTCACCATTTCTCTTAATTATTATTTCTGTGCCTAAACAAAACTAAACTTATATGTATGAACGATATCCTTATACGAGAAGACGTTTTGGGAAACTGTTGGTAAAAAATACCATAGGCTTTAGAAAAGCATTATCACTATATGGACTTTGAACAGAAGAAAAGGTGTCATCTTCAAAGAGAGGATTTTATAATGTCGATAATTAATGAGATTTTGATTACTTACAACGACTAGTCCCAGCCCAATTCATTTATTTCCACATTTTTTGCTAATTTTAAGGTTTTCATGCTAATTATTCCAAAAATATAGTTATTCCAAATATATTTATGTATTTAGATTTTAAATAAAAAAAAATTGAAATAATAACATTTATTTTGAAGTTTGAAATTTAAATAAATCATTAATTACTGATACTTGGAAACGTGACCTAAGGAAAAAGTTTAATGATGTAAATAAAAGTGATTAAAACATTTACTTTGTAAAGTTGGCATGTAAAGTTGGCATGATCGACTGATTGCATGGAGGAATTAGTAAGGAGTGATGCCCGCAAAGTGTTTGTCGCCATTGGAACTTTTTTGACAAATATCAGAAAAATAATATCTACAAACTTTCAAAACAAAATAAAATTTTTTTTTTTTGCCATCTATAAATTAATTTCTATACCTATAGAAATAAACCTGTAAAAATAGCAAGAAAAGATGCTAAAAATTACGTTTCAGAAAAAACTGTTAAAATTAGCAAATTTTTTTCGCTTGATATTAATAAAATAAGAATAAAAATAAAATAAAACTGTTAACTTTACAATTAACTTTAACTTTATCTTAGTTATATTGAAGTTGAATTTTAGTTAAAAATAGCAATTTGCTCTGCTCAAATTACCAAAAACTCTTACTTAATATTTGTAGACCAAGGGCAGATTTTCATTCGCTTTAAAAAAAATCTTAAACATACTTTACAAATCTCACATTTTTTATGATTTTTTTTTCTAATATTTAGCAAATTTTTTGCTGATTTTTGCAGATTAATTAGCTATTTTCAATTAACTAAAATTGAACTTAAATATAACTAAATATTTGTAGATTCAACAGATTTATTTTTGCTATACTTATCTTACTAATGTTTAGAAAAAAATCTGCTGATTATAACCGGTTTTTTGACAACGTAATTTTAAACAAATTTTTAGTAGTTTAACCAAATATTTTTACGCCGGCCAATCAGTGAATTTAAAAGTTTAACTTTTTTTCTTAAATTTTATACCCAAAAGCAAAATAAATCAGCTCAACAAACATGTTTCCAATATAAAAATGATTCAAAAAAATTGTTCTATTGATCCAAGTAATTATTTTTGGTACACAATATATAATTATATATAACGGTTAGTAAGAAATTTTTATAAAACTCACTTTATATATAACACAGTGCAACACATAAATTGGTTCCTCTTTCGTACCCGGTTTTTTTTTTGAAGTGTATATCGAAACTAAAAAAAATCCGCAAAGGACTTGGCCAGATTACATCGAAATTTTTTTTTTTGGACACCCTAAGTTTTTTTTCACCCAAACATGATTTTTTTAAAAAAGGAAAATTTTTATGGAATCCATATATCATAAACCGTTCGGAATTTTGTTTTTATGTCTTTGGCAAAGTTGTAGATCCAAACCAAAGCAAAAAAATTCTCATATGGACCGACCCAAAAAAATTGCATCCACTGCATCAAAATTGCAAAAAATTGGGAAAAATGCTATTTTTTTATGATTTTTTCATGATTTTGTCCTGAAATGGCTTAAATACTGGGAATTTAAGAAATCTTTCTTCAGCTAAATTATATCTAACAACAATATAAACAACTCTCTAGTACATGTCATCTTAATACGAACATTCCTTAACCCTAGAAAGCACATCTTTTTGCTCACACTTATTTTGCATAGCCAATGTTTGTCGTTTCGACAAAGAAAGTCTATATAGGTTAATGCCGTTTTTGTTGTTACTTGTTTTCAAATTTACTGTTTAAACATTTTATTGTTGTAATGCTGATATGTTTTTGAAAAAATGAATATATTTATTTTATTAATAAAAAGTAATTATTTTATAACGCAATTAACAATTTCATAATTTTTTTTTTATTTTTTGTTTAAGTTTTTTTGTTTATTTATACAAATGCAAAACATGTGTATTATTAACTGCCGATGATTTTATTCTGCTACGATTTTACCCGCAAAAAGTATAGTAACTTCTGGTAAAATGAGAAACACAATTACTTTCTTATCACGCTCTCATTTACCGAATTTTTGTTAATAAAAACGCTTTTTGGTAAGATGGAGTCAAAGCGGGTTCGCGAGGTAACGTTTGTCGAACAGAACTAAAATAAGAAAATATATAATTTTAACAGAATAAATAAATAACATACCATTGCTACTCACGCCTGTTAAGGTTTAAATATTTTTGGTGGTGGTTCAAGGTCATGATCTGACTCTGCACTACTACAAGAAGAAAGAGGATTCCAAGGCACATCTCTAAATCCAGTGTCTCCTGGGTCTTCCATATCACCATCCTCACACAGGCACACCTTGTGGCTCCACCAACAAACCTCTGCAAGCATTGCGTCCAGCTTCTTGCCTTTGAATCTTTTTTCCATTGGCATTGTGACCTGGTGGAATCGCTCCCCTTGCTCATCTGAATCGGTGGGCAATTGTTTTAAAAAAACATCAATATGATGATGCAAAAAATGCAATTTCAGCGTCATCGATACATTTATATTTTCAAAATATTGCAGCATTGTTGCCACTAATTTCTTTGCTTTATCTGGCTCTGCTCGATCCTTTCCTAAAACATTCTGAATTACAGCTTTAAGAGCGTCCCATGCGTTTCGGAGATTAAAATTTACATTTGTAAGCGCAGCTGTAAATGTATCGTTTTTCATTAACTTCCTGATATCTGGGCCGTTCAGGACACCTGTTCAATGTAAACAAATTTATTACAAACGATTAAGATAGGTATAGATAAAGCGCGACCCGCGAAATCAGATATAAAAATAATTAAAATTACATAATTACCAGCTTTAATTTTTGCATCGCTGAGTTTCGGAAATATAGTTTTCAAGCAATCAAAAACTTCATCACTACTTCCAACAGCAGTTTTGATGAACTTTGAAGCGATTCCTAGTTTTATGTGGAGCGGCGGAAGTAATATATCACTAGTCTCCCTTATGAACGGCTCATTTTTCAGTTTAAGTTGTTTTACGTTTTCGGCATCTCTTGCACTCCAGTTTGTGCGCTTATACCGATTGCCCGGGTATCGTGAGTCCCAATCGCAAATAAAGCAAAAGAAGCTAGGGAAGCCACCTTTTGAAATTATTCCTGAAAGAAGAGCACTTGAGAAAGGATACTACTAAATACAAATAGAAAATAGTACCTTGCATTATGTTCACGACTTTTAAATCGCAACAAATTTTCCATTTGTGCTCCTCATATTTGATTTTCTCCAATATATTACCTAAAGTTTCATAGCATTCCTTCATATTAGTGCCATATGCTAATGGAATTGAAGGCTTGTTGTTAGTTTTATGGAGCAGCACAGCTTTTAAACTTGATACTGAGCCATCAATAAACAATCGCCAGTCATCAGCAGCATACGCCATTCCCAACCGATTCACTAATCCTTCGATGTCAATGCAGTGGGTAAACGTAAACGTTTTTTCGGGTAAAATCGTAGCAGAATAAAATCATCGGCAGTTAATAATACACATGTTTTGCATTTGTATAAATAAACAAAAAAACTTAAACAAAAAATAAAAAAAAAATTATGAAATTGTTAATTGCGTTATAAAATAATTACTTTTTATTAATAAAATAAATATATTCATTTTTTCAAAAACATATCAGCATTACAACAATAAAATGTTTAAACAGTAAATTTGAAAACAAGTAACAACAAAAACGGCATTAACCTATATAGTCTTTCTTTGTCGAAACGACAAACATTGGCTATGCAAAATAAGTGTGAGCAAAAATATGTGCTTTCTAGGGTTAAGGAATGTTCGTATTAAGATGACATGTACTAGAGAGTTGTTTATATTGTTGATAGATATAATTTAGCTGAAGAAAGATTTCTTAAATTCCCAGTATTTAAGCCATTTCAGGACAAAATCATGAAAAAATCATAAAAAAATAGCATTTTTTCCCAATTTTTTGCAATTTTGATGCAGTGGAAGCAATTTTTTTGGGTCGGTCCATATGAGAATTTTTTTGCTTTGGTTTGGATCTACAACTTTGCCAAAGACATAAACGGTTTATGATATATGGATTCCATACGAACGGTTTATGATATATGGATTCCATAAAAATTTTCCTTTTTTAAAAAAATCATGTTTGGGTGCAAAAACTTAGGGTGACCAAAAAAAAAAATTTCGATGTAATCTGGCCAAGTCCTTTGCGGATTTTTTTTAGTTTCGATATACACTTCAAAAAAAAAACGGGTATGAAGGAGGAACCAAACGATGACCTTAAAAATGCTGCACTGTGTAATTATATATATCGTCATATATAATTATATCAAATCACATATAATTATATCAACCTTCATATGTTTACAAAAATAAAGCAAATTAAATATATTACCTAGGTTGATGCATGTATTTCGATGTGGCTAAAGATCTCATCAGAACCCAAAGGCATGGAAAAGTTATTTATAATTATATAAATTTATATTTTTTTTTTTTTCAATATATTCTAAAACTGCATTTATACTGAACAACAAAATACGTATTTTCGTTTTTTCAAGTTTTTTGACTTATAAATTCAATACAAATTTTAAATAAAAAACTTAAAAATAAATTAAAATACTTATTTGGAGTTTAGTATGAACATAGTACAATAAAATTTGATTTAAAAAAACCAACTTCTATTTTCCTACTGACACACACGCGCAATCACGATTGATTCACGTGAATCCCGAACAAAAGTCACTTACCCTTTTAATGTTGTATTCTCCATTTCGAAACATAATTTACAAAATCGAAATTTCTCGAGCGTTGGCTTCTCTCTAATAGTAAGGGTTCCAAAATACTCCCAAACAAGTGAACCTTGTCCTTTTCGTTCGGTTAATGCAATTTTTGAAAATGATTTGACAATTTTATTTTTTTTTTAAATTTCTTTGTAATCTTTTAAGTTATAAGTTACGGCATTTTTAAAAAAAGTGGTTTCATCAACACCTTCCGAGCCAGAGTATTCACTCACATTGGCTTCCATAACCACTTCCTCCGGATCTTCCACTTTCTCCGGATCTTCCACTTCCTCCGGATCTTCCACTTCCTTCCCCGATGGCAAAAAATAGTTCGCAATTGTTTTTATCACATTATTTTTGTTTTCCATATTTGAACTTTTAACTTTTCACTATTAGCTTCTATCACCTCAAAATTAATTTGTAAAATGATAGCGTCACTAATGATGTTAAAGTGGTAGTTACTTGAGTATTGAGTAGTACTTAATAATACTTTTTGTTTTCTAATACTAAATACTCAAGAACACCTTAAAAACCGAATTAAAAATTTCAGCTCAGCCGTTAAAAATGGCTGACAATTAAGCCGCTGATCAGCCGACTAATTCGGCGGCGGCGCGGCTCGAATAAAGTTTCGGCGGCGCGGCTAAGCCGTCAGCCGCGTCGTACGGCTTGCTTCACTGCTACTGTTTTTTGGATTTTATTCAAAAATAAAAAATTTGTTTCCTTGAACTTTTTCAATCCACATCGCACAATTGTGTATGTTGGGTCCGAAAGGGCTAATTTATGAACATTGCTGTATTGCTCAAGTCTGTCTAGACGCAGAGTCAGCATGTGAACGTTTTTATCCCTATTCTTGTTGTATCATCAAATTCATTGTTATTGTTTTGTACTTTAAATGTATTTTGTATTATATATATATATTCTTTATTTAAACTTGTATAAAGGGTTAACTGAATATCCTTAGAACAATGATCTAAACACTTGCACATTCCTTTAAAAACTAACTTTAGAATGCAATTGTTTGCAGTATTTATACTATTAATAATTTAGTATTGTCTGTAAGAAGAAACAATGATTCTTTGTTATAATACGTTTTTACGATCATATTTCTTTTTATGGATAATTTGATTTTTATGCTTCTCTGTCCGATCACGTGTTATCAATGTATCCGTTTATCCAAGTGAAACGGAAATCAATAAGTATTTAATAGTAAATTTATTTATAGATTTTATTATCGTATGTTAATTCATATTAATTCATTAACTGCCCCCTGTGCTAAGAGATGAGCCCCGCATTTTTATATGCTTCGTCAATTCTTTTATTTATTTCACGGTAAGTTAATTCGTTCTCTTGAATATCATTAGTATGATTTAGTTTTTTTATAAATTTTATATACTTTAAATCAGTTGTATATTTAGAATCAAAATTATTAAAATTGAATTGTTTGTTTTTATTTCTCTTCTTAGATTTAATAAATTTATGTTATCAAGTGTATACTAGTTCAGTTCATTATCCTCTATTATATTTACAACATAATAATCATATAATTTGTTAGTCTTAATATAATTCCAAATTTGTGTACTTGGATTTTCATATACAATATTATCAATTGTAGAATAATTATCGAAAGTTACTACATAATTTCCTTGTACTAGGTGACCATCAATTGTGTGATTACCATTTACTAAATTTGCTCCGTCTTTAATTGACTATTTGTTTTAATTTAGTTTTAATTTTGGTACAATTAGCTTTGATATTATTGAGTAAATTTGATAAACAACTAGGTTCATTTGATGACATACAAAAAGTATTTCTTAATTCTACTCTACAATTTTTTATGTTAATATAATTACTTCTACATTTTGCAATATTATTGCTAAGTTTTAATTTTTCATTATTTCTGTTAATGGCTCTTACTTCGTAATTAGTACATATCCTATTTATTATTGGATACTTTATATAAACAATTATACAATCTTTAGTTTGTGCTATTTTAAACAATGATGAATCTCCTAAGTCTGAAAGTGTGGCTCTTTCCCTTTCATTATCTAAATTTAAAATGTTAAATTTTCCCATTGAGATAGTCTGTACAAGATCAAATCTTTAAGGATCAATCTGATTCTATACTCTATAAGGATCAATCTGATTCTATAATCTTTATTATTCTTTTCTACTATTTTCGACATGTCTAAAGTCATCTTAAATAATTTGGAATTGGTGATAAATTGTTTATTGTTATTGGAAACTAAGTCGAGTTCATTTATATCTCGTTTAGTTCTCTCATTTGCAATGAATTCTCTTACTAGTCAATCTAGTAATTCCACTTCTAATTCTAGTGAATCTAGGTGTTTGGGGTGTGGGTAACTCCCTTTCTCAATTAGTTTATGAGTCGGTGAGTATTACAAAAAAGAACACAGGGGTTTCTTCCTTATGACGTAAAAAGCTTCTTGCTTTATTAAGAGGTATTATAATACTGACTTGTTTTTACAAAATATAAAGAAAAAATATGGAGTCCAACTCCGTTAATATATATAAAAAAGAAGATAAATAATATTTAAATAAAAATATATAAAGAAAAAAAGGGGGTTTGTTCATGAAGAACTGAGAAGAACAATGAGAGAATTAAAAACAACATAATTGAGATAGAAAAAATAGATACAAAAAATAGGGGAAATATTTGTATATAAAATTACTGTTGAACACGGTTCAGCACTAGGTCTTTCTCCTCAGTTGATTCTGAATAATAATTAGTATTAGTATTTATTAACACGTACTGGAATAATGTTGCTTTACTTATTAATGTTCTTGTTTCTTCCAAGATTTGTTTATAATATGTCAAATTCGTGACATGAAAGTCTTCTAAAATCGTTATATATTGCAACTCTGCCGTTTTCCAATAGTAAGTGTTGGGGTGCGGGTAACTCCCTTTCCCAATTAATTTATGACTCGGTGAGTATTACAAATAAAAACACAGGGGTTTCTTATTTTTCACATAAAAAGCTTCCTGCTTTATTGAAGGGTATTCTAATACTAACTCGGTTTTTACAAAATATTAAAAAAAAAAAGAATATGGAGTCCAACTCCGTTAATATATATATAGGAAGATAAAACGATATTTAAATATATAATATTTAAATAAGATAAAAAAATTCATTGAAAATATATAAGAAAAAAAAGGGGGCGTTCATGGGGAACAGAGAAAAAAAAAAAGAAAAATATATGAGAGATAAAAACAACATAATTGAGAAAAAAAATATATACAAAAAATAGGGGAAATATTGAAACGTAAAGTTCCTGTTGAACACGGTTCAACATACTCCCGCGCGAGGATGTTTGTGGCAGCAGCAGCCGTTCCAAGTTCCGTGGATAACCCACCCAAAGATGGATCTTTGCGCCTTGGGTAGGGTTTCTGCTGGCTGGATCACCTCTGGTCTTATGATAGATGCCAGCGTCCGATGACCAATAACCCCATCAATGGTACGGCAAGTCGCGAAGCCGGGATGTGCCTTGGACTTGATCGTGGAGAAGTGCTCCACTAACAGTGGATCGGTAATAGGCGGTGGTACCCGAATGGGTTCTTCTCGCAACGGTAGTCGCCAACGGGCGATCGGTCCATAATGGGCGCGTGGAGTGTAGGAGTAAATACCCCGTACTCGACTCCCCCACGTTGTTCGTCAGGGGCGAAGCCAGGGAACAGTTTTGCTACGCTACGGTGCAAGAACGATGCCTCTGCTTGGGCGTCCAATAAAAACGTGACCCACATCGGGTTCCCCTTGTGCTCTAGGTTTACTTGGATGAGTGGGGGTATGGTGTTTGCCCAATGAGGTGGGCGCTCGCCCAGCTCGAGTTCTAGTAGATCTATGGGTGATGGTAACATCTCCATGCCATGTTGCAGAGGTATCTCCTCCGATGAGTTTTCTTCTTTAGGATCTGCGGATACGTTGAGGTCTTTGAGTTCTTCCTCAAAGCTTTCAGCCGGGGCGTCAAGGGGACGCTCCCGGTGCACCATTGAGTGGTGGTAGGCGCCGCAGATGGCGCAGCGGTTCTCGGAGTGACAGTCTTGACGCGAATGAGTTTTCGCCATGCAGTTGAGACAATAGCCCCACTTTTCCAGGTACGCTCTACGCTCGACTACGTCCATGGCCATAAAAACTTGGCAGTGCCGGACGGCGTGATTTTTAAGGCACAAATTGCATCGGGGCATGATGATGGCTAGAGAGGAAGAAAAGAATGTATATATATTTTCTTTGTTATTGGTAGTCCAATGCAACTTAACTTACCCTTTTTATTTAAGGTTTTTTTTCCTGTTGCTACTTTTTGTTGTTTGTTGCTGTGGGTTTTTTTTTTTTTTTTTTTGCAAATGCAATTCAATTTGCCATTTTATTTGAGGGTTTTTTTTTCAATTTTTCAACCAACCTAATTTTACCACTTGCAGGGTTTTTTTTTCTTTGTTTTCGTTGTTTTTTTTTTGTTGTTTGTTCTTTACGTTTTTTTTTTTTAAAAAACAACTCAAACTTACCACTTGAAGGGAATCTTCTTTTTTTTTTTTAATTTAATTATTTATAATTTTTATTAATACACGATGTAATAAATTTTACCGCACTTGTTGCTGTTTCTTTTGAACTATTCGCTTCGTGTGTGTGGGTACCCCTTAATCTTTAGTTCGTTTTCCTTGCTGTTGCCATATACATTTAGCTTTCGTATAGGATCTACGAACTGCTAGTGTTGGGTATTGACATAAATAAATGTCAAATTATTTATTATCTTTTCTTCTCATTCGTAGTGAAATATTAAATTATAAATTAAAAATATTTTCTTTTGTTTTTAAGAAAATAAGCTCAATAATAATCTTTTGATGTTATTTCTAAAAATTGATTGGCCGTTTGTCGGAAATTGTGTTGGTGATTAATTTTGAATATTTGTGGGCGATAATATTGTTGTAACTTTACATTAAGTTGTGTTAAAGAAAAATTATTTTGGTGTGTGCCCGGTTTAATTTGTGGCTCAAAATGTACGTGGAGTCAAAAAATAATGTCGCACAAAATAACTAAAAACACAATACATACCTTTAATTCCTTTCCCTTACCACAATGATGACTTCCTCTTGAAGTTTTAATTTGGAGGTTATGTTGTATTGCCGGTATTATGTGTGTTGTGCTGTATGCACCTTGTTGGAGTTTTGTTGAGTGATGTTGTCAGTCTTCAGGGATGCTGATAAAAACACACTGGTCACTGTCCTCTGCTGAGATGCACTTGCAGTGATTTCGTTGCAATATAGACCACCTTGTCTATTGATGCTGTTGTTGGAGTTGTTGCTTGTAAGACAACTGCCACTATGATGAAAATTAGCTGACCACAATGTCACTAATTCATTCCAATCCTAGCCTTTCTAGGATCCGGTTCGAAGGACCATATGTTGGGGTGCGGGTAACTCCCTTTCCCAATTAATTTATGACTCGGTGAGTATTACAAATAAGAACACAGGGGTTTCTTATTTTTCACATAAAAAGCTTCCTGCTTTATTGAAGGGTATTCTAATACTAACTCGGTTTTTACAAAATATTAAAAAAAAAAGAATATGGAGTCCAACTCCGTTAATATATATATAGGAAGATAAAACGATATTTAAATATATAATATTTAAATAAGATAAAAAAATTCATTGAAAATATATAAGAAAAAAAAGGGGGCGTTCATGGGGAACAGAGAAAAAAAAAGAAAAATAAATGAGAGATAAAAACAACATAATTGAGAAAAAAAATATATACAAAAAATAGGGGAAATATTGAAACGTAAAGTTCCTGTTGAACACGGTTCAACAGTAAGTATTCCTCCTTACTGTAATATCCGTTTGCGTCCTTGCCATTATGGTCAAAATTATTGCAATTATAGTAGTGAGTATCATCTGAAAATATTTACTTTATGTTATCCTTGTGAATTAATCTATTACCACTTTTTATTTTAACTTTGTTTCCCAAATCTTCTAAAGCTTCGTGTTTTCTATATAGGTCTCAATTTGTTTCTTTCGGTAAGTATCTTTTCATAGATTATATCACCTGGGTTATAATTTCTAATCCTTCTTTTCCTATTGAATCTTTACAACATTCTGTTCCTAGCGTTAGTTAAACGTTCTGGTATATGAATATGATATGATGAATATGACTGAATGAATAGTTTTATAATATTGTTACACCGCTCTGAATATTGCCTCCACTTCTCCTGTGAGTACAAATTCGTCCTGAATACATCTAGCTATTTCAATGATTTTTGAGTGAACCCTTTCGACTTGTCCGTTGGTACTCGTATGCACTGTGCTACAATAAAATATATCGATTCCTAATTGATCCATTTGTGATTTAAACAGTATAGACGCAAAACCTGGTTCATTATCAAGAGTTAAAATTTTAACTTCAGGATAAGGCTGTAAAAGTTCTAAAACCTTTTCGTCTAATTTCGTTTTGTCCTCTTCTATCTGTTTGATAGTTAAAAACTTTGAATAAGCATCTATGCAAATTAAAAATTTCTAATTTTGTGCGTAGAATATGTCCATATGGACTTGCTCTCCCTCCCTGTTTGGAATTTGGGCCTCTCCAAGTGGTATGTCTATTGGATGTCTCTTATATTTTTTTTATTGCAAACTTCGCAATTTCAAATTTTTTTCCTTGATCCTTTGACGGACAGAGCCCCAATTACTGCGACCGACGACGAATCGATAAATTTGGATCTTCTTCCACACTTTCGTTTACAGCGGCGATATTCTCTTCAGTACGCACATTCCTTCGACGTGTTGGTGTTATTGCATTCTCTAGAGAGTATGTGGTACGAAATCTATCCACAGTTCGACGAATGGCTTGTTCAGATGGACGATTATGTACGCCATAAAAATGACGAAGTCGTCTATAAGTTGCGCGAATCGACGACTGATTTTCAAAGTAAATTCGGATAATTTCGTAGCGTTGTTCAAGTGTGAGTCTATTCATGATGATTTGTCAGAGTATACTGAAACGATAAAAAAAAATATTTCATCAAAATTTAATTTTTTGTGTTACTTTTTACAATTTAAAGTTCTATCTAGCTTAAAAAAACACCCTTTATGTCTGGTTTTACCAAAGACTTGTAATTGTTCATGAATTGTGAATCTACCTTTATCAATTAACAATTGTTGTTTAAATTGGTTTAGGGGTTTACCAGTGGTAGGTACATGATTTTCATCACTGCTTTCCGCTGAGTTTTGTGTATCAATAGAAGATTGTTGATCACTTTCCTCTTAATGGGTAAATTTTATCTTCTAAGTTATTGATGAATTGTCTTGACAAAGCGTCTGCAACTACATTGGTTGTTCCTGGTTTATATACCATTTTAGGCGAATATTCTTCAATTAAAGCATGCCATCTTTTCATTTTAGCATTAGGATTTCTGCTTGAAATTGCAAATGTCAAAGGTTGGTGGTCGGTGTGAATTTCGAGATCTCTTGAATCACAGAGATAATTTATCAAATTCTTTAAAGACCATACTATAGCGTATAATTCTTTTTCATTTGTGGCATAATTTCGTTCCGTTGAGTTTAATGTTTTCGAGATGAAAATTATTAGTTTTCCATCCTGAAAAGGACTGCTCCGATTGCGTCATTTCATGCATCTATTGTAAGTATAAATTTCCTACTTAAATCGGGTTGCGTTAGTTCAATTTGACCGATCAATAGACGTTCAAGTCTGTTGAAAGCATTTTTCCTTCCTCATCTATTGAGGTTTTCTTTGACATTGAAGAGACGGGTTAGAGGGGTAGGGGTTTTAGCAAGTTTATAAATTAATATAATGTGAAATAAATAGATTTCTTTTTTTTATACTTTTCCCAAAAACATTATAAAATGGAGTTTATTTCACTTATATTAGTAGAAAACTTTAGGTTTAGGTTTTAACTTAGGGTTAAGTTTTAAATTACTAGTTTATGTAATTTTTATCTCACAATTTACTATTTAGCTTTTAGGTTAGCTTTAAGAATTTTATAAAACTATAATTTTTAGTTTTATGTAGTTTTAATATATGTAATTGTAGGTTTGATATTCGTTTCACTATAGTGGTTGTTTAATTTGTTGTTTTGTAGTTTGTGATGAACGGGTTTGTCAGACCTGGCAGACTTGGCACGCGTGTGGTTGCACGGCATTAGCTCGCCGGATGTGGGTGCGATCTTTTCTGCCAACGTTCAACAACATTTAAATAACGTGCCTCTAACACGACAAACACTAAACATTCGACAATAACACAAATGAAACTGGTAAACTTAAGAAAAACGGACGGACATTCATCAGTAAAGGAAAATGCTAAAATTGATATTCACTGAGGATCTGGAATCAAAAATGAGGACGAAGGTGGTAAAGTCCTCTGAGGTTGCCCTCCCCATTATGGCATGATTTCAGCCATCCTATGACATTAGGTTACCTGGCATATTATAGGAAAAATCCTAATGTCCCTATAAAATCACTTACCGAACTTTCCTTGACCTACATCTTCAACCAAATTCTTTGTTTTCTAGCCGATCATAATAATGCAACTAAATTTCTTCATTTAATTTCAAATACCATTTCTGGCTTTATTGTTTAGAAATAATTTTAACAAAATAATTTTTATAAAACTAAATATACAAAAATATATGGGCTTTAAAGGGTTAATTAGAAAGAAAATTTAAATATTAACATCATTGGGATAAACAGAATAATTTGTTTATGAAACGCATGCAAAAATAAAGAAATCTGTCCTTTACTTAAGTTATTAAAAAAAAATAACGAAATATAAAAAAAAATTAATATTTGAAAAAAATTAATATTTGAAAGTTAAATTGTTGTCATATCAAAAAATATGAAATTAAAAAAAAATTAATTATAATAAATTCTTTTTCTTTTTGTATTTTTTTACCCGCGGACTGTCCCTTTTTTGTTCCATAGGTTTTTATAATTTTTAGGCTTATAAATCTATTTAAAAAAAAAATGGAGTTTAACTGCATGCAAAAGAAAATATAAGAATTAAGTTAAAAAAAAAATTGGTTTTAATTAAAAAATATCATTAACATGATTTTTTAAAATAAATTGAATTTGCAAATCGCAAATTAATTTATATTTCTTCTTTTTTTATAAGTTTTATATTTTTTTTTTCTGCATGCAATTTTTACGATTATTTATAATTTCTTATTTTTAATTTTCCTAATAACAAAAAAAATAACAATTTATCAATAAAATTCCAACAACCCTATCAAAAGCTATCTTAATTAGAGTATATAATTCTCAACAAAAATAATAAATTCCTGTTTTTTTTTCTCAATTCAAAAAATATCTAAAAAAAATATTAAATTATTGAAACGTTTCGATTTCGGCCGAATCCTAATGTTCCATTAATCTTTCGTTATAGAATTAGTTTAAAAAAAACAACTTTGAATTTTCGAAATTCTAAAACCTAACCAAAAAAAAATCTTACAATTAGGTCCTATTAGATAGCAAAAACTTAATGAATTGCAAAGACAAATTAGGAAACTTATATAATTATGAAAAATTCGAATTATCAGATTTAGCAATAAAAAATTTGAATAATTTAGAAAATTAATGAAAAAATCTTTACCAAACGATTTTTAGGTTATAATAGAGATTAAATTGTTAATTTAATTTAATAATTTAATACAAAATTAAATATATATTTTTAGTATACTACTGGTTCTAGTTTAGGTTAATTAATTGTTTTATGTCTAATATTCAATTTGGTCAAAACGTGCAATGTGACCGGCTTGTCATTGACTGAAGGTCATGCGCAAAAAAAAAATGTAACGGTTATACTTTTGTTTGAAGGTCAAATGGTCAAAATTTAACGGTTTTCTACACTTTCAATCGTAACGCGTTTTTTTTTCTTATTATTAGCCGTCTTATTTCATTTAACGCTTACCCGAACTCTGCCTTTTATACCTATGGAAAAAAAAAAATTATGGCAACTTCGCCATAAACGTTAGCGGTGATGTGCCTGGCTACAATACAGGGATGAAACGAGGCTGCACTTTTCACAAATTTCCCTTTCGCTGGCTATTGTGAGTGGTGATGACAAGAAAATACGCTAGTCTGCAACCTTTTAGCCTTGAATTTGGCAGCACTCGGCTGTTGTTGAATGAGGTGGGGGAAATTTGCGCAGGTAGATTTCCCTTATTGACCTTCAACACTCTCCAAGACTGCCTGAAGGTTGTCGGCTTTGATTGAAGTTTCCTCGTGGTGTGTAAAATACGCAAATTAACCTGTAGCTGCTCGCTACAGATGGAATATAAATTCCACAAAATCCTTTTAAATTTTTTCAAACGAAGGCGAATTAATTATGTAAGCATTGTGTGCTTACATTAAAAAAAACGTGGACAAATTATTCCCTTTAATTAATCATAGATTCATTAAATTATATAAAAAATCTAACAAACAAATAGTTTGCCGAAATAATTTTAAATAAATTATAAAAAAAGACTCCAAAAGAATAATTTCAGATGGATAACTTTTTGCTTTTATACGCCAAATTTTTCTTAATTTTTTTTTATTTGTAATTATTTTTAATTATCTTTAATTAATTACGAACTCTACGGCACATGTGCAAAATTACGAATGAACTATTCGCATGGAGGTTAATCTCTCATCACCTTCGTTTTCTATTTAACATCCCTGTGATCCTAGTCATATGACAACTGTCAAAACTAACAAAAAGGGAAATTTTTGCATGGTTGTCTATTCCTGGTCAAAAAAAAAAAAATAGATCATAAAGAAAATAGAATTGCCAAAAAAAAAAACGAAAGTGCACGAAGAATTTGTGAAAATAAATTAATTTAATGATTATTTAAATAAAAAAAAGCTTAACCATAATTAAAAACGTGAAAGGAAAAAGTACATGGTGTAAAGTTTAAGAAAAAAGGTTAGTGAAAGTGTTAAAAGACGATAGAATGTTAAAAGAAAATAAAGTAAAAGAAATGACTTGTCGGGAAAGTCATATCATGAAAAAAATTTAAGAAAACTACGAAGGGCTGCAACGGAATTATTTACAAGTAAATAATTGTAAAAAATTTAATTATATTCTACGGTGATTTGTTTAGGGTGGCCGTCACAAGTTAGCGCACAAGACGAGTGATGTTGTTTGGGTAAAAGTTCACGAACGTTTAAGAAGTAAAGATGAGAGCGTAAATGCAGACAGCTTATGCTGACAATACAGTTAGCGCTAGAATTGGCACTGAAGGGCGTTAGAGCATGTACAGTAGACCCTTTGTTTACACAACTGTTCACTAAAGTGAACATACATAGTAGTGGATATTCTACCATTTTCTCAAGCTAAGAATTTTGTCAAAGGTTTTGATACTAAGGCGTAATCTTTAATAAATTTGCGATAATATCCTGTCATTCCCAAACAGATTCTTAATTACCTTAATGTTGTTGGTTCGGGAAATTTATCAATGGTTTCCACATTTTTAGGATCCGTACGAATAGTTTTGTATGCAACAACATAACCTAAAGATTCTACTTCTTTTTTATAAAAGTGAGATTTCTCATATGTGCTTCTCTTAATGTGTTAACTTTTATTTCCAATTGTTCCTCATGTCGTTAATGTAAGTTACGTGAACGAAGAAATAAAACGCGTCAATCCGTTTGCAATACCAAATATCAACTGAATTCTTTATTTAATTCTTTCTTTTTATAATCACAAAATAACTTATTCCGAAATTGGGGTTAACACAATTATGCTTACTTGTCTATAGTTTAATATTTATTTTTGTTTGTATGTTTTGTTTATTGTTGCACTTCTTTAGCTGCATTGTCTTTTCAATCAACTTAATATTTTTTACTCATATATCACAGATCTAAATTTATTAAGTGTGTCGTTATGCAATTTAGTGTATTGACTTTAAAATTATGTTGTGTAAGCAAGTGAATTGACTTTAATTATTTGCGGAAAAAATGGTGCAAGTAAGTGTATTAACTTCCCCCTTCTTAAGAATCAGCGTCTCGCTGATCAAAGAATGAATTTTCATGGATAATTTATTTTGTCCTGTTTGGATTATTTCGCCCGTACGGCTTTGAGTTTTCTGAGAGAATCGTCGCCTAAAATGCCATCAAATGAACAAAGGCCGGGAAGAACAAAGACATCAAAGTAATTTAAAATATTAAAGCTTTTAAAAAGTCTTCCTCTAACTTTATGTGTAATCAGAATATCGCCTGCAGCTGATTGCATTTTGAAAGGTAAATTTAAATTCTTGTTTTGATCTTCGGTTGATTTATGTTTAATGTTTTATTTAATTTTTCTTGTTCACCTTTTATTAATGTTTTAATGCTTTTTCTAAGGAAACTATTATCAGTGAGTATTTTGTTTATTGTGTGTATATTTTTATTATAAAATTGTTTGTCGCTTGTATTTAATATTCTTGATATGAAATTATTCACTGTATTTAAAATTTGGTTTTTGGGTTGCGTAGCATTGAAGTTCATTAGTCTTCCTGATGATGCTTCTTTGGAGTACTAATCTAAATAATTTTGTTGTTTATCTTTATCTTTTTCAATTGTAAATTGGATCTTTGGGTGATGTTTACTAAAAGTCTTTAGGGTCTTATATTTGTCGTCTATATTCTCATCTTTGTCGTCTATATACACGTTCTAAATCTGCGATCGAGTCATCAATGTCCGCAACCAACGCTGCCAGTACTGCCATCATGTCTGTTGTTGAAGCATCTTCATTCACTTCTCTGAATTTTTGCATCAGCTTCACCAGGCTCTTATCCCTGATGGCTTTCAGAAGAAACGATGGATGGGTTTCATCCCACAAACATTGCTCTTTTTTGAACATCTCGATGAACTGAATAGTCCAGTTTGGGCTGTAGGACTTAAGGTTGTTTTTAAACATACCTTCAGTTGTTGCAGCCATTTTACACTTTTCACTTTCACTTTTTCACTATCACTTGTCACTTTAAAAAGATTTAAAATTTTTGTATTTTTATAGCCTTTTTGGTTTTCTTAAGTGAATCTAATGAGAAGCGCACAGTAGTCGTTACAGTAAATTTGTCACAATTTTTGTGGAAAAACCTATTTTTTTAAGATTTTTTTTTTTATTTTTTCATTACCACAACTTCATTTGATGGAGGAAAAAAAAAATCATAGAATATTCCTTAGATGATTGTTTATATAATAAAAAAAAAATAAAATTAAAAGTTAATAAAACAAATTTTTGGAGCTATTTTTGTAGAAAATTTTTTAAAATTTACTATTAAAACAAAATTTATACTTGCAATGTGTGAACACACAAACAAGAATCATCACTTGCTTGTGTGTATGCAAATTGTAGTGTTTCTGCTGTGTTTGCATTTTATTGGACGCATTCTATTGGACGCCATCTCCTTAATGATGTTTTTGGATGCATTTTATTGGACGCCATCTCCTTAATGATGTTTTGGCATTGAGTTTGAAGCCCAACGTGTCCCGCATAAATGCGTATGTTTTTGAATAGAGATATTCAATGTTTTGGGCAATATGTTTGTCCTCTTCATTGTAAACATTTTTTCCAGACACTATAAGCTTTGCAAAAGAAATGCTCTCTTTGCTAGCTTTAGTGCTGGGAATGATGTGGCTTGCCCTTAACTGGGTTATTTCTGCTGTAAGTTTGGAAATTTTGCGGCTCATCATTCTAATCTTTTGTTGGTGTAATTTTTGTTGCCTGGCGAATCTCTCCTCCCATCCGCATTTGCGTGGCTCATACACCTGAGGCATTTCTTCATCCTCATTTACCGCACAAGATCGCCGAATCTCTTCTTGTCGAGAATAATATTCGAACTGATGAAGATTTAAATCGTCTTCTTCCATTCTTTGCCTAGTGTATACCTTTTCAGCTGTTTTGCTGTGAAATGGTTGCACATCATCATCCACTTCGGCTAAGGGAAGATTTCTTGTTGGGAATACTCCCTTTTTTAATTTTTTTTGCCATATAAATGCCAGCGAAATGGTTTTCGCAGGCATATAATTTTTCCGTTTGCGTTTTTGGAATACCACATTGTACTTTCCAATAATCCCGCATGTTTGGTGATTTCGGAAACGGGAATGTGCGCACAGTCGATACACTGACGCAATCTTTAGCCGAACAAGTTCTTTTACACGTCGCCGTTGGTATTATTATCTTTTCGCGAGCAGCTGTAATAAAAATTACATAATTTTTACAATTATGTAATTTTTTTTATAATAAATAAAAAACACTTACCACCAAATAAAGTTGGTACATTTCCTTTACGTAGCTTACGAACTCCAATACAATGGGCGCTGAAATGCCGACTACATACACGGTCCGTCGTTTTCGGAGTAAAGTCCTCCGGTAGACTTAAATTATTCTTCCACACACCCATTATCTCCGGGTTTCTAGTGGGAAAGTTGAACAAAATGGTGTTCACATCGAGGAAACAGTTTTTAATGCAATGGGCCATTATTATAGTTTCACCTTTATATTTTTTAAACGATTTATATCTGTATTCTTTCTAAAAATAACAAAAATAATATTGTTTGTAAATGTAAGTAAAAGAAAATATGACTGATTGATTAATGTTGTGAGGTTTGTTGTCATCAGTAAAACACATTTGAGTTGTTTGTTGAGTAGACGTTTATTGTATGCGTAATGAATAATTATTGAATCATTAATGAATCACTATTGAATTATAAATGAATATCTTTAACAATATTTACAGGGTTTTTATACTAAATTCTAACTTAAAATTTATAGTGCAGTCGCAGCGTTAGAGTGATATTGAAAATACATTTGTGACCCATATGTGTCGGATGACTTTCAGGGTGGTCAGTATGTCAAGCGTTTTATGATACCGCTATAACATGTGTCATCAACAATTGAAATACTAAACCTTTATTTGTTTGTTTTACTTTGGGTTTTGTTATACCCATTCAATTGTACAATCACTACGGTTAATTCAAGTAGTTTCCAATAACATCAAAACAACGTCACTCTATGCTTAGTATTCATGCACTATGTGAATACTCTACAGTATACATACACTACACCATCGCCCTCAAGAGAAATCATACAGTTTCTTTAAATAAAAAAAGATATTGTAGGATTGCTATAACATAAGCGTGTGTATACTGTATGCTTGGTCATACATTGTTCTTTATTCATATTTCTTATTACTAAAATTTTATTAATTTTTTTAAGTAACAAACTTATTATTATCTTACAAAAAATTATTAATATTTAATTTATTCTATTGAACTTGTATTATATTTCTTTAAAAGGTTTTTGTGATATACTCTAATATTGTTTTTAATTTTAATATAAACGTTCAGATCATCTATATCTTCTATCTTGTATGGACCATGATAAGGTGGTTCATTCTTTTTTCTGGTTTCCTTTTTAACTAATACTAGATCACCTATTTATAAATCTATGCTATTTGACCTATTATATGAATCTGATTTTCTTTTATTCTTAAGTATTTGTATAAATTTTCTAGCGTTTTCTAATGAATGTTTTAATCTAATCTTCAATTCATTGGCATAGTTCTCTATATTGTATACCCTCCCGCATTTTGCAATCTTGTCACCTGGTAAACTAGGTAGTTTCCCAAATAATAGTTCAAATGGAGAATACTCCGTATCTACGTGTGGAGTTATATTATACGCAAAGGTGTAATATGGTATCCAACAATGCCATTCACCATCTTTTACGAACGATAAAAAGTACTCATTTAAAACTCGATGGTTTCTCTCTACAGTACCTAGAGTTTCGTGATGATAAGGTGTAGAAAATTTTTGTTCTATCCTTAATAGACTACAAATTTCTTTGATTAGTTCATTAGTAAATTCAGTGCCCCTGTCAGACTTTAATGTTTTAAATATTCCGTACTTTAATATGACGGTTTCCACCAAAGTCCTCGCGATAGACTTGGCTTCCTTCGTCTCCATTGGTGCGGTTATAACATATTTAGTCAGTTCACATTGTATTGTCAATATGTAACGATAATTTTCCGAAGGACGTAGTGGTCCAATCGTATCGAAACTTTGTGTTGGTGTGTCTGTCACGCAAAGTGGTTCCCTAGTGTGTCTTATTTGCTTATTTCTCTGGCAAAGATCACACGTGGATACATGTTTCTTTATCATTTTATTCATGTTCTTCCAAATATATTTCTGTTTTAGCTTTAACATTGTCTTCCTTACGCCAAAATGGCCTCCGCATGGTGAGTTGTGATATAATTCTATTAGTTCCTTTTGTTTGTTCATGTTTGTTATTCTTTGAGGATTATTATATAGAAATATTGTGACGCCTTTAATTTTACTTTTATTTATTTTTTTCTTCAGAACCTCGTGGGTTATTATTTTGAATACTTTATCACTCTTGTTAAGTGCATAATTTTTGTAATTCAATTTCTCCAATGTCGATAATAGCTTCTTCAGTACATTATCGAAATAATGTGAATTATCGCTACATCTCACTTGGATCTCATTTAGACTCTTTTGGTCTGTAATTTCTATACCTGTGCCATGGTCTTTCCCTAGTATAAATTTTATTTTCTTCGCGCGCTTGATGTCATTGAAAGATGTGCATTCCCATATATTGAGTTGATCAAGCTCTTCGTGAGAATTACAGTTCTCTTCGGTTGCATCATTTTTCATATTTCTTTCTTTCTGTTTACTTTTTTCTTTTTCATTTTGCGTCTTTTCATTTTTCATATTTCTTTCTTTCTGTTTACTTTTTTCTTTTTCATTTTGCGTCTTTTCCCTCATTCCTCTTGTTATCACCAGCGTCTTCTTTACAGTCTCATCTATTGTGTGATTTGTACTGAGGCTCGCTCGGCATTAGTTACCGCCTCTGAGAAGGTCTTAACCTGACTTGCATATATTGTAGCTACTAGTTGCGGATCAGTAATCCCACCAACGAATGAATTGAATGCAATCTTCCCATTGGTGCTTATTATGGACGCACGATGCTCTTCGCCCACTTCTGAGATCTGTATCTCATTAAGCTCAGTAACAAGATTCTCAATCTTATGTGCAAATCCTATTACATTTTCCCCTTTCTGCACTATTCGTGTGAGATCACTTAGTATACTGTTTGAGGATTTCTGTGATCTATATACCCGTTTTAAGGCCGTTATCAACTCTATCACAGTTTTAGGAAGCGAATCTTGCTTGATTCTATTCTGAACCCTCAAATCTAGACGTGACCTAAAAACAAAATTAAAAAAAGAATTCTGTTTTCCCTCTGGAATTGTCTCTGTAACTATAAATAGATTTGCCAAGAAATTTTGCAACTCATCCTTTTTCCCAGTGAAGATTGGGACTAACTTGACAATAGTTGTCAATTTATTTATGTCCAATGTGGTAGACATTCTGACCCAAATTAGCCCTATGCGTATCCTCGTGAGTATTGAGTAAGCCTAATGCCTCTTCTTTTAGCCCGTTCAATTTCTGAAGATGTTCCGCCCTTTGTTTATTAGTGAAGTTATCCCCTGACAGGACTTCACCAGCCCCTTCTATTAGAGCTTCTAATTCCCTCTTCTTATTATTAACAGTGTCTATTGAGTACGGTCTGTTTACACTCTTCTTTGCGTTAGCTATCACCGACTCTAATTTTAGATATATCTGATCCATACGTTTTCAAAAAAAAAATTTTTTACAACCTTTATATATAAGTTAATAGTTTCACTGATGAATTTCTTAAAAAAACTAAACAGTTTTTTATTTTATTTTATTCTTTCCTTTATTTATTTAAAATTTCACTTATAGTTATTTATTAAGACACTATGTGTCTATTTTATTATTACTAGTTATTATTTGATAAGGCACTATGTGCCTATTTATTTATTACAATTAATTAAGACACTATGTGTCTGTTGTTTATGAGCTTCAGTTTAAAACTGACTTCTCTATAGAAGTTTAATATAAATTACAAATTTTGCTTATGATTAATTTTATAAATATTGTTCCGTAAGCGGAAGCATTAATTAATAGGGTTACAAAATTATTGCTTCATAAGCGGAAGCTTTTCCAATAAGTAATAACAGAGTTTATTGTTCCATATTTATTGTCTTTAAATTAAAAGTATTCTGTTAGCTAAGCATTTATTTTAATGGCCGATAATTAGGTCAAAATAATAAATGTTTAGTTAACTGAAAAATTATTTTGCAAACCGTAAATTTGTAAGTTAATTTAAATATTCGTTTCCTTAACTTATATACTTTTTTTTTAACTGATATTCATTTATTTAACATATATATTTTAAATATTTTGCATTTAGCTATTCATAATTTTCTCTTAATTCTGTAATAGTCCAGCTCTTACCGTCTGGCGTCTTACTTGTCTTTTTACATATTTTTTTAAATATCTAACAACTACTACTAATGTTGTTACCACGCAAATCAAAATGACAACTTCTAGGCTTACGCTTATTGCCGTTGGCGCATTTGCAGAAGCTGTGATCACTTCACTTATTTTTGTTTGGGTACTGCCCATTCTTCTTATTTTTCTTAAATGATTTTATTTCACCTTTTGTGTGGGTTATTTTTTGCTCAAGAGCTTTCCTTTCCGCGTTACCGTTTGTTTTAATTCCTGTTTTAAAACATTGAGCCTAATCTTCATGCGGCTTACAAAGTCACCTCGATTCCTTTTTATTTTTGGAATCTGTACTATTGGAATCGATGGTCCCCGTGACGTTTGCTTCAGCTTATTTATTGGTTTTGGGCCAGCCTTCAAAATTTCAGGGTACTCTAATTGTTTATCGGTATCCCTAGCAGATTTTAACAATTTCTGCCAGCGTTCTTCGGCAGCTCTTAGTTCCCCTAGTATCTCTTCCCACGTTTGCTCCGTAGACATTTAAGATTATAAGCCAGTTATCAATTTGAAAAACGTCCCTACCAACAAAAGTATTACAAAGTTTCTCTTTTTTTTTTTTGCATTTGTTCTTATTAAACTATTTTATTTTGCAATTAAACCTGATTCTTTTTTTTTTTGTATTCGATTTGCTAGATGTGCATAAGCACTTTCTGCATTTTCAAAAACAAAAATTTTTTTTATGTAAAAATTGATTATATGATTCTTTTGTCAGACATGCCCATGCACTTTCTGGTCTTTCTAAATAATTTTCTTTTGCCAGACGTGTCCATGCACTTTCTGGTCTTTCTAATAATATATATATATTTTCTTTTATACTTATATCGAATCCTTTCAGGTTCCACTCCAACTGGATCCTAGTTCTTCAGTTCTTCCACATGTCCTCTGATTCCAAGTTAGCCCAGGATCGCCATGTAATGTTTGTTGTCATCAGTAAAACACATTTGAGTTGTTTGTTGAGTAGACGTTTATTGTATGCGTAATGAATAATTATTGAATCATTAATGAATCACTATTGAATTATAAATGAATATCTTTAACAATATTTACAGGGTTTTTATACTAAATTCTAACTTAAAATTTATAGTGCAGTCGCAGCGTTAGAGTGATATTGAAAATACATTTGTGACCCATATGTGTCGGATGACTGTCAGGGTGGTCAGTATGTCAAGCGTTTTATGATACCGCTATAACATGTGTCATCAACAATTGAAATACTAAACCTTTATTTGTTTGTTTTACTTTGGGTTTTGTTATACCCATTCAATTGTACAATCACTACGGTTAATTCAAGTAGTTTCCAATAACATCAAAACAACGTCACTCTATGCTTAGTATTCATGCACTATGTGAATACTCTACAGTATACATACACTATAATGTATTTGAGATGTTTCTGAAGAAAAAAATGTGTGTAAATGAAAAAAATACGCACATTGAGAGTAAGTTTGTGAACACGAAGTTCGTAAATTTACAATGGAAGTGCGTAAAATTTTGATAAAATTTAAAAATAAATTAGTAATTTTACCAAATTTTCGTGTAAAAAAACATGAAAACATAAAACATGAAAACATTAAATCATAAATGTACTATCCTCACCAAAGCAAGAACGCAACTGCGGTGCCAATAATTAAAAATATACAATCAATCAACAATAATTGAGTTGAGAGTCTCAACCACAATCTCTCAACCAATCACAATCAATCAATTACTAAAATTCTCATATTCTTACCTCATCCAACAATATATTCGCTCACCTCAACCAGCAACCACCACAACCGAACAAGTGGCAACATCAACTTCTAATCTTGAAATTTCGTTTAGCGCATCCAAATTTGACAATGGCTAATCCTCCTATTCAATAATTCTAATTTTTTGTATTAATTGCATTTAATTGTAATTAATTGTATTTTTAGGTAAAATACAAGTTTTCTATTACATTTAACCTCTTTTTTGAAAGTATTTTGTAGCCCTGAAAATTGCTTTTGTTTTTTATTAATATTTATCAAGTTTTATTTATTTTTTTTATTTATTAAGTTTTTTGTTACATTTAATCTCTTTTTTGAAACTATTTTGTAGCCCTGAAAAGGGCTTTTGTTTTTTATAATTTTGTAGCCCTGAAAAGGGCTTTTGGTTTTTATAAGTTTTTTTTTTAAAATTTATTTAATAAGCCCTTCATAACGGCTTCGGCTATTTGTTTTTCGGCTTCAACGCATTCCTCTTCTGGTAAGCTCCGAAGTGTCGATGCAATGAAAACTGCAAAGGCATCTTCTTGCTGATTCCCAGTTGAGTACGGCATCATATGCATCACAGGAGAATCGCTATTCACAACCACAACTGAAGGCTGAGGCACTTTTATCGGCTTCTTCCTGCCTTCTTCCTTCGGTGTCACCGGATTGACCTTTTTTTGGACTGGTTTGGGTGGCTCGACATTTCCCATTTCGTTATCTTCCAATGTCGTCATCCAATCTTCAAAAATGTCTTCACTCGCTTTCTTCGAAGAGCTGGGACGAGAAGCGGACAGGAACTTCAGCCGGTTGAAGTACCAGAGCACTGGTTTATAATTATAAAAATGATGGAATTTTCCAGTAACTGCTCTTCCTTCTGAAAGTTGCTTACCAACGCTGCCAGTACTGCCATCATGTCTGTTGTTGAAGCATCTTCATTCACTTCTCTGAATTTCTGCATCAGCTTCACCAGGCTCTTATCCCTGATGGCTTTCAGAAGAAACGATGGATGGGTTTCATCCCACAAACATTGCTCTTTTTTGAACATCTCGATGAACTGAATAGTCCAGTTTGGGCTGTAGGACTTAAGGTTGTTTTTAAACATACCTTCAGTTGTTGCAGCCATTTTACACTTTTCACTTTCACTTTTTCACTATCACTTGTCACTTTAAAAAGATTTATAATTTTTGTATTTTTATAGCCTTTTTGGTTTTCTTAAGTGAATCTAATGAGAAGCGCACAGTAGTCGTTACAGTAAATTTGTCACAATTTTTGTGGAAAAACCTATTTTTTTAAGATTTTTTTTTTATTTTTTCATTACCACAACTTCATTTGATGGAGGGGAAAAAAAAAATCATAGAATATTCCTTAGATGATTGTTTATATAATAAAAAAAAAAATAAAATTAAAAGTTAATAAAACAAATTTTTGGAGCTATTTTTGTAGAAAATTTTTTAAAATTTACTATTAAAACAAAATTTATACTTGCAATGTGTGAACACACAAACAAGAATCATCACTTGCTTGTGTGTATGCAAATTGTAGTGTTTCTGCTGTGTTTGCATTTTATTGGACGCATTTTATTGGACGCCATCTCCTTAATGATGTTTTTGGATGCATTTTATTGGACGCCATCTCCTTAATGATGTTTTGGCAGGGAGTTTGAAGCCCAACGTGTCCCGCATAAATGCGTATGTTTTTGAAGAGAGATATTCAATGTTTTGGGCAATATGTTTGTCCTCTTCATTGTAAACATTTTTTCCATACACTATAAGCTTTGCAAAAGAAATGCTCTCTTTGCTAGCTTTAGTGCTGGGAATGATGTGGCTTGCCCTTAACTTGCCTTAACTGGTTATTTCTGCTGTAAGTTTGGAAATTTTGCGGCTCATCATTCTAATCTTTTGTTGGTGTAATTTTTGTTGCCTGGCGAATCTCTCCTCCCATCCGCATTTGCATGGCTCATACACCTGAGGCATTTCTTCATCCTCATTTACCGCACAAGATCGCCGAATCTCTTCTTGTCGAGAATAATATTCGAACTGATGAAGATTTAAATCGTCTTCTTCCATTCTTTGCCTAGTGTATACCTTTTCAGCTGCTTTGCTGTGAAATGGTTGCACATCATCATCCACTTCGGCTAAGAGAAGATTTCTTGTTGGGAATACTCCCTTTTTTAAATTTTTTTTTGCCATATAAATGCCAGCGAAATGGTTTTCGCAGGCATATAATTTTTCCGTTTGCGTTTTTGGAATACCACATTGTACTTTCCAATAATCCCGCATGTTTGGTGATTTCGGAAACGGGAATGTGCGCACAGTCGATACACTGACGCAATCTTTAACCGAACAAGTTCTTTTACACGTCGCCGTTGGTATTATTATCTTTTCGCGAGCAGCTGTAATTAAAAATTACATAATTTTTACAATTATGTAATTTTTTTTATAATAAATAAAAAACACTTACCACCAAATAAGTTGGTACATTTCCTTTACGTATCTTACGAACTCCAATACAATGGGCGCTGAAATGCCGACTTCATACACGGTCCGTCGTTTTCGGAGTAAAGTCCTCCGGTAGACTTAAATTATTCTTCCACACACCCATTATCTCCGGGTTTCTAGTGGGAAAGTTGAACAAAATGGTGTTCACATCGAGGAGGAAACAGTTTTTAATGCAATGGGCCATTATTATAGTTTCACCTTTATATTTTTTAAACGATTTATATCTGTATTCTTTCTAAAAATAACAAAAATAATATTGTTTGTATATGTAAGTAAAAGAAAATATGACTGATTGATTAATGTATTTGAGATGTTTCTGAAGAAAAAAATGTGTGTAAATGAAAAAAATACGCACATTGAGAGTAAGTTTGTGAACACGAAGTTCGTAAATTTACAATGGAAGTGCGTAAAATTTTGATAAAATTTATAAATAAATTAGTAATTTTACCAAATTTTCGTGTAAAAAAACATGAAACATAAAACATGAAACCATAAAATCATAAATGTACTATCCTCACCGAAGCAAGAACGCAACTGCGGTGCCAATAATTAAAAATATACAATCAATCAACAATAATTGAGTTGAGAGTCTCAACCACAATCTCTCAACCAATCAGAATCAATCAATTGCTTAAATTCTCATATTCTTACCTCATCCTACAATATATTCGCTCACCTCAACCAGCAACCACCACAACCGAACAAGTGGCAACATCAACTTCTAATCTTGAAATTTCGTTTAGCGCATCCAAATTTGACAATGGCTAATCCTCCTATTTGATAATTCTTGAATGCACTTCAGGTTGTGGTTGTTCTCCTTGTTCAGTTTCTGTTGTTCTGGTTCTTCAGGTTGTGGTTGTTCAGGTTGTTGAAGAGAAAAAAAATAAATAGATAAAATTATTAAATTAATTAATTAAAACATTAAATAATAAAAATGTGATTTTTAACTTACCTTGAAGGGATTTAGCTTTTCTGTAAGAAAAGTTATGTATAATTAATATGTGACGCCTTAAGTTCCCCTTTGTAGCGAAACTACGATCACATAACTCGCATGTTACTCTTATTGGGGCCATTTTTACAACTAAACCTCTAGTTCACACTAGGTTTACAAAACACCTCATTATTTCATTATTTCTACTTTCGATATATAAACCCGGATTTAACGAGGACCATATTATTTTTACTTGATATTTATAAAAAAAAACAGTATTATTTATTAACAATTACCTCCAATTAGTTCAAATAAAAAATACGTTGTATTTATTTATTTACGTTGTAAAAAAAATAGAGCTGTAGTATAAGTAAACATTTACAGTGAATTTGGTTTACCGTATACTAATATTTATTTTTTCATATAAAAATTTATTTCAATTGTGAAAAATAATTTTGTATGAACCCTATTTAGTAAACACATGTCTTCTTTAATATTAATTATGTTTAAAGTTTTAAAAAGTCAATGTGCTTACAAAATAAAAAAAACCAAAAAAAAATTGTATATAAATAAAAATATAGAGTTGAAATTGCTTATTTGCATTTCTTTATAATTTTATTAATAGTATGTCTGTCTACCTTACATCCGGTTATGCAATATGAAATTAATAAAACTCTAATTATTTTTTATATAAATATAAAAATTGTGTTTTTCTTCATTTGTGTTTAGATTTAATTAAAATTATAATGTTACATGTATAATGTTTTAAATGTTAAAATATAACTTTTAACAATTTTTAAATCTGTTTTAAAGAATTCTTAAGATTAAATAATGCCTTTGATAATTTTTGAAAAAAGTATGTATAATAATATAACATATAAAATATAAAAAATTTAATCATATTTTAATTCGAAAATACCTAATCCGTTAGGTTAAATTCGTCCCTTGAAAGTAATTCTCCATTTCTTATTATTCATCATGGTTAAACAGGGGTATTGAATTGTTAGGGATTTATTTATTCTTGCTGGTAAATAAAACCATGAGTTGGGATCCATAATTACTATCCTTCCATTCAAATTTAGATATTTGAAATTCTTTATTTTGCAACAAATCATCAATTTTTACATATTCAGGTTTGATTCTTAAACTTACATTAATGATTTCCTGATTTCTATAAGTAAAAGAAGAAAAAAGCATAAAATTAAATAGAAATATAAAAATATAAAAGATATTTTTTATCATACCATGTTAAGTATTGTGAATAGAGCGGAAAAGTTTATTACAAATTGAAGAACAACTTTGTATGTTTATTTCAACTGATGAATTTTATAAATAAAATCTTTAGTATAAAATGTTCCTTTTATATATAATTTTTTTAATCATATAAAATTTAAAATCACTCAAAATCAATATTTTTTTTCTCAATACATTTTTTAAACAATTACTCTTGACCATACTCAACATGAAATGAAAAGTCAGTGATCTTGACAATAAAAACACCCAATTTATGAAAGAAAAAACTAAATGTCTGTACGTATATACAGTACAAGACAAAATAAAGTACGCATTTAATATTGTAGTAAATTTTGTTAAATAGTGGCTTTAATAAAAGAGCTAGACTTATCATGGTTTTTATTAAAACACTTGATAAGATGTTTGTTTTCTTATTTTGGCAGAAAAAATATGAATAATTGACATATATAATTTTTAAGGCAGCAAAACAAATTTATTCAAGCTTTCTTGCAAGACAAAAAAAGTACGCACTTAATAATATATATTAAAATCTAAAAAATTAATATTTAGTTGATCCTCCTTTCGCTTTGATGACTTCTTGGAGACGTCTTGGCATACTTTCCACAAGGTTTCTTAAATATTGATCCTCAATATCATCCCACGTTTTCTTCAGAATTTCGAAAAATTGAGTTTTGTTTGTGACTGCAGATTTGACCAGTTTATTGTCCAAAATGGACCACAAATTCTCTATTGGATTTAAGTCCGGGGATTGTGGTGGCCATTCGAGAAGTTTGATTTTAGAATCTCGAAAAAATTTCATGGTCTTTTACGAGCCTTGTGCTTAGGATCGTTGTCCTGTTGAAAAATAAATTTATTTTCCAAGCCACATTTAACTAAAGATTGCTCTAAATTTTCGGAAATTATATCAATATATGCATCTGCGGTCATTCTTCCATCGACTGTTACCAAGTTTCCTACTCCAGACCACGCAAAACATCCCCAAAATATGATGTTTCCACCACCGTGCTTCACAGTTTTTTGGATATTTTTGTCAAGAAGTTTTTCTCCTCGTCTGGTCCATACTCTGGACCTATGCTTCTTTCCAAATAGCTCGAATTTGCTCTCGTCGCTCCATAACACCGTTTTCCAGAAACTGATTGGTTTATCTACGTGTGCTCTGGCGAAAGCTAGACGTTTGATTTTATTCGTCTTTCTGATTAGAGGTCTACGTTGTGCATAGCTGTTTTTTAGGCCAAATTCATTCAGTCTTCGACAAATAGTTCGTGTAGAAACCTGAAGGAAAAGGTTTTCTTGAATTTCGGTACTAGTTACCGCAGAATTTTTCTTAGCTTGTCGTAAAACTTGACGATCTTCCGAAGTTGTAGTTTTTCTTTTCCTTCCACGGCCACTTTTGTCGCTTACCGTTTTAGTTTCCACAAACTTTTTAAGTATTTTTCGGACAGCTCCTTCGGAAACACAATATTTCCTTGCAATTGCACGATTGGACATGCCTTTATCTTTGTCCTGAACAATTAATTGCCTCACTTGTAGGCAAATTTGTTTCGACACCATTTTTTGCAACAAAACCAACTTTAATCGATACAAACAATACGTCTTTAAATTTTTTTGAAGTTTTCATTTCGTTAGAATAATTGAACATTTTTTCACAGCCTACTATTTTTCCTTTAAATTTAAAAAAGGTAAATGCGTACTTTTTTTTGTCTTAGCAAAAAACGAAGAAATTTTATTTGTTTGGAAAAACAAACGATACTATTGCAGATGCATTTTTTTTGTGCACTTATATCATAACTGACATATTAATAAACACTTTATTAAAAGACATCATTACTCCATATCAAATACCTTAGGATTTATTGATCAACAAAGTTTAATGTAATATGTGCGTACTTTATTTTGTCATATACTGTATGTATGTTTGTATGTATATCCGCTAGCAAAGATAAAAAACAAAAATATTTAAATGCAACTTGATATATAAGTACCTCTATATTAAGTGTATGTATTTTTTTTCATAAGGCTAAAAAGTTTTAATAACAAATGCAATGTATTTTTCCCATAAGGCTAAAAAAAGTTTTAAAAAATGCAATGTATTTTTTCCATAAGGCTAAAAATTTTTTTATTTTTCGCCAAAATTTATCTTTCTCTGGCGCAGAAACCGCATATCTATACTACTTATGTTAAATAAATAAAACTACTTTATTGTTTGAGTGCTTGACTACAACTGGCTAGCAGTTTTATCTTTATTCAACAAGCCCTTTGTTTGTAATTAAGTAATCAAGAAACATTAGGAACCACAAGGTACAAAAAATATAAATAAATGCAAAACACATAAATACTGTATACATATCGTCAGCAATAATGCGAAACAGCATAACTCATTTGCGCTACTTTTCAGGAGAGCGTTTTTAAACTTTAAAATTGAATACTAAGCCAGACTTATACAATATCATGTTGTTTTTCCTTATCGAAATAAGGAAATTTAATAGTACATATCTCGACATATGATTGTTTTCTAAAAGACCAAAGCTAAAATTTATTAGGCATAAGTCGACTTACGTGTTTATTCCAAATTCCCTTCATTAAAAAGTAGATGACATATGTTAAGTTATGCGTTTTTACCAATATAAGCCACGAAAACAAAATCGAGTTATGCTCTTTTTAAAGCTTATTTTATTAAATAAAAAAAATGAGACCAATTCATTTTACTTAAAAACATTGTAAACACAACTAAAATTAACTTAAAATTATTCGAATTCAAGTTACACTCAAAATTCAGGTATAATATCTGGATCCATATCCGGAATATCATCAGTCCTTAAATTTCGATAAAAGTCGTGAAAACATGGATCTATTAAATCAATCACACTTAAAAGATCCTTTTTCTTTTCCTTTGAGATTTTTGGTAAAGGCTTGACAGTTTGTGGTACCGTTGTTTCCAATATATTAATTCCACGTTTGCGGATGTGTAGTACCTTAAAAGCTTCTTCTTCGACTAGCGAATTTTTGTATTCAATAGTGCCGATTTTATCTTTTGAATATCTTAACCACTTTACATCTTTCCATGAAAATGCTGATGTACTCTTATCATTTGTTTTAAAGACAAAGTAAGTTTTAGACAGTAAACAAAAATCGAAAAATTTTTTATGATCCATGTCAACAACAACAAATTCATTTTTTTTTGCCAACTGACCGTACAAATTGGTACAAGTCGCGGGGATGATGAATTTTTATATCTGTGGTCTTTTTTTTCTTTCTATTAGGGATGGTCAACATCACATTCCATGTGTGTATGTCCTGGTTCTAGAAACTTATGGTCAATAGTTTTAATATTTTCATTGGTCCGCAAAAAGTAGGTAAACATTGAGCTTACATATGAATTTTTATTTTGACCTGCACAGGAGTCGCTATAAAAAATTACGGAATCAATACTCGAGTTTGATGATAATGAGTTAAGGTGACTTAAAAGGCATGAAGATATTTCATTGCCACCCCGTCTTCCTTCACCTTCGTGCCACATATAACAATATGGTTTATTTGTTACACAATCATGAACGGTTAAGTTATAGGTATTAAGTTGACGTTTATAATAACACACAGATGTTTTTAAATACGGAGTAGGCAGGCATTGCTGCAAATCAAATGTAACCATTTTAATGTTACCATTGACTTTAGAAAGCTTTTCATCACTTTCTTTAGCTTTGTATGCTTGCTGTGCCTTTTCGTGATGACGGTCCTGCTCTTCTTTAAGTTGTAAATATTCTGGAACGTTTGTATCAATATGATCAAGCTTAGCTTTAAACGTGTCACATTTATTACATGTATCAATTTTAGGACGTTTAAATTTGTAATTAAATGTGTGGAATATTTCGGAATATTTCGGAATATTTAGAAATACTAACTGGTTCATTTTGTTCGCAATACAACTCATACATTTTACTTATATTTAAATTTGAGCTTAAATATTTTTTTGAAGAATGACTTCTTGAATAATGACTTTCATACGCCGGAAAACTCATGATATGATTTTTTATCGATTCCACCTTTTCTTCAATTAATTTGTTAGTAGGTTTCGCTTTGCCACGATTGTCTTTTAACGAATTTGGATCAGTACTGCATTTTTTACTTATAACTGTTCTGATAAAACATTCAGTTTCTCCGAAAGTTGCTAAAAAACAGCTTTTACACAGATTTATTTTTACTCCATTTACTTCAATATAATAATTAACTCCAAGTTTTCCATATTATCGACTGCGGATTCGTCTGAGGTATCTTCAGGAATAGCATAGTTTTGGTCTTTAACAGTATCATCTGAGCTAAAATCGTTTAATCCTTCATCTATGTACTCATTCAGGTATTCTAAAAAAATCGTAAAATCCATTCATACTCGATTCGGTTTCATTTTCGACGAATGGGGTATAAACGTGTTATTAAAAAATCGTCAGAAGTTGTTTTCATTTTTTTCTTTTAATTTCTCTATTTTTAAGAATTTTCTCCATTTTTCTGGTGTAATATTAAACCTGTAAAAAGACATAAGATGAAAATTTTGATAAAATTGTCTTTTGAATAAAAGCATAACTGAGATATCATAACTATTTTGCTGGAATAAATTTTGGAATAAAAACATATGTCGATGTATGAAAGCGAATTGTGAGAAATTCATTTTAACAAAAACGCATAATTGTAGATGTGCTTAAATTTGTGAATTATTATAATTTAACAAAACAACATAATTTAAGATAACATCTACTTTATTTTGTTTAACATTTTGGAAAAAACACATAATTCCATATACAATATCAAGAAGTATGTGTTACATTTTAGAAAAACATCACAATTCGTTTTGCAAAAAAATGGAATAACAGCATATCTCACTTATGCTGTTATAGCTCCGTGTAATTTATATAGTACCTCACGCAACCGCTTTTATTTACAAATGAGGAATAACAACATTGTAAACATATGCTGTTATTCCATTTGTAAAATGTTAAAAATAATTGAGTTGTGATGTTATAACAACCAATATCTCGGGAAGTAGTGGTCCGATTGCTACAAAAAATTGACATAATATGAAACCCTATATGGAAAGTACAAAAACGCTATAAAACAAAAACAACATATCTCGACATATGCTGTTTCGCATTTTTGCCACAGATTTAATGTTCTAAATAAAAAAGAATTTCGCAACACAAATTTATTTTAATTAAAGTGGTGTTAACTTATATTCTGAATTGAAACAAATAATATTTTGCTTTCATAAGCAAAAGCTTTTTTTTTTTAAATTCAACTTCATTACACTACATATTATATAGATATTTTGCTACAATAATGTATTTTGTGTTTATCTTTTTTTTATATACCTTTGTATCATATTATAACTAAGATATTTATGGGTTCCTATTACCAACATATTATGAGTACAAAAAATATTTTAAATGAAAAAAAAAAATATATTGCTTTTATAAGCAAACAATTTTTAAGAATACAATAAGTTCATTAAACTACATATTGTAATAAATTATGAGGCGAGTTTGATTGTTAACACAAGATTGCTTCTTTAGTGAAAAACTCAATTGCTTTTATAACCAAGCTTTGAATACTGTCTAAAGTCACTTGATAACTTCAAATTAGTTTACAGAACTTATAGTTACAATTGTTTCTATATATGTTACATGCATCTGTCATCAGAGATTCATGAATTCAATAGAATTTAATATTGAGTGAATAATTTGGCTCAATACAAAGTCCAAACAATTGGCTGTTGCTATATTTGAATTTGTTCCACTAATTATAAAAAATTGAACTCATAAGTGGAGTCATGTTCATAGTTCTTATATATCAACAGAAATGCAACAACCGAAATGTGACTGACTGTTTTGTTACTGAGTAAATCACTGACCTGCACAACAATAATGTGCATTTCTTAGCTAATACAAATGTATGTCACATGCTTATTCTATATTTACTACAATATTATGACATTTCGCGTGAATAATGTATTGAGATAATTTTATTGAAACACTCCGTTTTGTGATTGATTTCAAAACTAAAAACTTTATTATATTCTTTAATCTTATTTTAGGCTTAAAACTACTAAAAATAACGTGTGAGCTTGCTGACAGAGCAAGTTCACTCAGGTAGTTGCAGTGTGGATATTTTCACCAAACTTATGGGTGTTGCATTACACAACTGTCTGTGAAGCAGACAGCGTGAGAACCAGACTGTGTGAATCCAAGTAAACCAATTCACACAATGCGTGACATGTTGCCCGGGTATTTGTATACGGCAACGTACGCTTATCAACCACACTACATCTCCCTTTTCAGAGAAAAAGATCGATCAAATGATCATAAAGTGATCGATCTTTTTATATACCTTATACTTATTACAATTTTTTGTAGTTTCTTTTATAGTTTATTAGAACGATACAATTTTAATATTCTCATTTACTTAAAAAAAAAAATTGTATTACAACCTTTTTTTTTTCTGGTGCACCAAAAAAAAATTAAACTTTACAGATCTTAATTCTATCTCTATGCACAGTTTGTGCCTTTCCTTTTTCATTCTCTATTTTTACATTATTATTCTCTTTTAGAGCTATGACCTTGAAAGGTCCTAAATATTTATTTTCTAGCTTATGACCCGTTTCATTTTAAGAAATACCAGGTCTCCTATTTTAATATCTAAACTCCTACTATTCTGATCATAGTAGTTTTTTTCTACTAACCTTATATTTATCTAATAGAGACTTTGCTCTAGTATAAGCTATTTCTAACCTATATTTAACTTCCTTACTATAGCTATCTATATTATACAGAGGATCTACCCTTTCTATCGAGTTAAATTCATGGAATCCATTTGGGATTCTTCCGAATACAAGCTCATATGGGCAGTATCCATGTGTCACCGATGGGGTGGTATTAAAACAGTACGTGAAGTACTTTGTCCACTCATCCCAATCGTCTCTTTCAACTGATATGTATGATCGTACATATTCGTTAAAAGTTCGGTGACTACGTTCAACGGTTCCCAAGGTCTGGTGATGGTAAGCCGTGGACGTTATGTTATCAATGTTCAGGTATTTCGACAAGTCATCCATTATCGAATTTTTATACTCTGTAGAAACGAAATAATAGACTCGTTGTTCTTTGTTTACGCTCTTATGAGCAACTACTTTATTATTATTTATTCTACTTAAAATTTACCTTAATTATATTTCGTGGGTAACCATCAAATGAGTGGTTCCCACGGTTCATATTATGAACGTGTCAGATTAATCAACCAAAAAAGTACGGCTTTTAGCCAATCACAATTAAGTGTCAAGTTTATGACAGTGATTGCTATTGCACGACAATGTTGACTTATTTGTTTTCACTAGCAAACACATTGCATCTTTGTTTTTATGTTAGTTTTTTATTTCGTAATTAATTTTTTTTTTTTGTCTTTTGTTTCCAATGCTAACAAATTCGGCACATCGGATTTTAATGTTCCCATGTCCGTAATGAACGTCTTCATTGGGACCGTACAATAGTATAAAAAATTCAAATATAGCCCTCGCAACCGTTTTTCCGCACTTTTATCTGGTATTGGTATAGTGACCAGATATTTTGTTAGGTCACATATTAGTGTAACCACATATTCATTGCCATTTTCCGTACGAGGTAATGGTCCAATTGTATCTACCAATACAGTATCAAAAGCGTTGGTTGGAGTCTTAGTTATTATCATGGGGCTTTTTGTATGTCGTGTCGTTTTGGCTTTTTGAAACTTCTGACATGATTTAACGTATTCTGTTATGCCTTTAATCATGTGTGGCCAGTAGAAGTATCTCTTCACCTTGTTTAGTGTCCTTGTAATCCCAGAATGACCGCCTTGCACTGGGTCATCATGGTATCTTTTAATAGTTTTCAAAATTTCGTCCTCATTGCTCAGTTGGGTCACCCTTGGAAGTAGCGCTACTTTTAAATTTATCAATTTTTCATTGCCCAAGGCCTTAAATTAATCTATTGTGACGGATTCGAAAATCTGTTCACTGGGTGCCATTTGTACTTTGACGATACCTATTCGCAGGCTAATGATTCTAGCCTTGGGAATAATTGTCCTAGGTCAATTTTCCCATTGACGAACAGGGTCGTTTATTATTATCCTAAGGATAATTTTCTTTCCATGCTTTAAGAAGCAATGGTTTGAAGTCATTTTCAATTTTGGATATTTTCTGACGTCAGTATAGTTTATGACTTCAAATATATTGGGCTTTTCGTACTTTTTCTGCTGAGTGAGGTGCTTTTCTTTGGATTTTTCTTGTTTTGCAGATGATCTTGTAGATACTTTGAGTATCTTTGTTATGTCCTTGGACATTTCTTTTAAGTCTTCTATCGTTATTCTCGATAGAGCATCTGCTACAAAATTCTCTTTTCCCCTGAGGTATTCTACCGTGAAGTCATACTCTTCGAGATCTAATCTCATTCGAGTTAATTTCGAACTTGGATTTTTCATAGAGAATAGGTAGGTTAATGGGCGATGGTCCGTTTTGACCAGAAAATGTGTACCATATATATATGGCCTAAAATGCGTGATTGCCCAATGAATTGCAGTGAGTTCCTGCTCAATTGTGGACTTATTGCTTTCTCCTTTAGAGAATGTCTTCGAAGCATATACGACTGGAAGTTGTCTGCCTTCATATTCCTGACTTAGTACTGCACCGCAAGCATATTTGCTAGCGTCTGTAGTAATACAGAATGGTTTTCTAAAGTCGGGATATTGTAGAATTTGGGGGTCTGTTAATGCTCTGTAAATGATCGAATGCCTTTTTGCATTCTTTGGTCCATTCAAACTTAACATTTTTCCTTGTCAATCTCGATATATGACGAGAATAATCAGAAAAATTTTTAATGAACCTTCTATAATAGTTGCAAAAGGCAACAAATCGTCTTGCTCCATCTGCATCAGTTGGGACTGGATAGTCCCTAATTGCTGCATACTTGCTGTCATCCGGTAGGATGCCCTTGTCAGTACATTTATGCCCGAGATAAGTTACCTCATGCATAAAAAATGTGCATTTATCTGGATGTAGCTTAAGATTGTACCTTCGGCATAGTTCGAAAACATCAGTCAAATTTCTCAACATATGTCTTTCAGAACATCCGAGCACTACTAAAGGTACGGTCACATATGGCAAATATTAGCCCCAAACATATTTGCCTTTATTTAGCAAAATTTTTTTCAAAACAATGTAGGTTTTATTTTGTGGTCACACTACGCACATTTATTTGCTCATTTTTGTTTGCTCGAACAGATGTCAAATAGCGGCAAATACACATATTGGCAAACATGTCTTACATATGGTCACACTTAAAAAAATATTTGCCGAAGCAAAATATTTGACCAAACTGTCAAAATATATAAATTTATTTGCCAAAACACTTCAATACAATTTGTGATGGAAAATATAGAGGAGTTTCTTGTTTTAAGCTGTGGAGCAGCAACAATATTAATTTTAGAAGAGGAGGAAAATAAAATTAGGGAAAAAAAAGAAGAATGTGGGTACGCAAATGGGTTCTACGTCGTAAAGAAGAAGGATGTTGTACAAAGTTGTTGATGGAGTTACGGTCAGAAACTCCTGCATTGTATAACAACTTTTTACGTATGACTTCAACTGATTTTGAAAAATTGGTGAGTTGCAAATTTAATTTAAGTAATGCAAGTTAATACAGTTTTTAATACTCTTGTAGCTTACATTAGTGGCACCGCTTATAAAAAAAAATAACACAAATTTTCGTGATGCAATTTCTCCTACCGAGCGGTTAGCAGTTACACTTCGGTATTTGGCAATAGGCGAAAGTTTTAGGTCGCTACAATATGTATTTCGTATTCCCCATAATACAATTTCAGGAATTATTCCCGACGTATGCGACGCTATTTATAAAGTATTACAGCCGGACTATTTGACGGTAATATACGTTAAAACATATTTTTATTATTAAATTAATTAATATAATATAGATACCATCAACTGAAAACGAATGGAAAGCCGTGTCTGAAGACTTTTTAAAATTGTGGAACTTTCCTAATTGCATCGGATCGTTGGATGGAAAACATGTTGTAATGACTGCGCCATCCCATTCAGGTAGTGTTTTCTATAACTACAAAGGTAGGTAAAGTATAAATATTTCTTATTTCTTTTCTTGACTAAATATTTTTGTAGGTACACATAGTATTGTTCTCATGGCTATTGCCGATGCATCATATAAGTTTTTGTATGTCGATGTAGGGTCAAATGGCCGTATATCTGACGGTGGAGTTTTTCGCAAAAGTTCATTTAATGCAGCTCTTACTAGCCACCGACTTAACCTGCCTTCCCCTAAACCCCTACCATCTAGACTCGTGGCTGTGCCTCATGTTCTTGTTGCTGATGACGCTTTTGCTTTAACGCCGAATATACTTAAGCCGTTTAATTTACGCAATATGAATGCTATTCAAAGAATATTTAACTATCGGTTGTCAAGAGCAAGACGTGTAATAGAAAATGCATTCGGTATTATGTCCGCGCGTTTTCGGGTAATGCGCAGTCCAATTAAACTTCAGCCAATAAAAACGAAGCAAGTAACGCTTGCATGCTGTGCATTACACAACTTTCTGATGAGTCAGAAAAATTCCGTTTACTTCAACGCAAAACTTGTTGATCACTATACTGAAGACGGCACTTTAATCGCCGGCGAATGGCGCAGTGATCAAACCGACCAGGATTTTCCAAATCTGCTGCCACATCGTTCCTATATCGCGCAAGATACTTCAGAAATACGACAAGAATTTTGCCAATATTTCGTAGAGGAAGGCGAATTGTCTTTTCAATATAAACATATTTAGACGAGTTGTTTAAATCGTTTATTTAAAATTAAAAACAAAAACATGATAAGTATGTATGTATTTAAAAAATGTTTTATTTAACAAAAAAGGTTAATAAAAAGTATACATATTCATTTGTACTTTAATTCAGTCTTTTTTTTACATATATTATTAAATTATTATCATAAATTCATTTTTTTTTATTTATTTCTAAATTTATTGCAAAAAAGTCATTGTAAGAAAAGGAAAAACAAAATAAGTTACTTCACAAGGCTTTAAAAATACTAAAGAAATTTACAAGCTGTACTAACTGCTGTAATAATTGATGTACACGTATGTATGTATATATATATATGTACATATGCATGTACTTAAGTTTTGCAAAAGTTGTCAAAAATATTATAAATTCAAATTATTGTGATTTTAAACCGGTCAGCTAAGTGGCCGCCGATTTAAAATTACTTGATTAATTTTTCCACCATTTAAACCAACTTTAAACTTTGGTGGTTTTAAGAACACACTTAAATCACAATTGTGATTTTAAAATTCCAAACGAAAATTTTTATTAATTTAAATCGGCGGCCACTTAGCTGACCGGTTTAAAATCACAATAATTTGAATTTATAATATTTTTGACAACTTTTGCAAACTTAAGTACATACATACATACATACATACGTACATCAATTATTACAGCGGTTACTACAGCTCTTAAATTTCTTTAATAACTAGTTTAGAGAAGAATATTTAAGATTTATTTCTTTCTTCCTCTAAATACTCCCATAAATTAAGTGTAATTTTTTTTCGCACTAATGTTTGCAGCATCAACACTTAAAGTATTTAGCTCACTTGCTAAATAGACCGCAAACGTATCGTTCGGGTTAGTTTGGTTGTTTCCACGATCTTTCATTACCGTAACCGCCTCACGCATTGTGGCTGCAATTTCAGACGTAACACTTTGGGTGTTTTGGGATTGTTGCCGCCGTTTGTTTGTTGAAGGTTGTTGGCTTGATACGTATTCAATATCACTTGCTGAAAGAATGTGCATAAATAGAAAATATTAATCTAAACACATATGTATAACATTTACATTTAGCTCATTATTAATACTTACAGAATCCTTCCGAACCAGTATCAAAATTAAAATTTGATGTTGTGTCTTGAGTTTGTTGCGTTTCCGCATGTCCAACAAACCTCATCGAATTAAAAAATTTCCATTTTGGAGTTTCTTTTGCGCCTTGGCCAGACTTCGTTTTTGCTCTGGCTGCATAGCCACGAAATTGAATACGCAGATTCGACCATTTGGCATTTAGCTCAGTTGCGGCGTATTTTTGTTCAAAATGTTCCGATATAGTTTGCCAGGCACGGTCGCGTAATGCTTTGTTGTGGTAAGCTTCGTCGCTAGCATCCCACAAACACTTCTCAGCTTCAACCAAAGATATTAATTTAAAAATATCTGTTTCTAACCAATCGCATGCCACTTTTGGCTTTGTTCGTGGCTTCTTTGTAATGGTTGGTTCGCCAAAGTTATCCATTTTCTAAAAAATAAATTAAAACATTTATATATTAAATGTTGTTGTTTTTAATAAACATTAATTAAATTATTTTCTTACCTTTTCACAATATAACACGAAATTATTTTTAATTTGCAGCTGTCAATCAATTACTTTTTATATAAGTGCTGACAACGAATTTGTTTTATCGAGATAACATAAAACAGCTTAAACAAAAAACGAAGTAAGAAGAATGTTTTTAATCGATTATATATGATTTCAGTGTTTTTTTATATTTCGTAATCCATTTTTGATATCTTAAAATGGTAATAACTTAAACAATTGTTTTATACAATAATTAGATAACTTGTTTTTTGTTGATCCAAGGCAGTAACCGCCCAACGATTTGGCTACAACAACAAGAAATACTAAAAATCAAAAACGAATTTAATGGTATTCCAAAATCATGTGTTTTTTTTATAAATAATTCAGATAAATATTAAATGCTAAAAAAATATTTTTACAATATTTTGTGTTTTTTTATTTGATTTTAGTCGTATTTTTTTTTTTTTAAGTTGACCACACTGTTCCCAACAGCTGTTATTTGCTACTGTTTGGTCTTACAAAATAATTGTAAGAACAAATATTTGTTTGCTCAAAATACAGGCAAATATTTTTTATTGAGTGGTCACATTAAAAGCATTTTTGTTTGACACCAAACAAATTTATTAGCCCAAATCAGCTGTTTTCCTGTTTGTCGCAAATAAATATGTTGTGGTCACATTACGGCAAACAAATATTTGACGTTTTTCGGCAAATGTTTGCCATATGTGACCGTACCTTAAATCATCCATGTATAAAAATGCTTGAGATGGCGTTAAGCCAGAAAACGCAAGAGTCATCATGCGTTGAAATGAGTTTGGAGCAATTTTAAGCCCGTAAGGGAGCCTTTTAAAACGATAAGAGCCATTCCCCGTTGAAAAGGATGTTATATCCCTCGAGTCCTCATGCAACTCTATCTGGTGAAATCCAGACATTAGGTCCAGGCAGGAAAAATATTTTGCCCTTCCTAATTGGTCAAGAATATCGTCTATTCTTGGAAGTGGGAACTTGTCCGCAATCAATTTCCTGTTTACCTGTCGGTAGTCGATTACCAATCGCCACCTTTTCTCATCCGAGTTCGGCAATGATTTTTTAGGCACTAGTAGTAAGGAACTATTATATTCCGAAATTGATGGCTCCACTATGCCATCATCTACTAGTTTTTCCACTTGCCTATTGACTTCCGCTTTATGAGCGTGTGGTATTCTATAGTTCTTTATATAGATCGGTGTTTTGTCGTTCAATCTAAGTTTTTGTTTGTAAAAATTATTTGTGGAAATCTTTTCGGTTTCCAAGGAGAATATATCGCTAAATTTCGAACACAGTGTTATTAATTCATCCCTAAATTGATAGGGAAAATTCCTTTTCAGTCGCTTTAGGACCTCTTCCGATCTTTTTTCCGGTTCTGTTTGTTGTTCGCAATATATCGTAATTCGATAATTTCTCCGTTACTACTTTTGTAATATCTACTGTCGCGTCACTGCTATTCGTATTCAGAATTCTCACATATGCGTCATTGCCTTGAACTATTGTGTTTGCAATGAATACGCCAGGCTGAACTTCTTGATTCGGTATCAATAATTCTTCCTGTTCAGAGCCTATGTGTATTCTGCGTACCACTTGTGATCTTGCTGGAAGCATGATCAAGTTACTAGTACAGGTATTCCTTATTGGGATCGCGAAATGTTGAAAATTTTTGGGTCGAAAAACAAGACATTCCTTATTTTCCATGAAATCCAATTTGCAATTGAATTCCCTCATTAAATCCACACCGATGATTCCATCGCATGGTATTGGAAAATCGTCTGGTACCGCATGAAATTTATGCGTCACCAAAATATTTTTAACTCTGAGGTCAATCCGTATACTGCCGATTGATTCGATGGTACCTATACCAATACCACTAAGGGTCGTTATTTCACCAGAGTCAATCTTTTGTGACATAATTGTTATATTGTTTTTGTATAATTGATTTTGATATAATTTTTGTATAATAGTTTTTGATGTAATTGATATAATATTTATGTTTGTTTAAATATTTGAGTTTGTTCTTTAAACTTTTTTTTTTTATATTTTTATAGTCACATATTTCAATTGTGTTTGTATGTTTGTTGTTAATTATAGAGTTAATTTTTTTCTTCACTTATAACTTGGCTTATTTATATTTTTTTTTTTTAATTGTCTTTTTGTTCACGGTCGCCATGAGATAATTTTATTGAAACACTCCGTTTTGTGATTGGTTTCAAAACTAAAAACTTTATTATATTCTTTAATCTTATTCTAGGCTTAAAACTACTAAAAATAACGTGTGAACTTGCTGACAGAGCAAGTTCACTCAGGTAGTTGCAGTGTGGATATTTTCACCAACTTATGGGTGTTGCATTACACAACTGTCTGTGAAGCAGACAGCGTGAGAACCAGACTGTGTGAATCAAGTAAAACAATTCACACAATGCGTGTCATGTTGCCCGGGTATTTGTATACGGCAACGTACGCTTATCAACCACACTACAGTATTATGTTGTGGAAGTTCAATAAACTTATATTAGACAATTTTTATAAAACTGATTTCCATTAATTATTAAATTTTTTCAACATATTTTTATGTAGTGATTTCACTTTTGTATTATCAATTTCTATTACAACATTTAAATCATCAATATCCAATATTTTGTATGGGCCCTTATATTTAGGTTCATGTTTTCTTCTATTCTCTACTTTAATTAAACTAAATCTCCTACTCTGAGTCCAACACTGTGTTGTTGCTCCTTAGATTTAAATTTTCTCTTCACTTCTAAAATTATCTCCCATGCCCTTCGTAATGAGAAATGCAATCTAGTCCTTAGTTCATTTACATAACTATCAAGATCATAAAATTTTTTAGAAATTTCTAACTCGTCACCTGGTAACTGAGGAAGTTTACGAAATACTAATTCATACGGGGAATATTATGTATCAACGCAAGGGGTTGTGTTATAAGCAAAGTAAAGTACGGTCTCCAATCATCATCTTCCACAAAGTTTAGGAAGTATTTGTTAAGAACACGATGATTGCGTTCTACTGTTCCCAATGTCTCGTGATGGTAAGGTGTTGAGAAATTCTGTTTTATTTTTAATAATTCACAAATCTCTCATTAACTCATTTGTAAACTCAGTTCCTCTATCGGTTTTGAGAACTTTAAATAATCCATATTTAAGAATGACTTGTTCCACCAATGTTTTTGCTATTGATTTAGCGTTCTTGACTTCAAAAGGATGTGCTATAACATATTTCGTTAATTCGCACAGCATGGTCAGTGTATATCTAAAATGTCTCAGTTTACCAACTGTGGTCATTGTAATAATCTCGAAACTATTTGATGCGTATCTGTCAAAGTAAAAGGTTCTCTGTTATGTCTAACTTGTTTGTTCTTTTGACACGGTTCACACATATTTATATATTTCTTAACCATTTTTTTTTTTTTTTTTTTAATGAAATCCTTTTTTTGTCTTTGTTATTTTATTCCACTTTATATTTATTACATTCCGTGTTCAAAAATAAATTATTCAAATATTTTGTACAGAATTATTCGCAACTTGTTTTTATATAATTTTTTAATAATTTCCATAAGGCTGCTACAATTAACAAATACAATTAACAAAATTGTTATTACTTCTACGCTTAAAGTTATTTTATTGTCATTAATGGCATATGCCTGTGCAATTCCCTCAATTTTTGCATCGGCTATACCCATTTTTGGTTCTATAATATACCTGCTGTTATATATAGGTTATATATAATTCATGTTGGTGCATATAAGACATCTATTAATGTTTCCAATCTTCCAGTCTTAATTGTTTGAGTTGATCTATAAGTCTCTTCTTCTGCAGACCAGAGCTTATATTTATAATCCTCTGAAGTTCCTGGCACTCTTTCTGGAACTTTCTTTTTCTGCCCCCCCTTGTTTTTTTTGCTTAAATGTGGTGTCTTTTACAGATTAACTAAATTTTTGGAGTTTTTCCCTGAATATGTTTCGTGATCTTCTGTATTGTTCTATGGTTATTGGTTTTGGACCCGCATTTATTGGTGTTGGAATGTATTTAGGTAGGTTCACATCCACTGAAGATGTAGGAACGTATTCTGTGGGTTTCGTATCTACTGAAGATGTAGGAACGTTTTCAGATTGAGTGGCAAGTTGTTCCCATTTCCTGAAAATTCTATCTATTTCTTCCTTATAAGTCATCAATTGATTAATTTTATAAAAAATTAAAGCAAATAATATTTATTAATTTTATCCAGATCAGACTGGCAGGATCGCCATGTGGGGTTTATTATCTGAAGAAATATTCTGGGGTTTGAGTATTATGTGTTGTCCTATTGTATTAAATTGTTGCTTGCAAAAAAAGGTCTACTGTATCCTCTATGTTTCTCTTTATCTTGAGGCATCTAGAGAGCTCTCCTAATGTGCTGTGAAAACGTTTCACCTGTCCATTTGAGGTGCTTTGCAACGGAGGTGCATTGGCTATTTTCGCGTTAAAATTATTCAAAAGTATTGATTTTATAGTTTCAGAATTTATGGATTTTTCATTGTCGCAGTTAATAATTTTTGTCTGAGGAAAGATATTCATTAGCTGAAGTATTGGTCGTTTTACGTCTACGATCGTTAGCGATTGAATAGGTTGCACAACAGCACAACTTGTCAACGCAAGTGAGAAAATACTTGCGATCCGTAGAAAATATATCAATATAATTTCAATATATTATTTTTTTTTTTTTTCATGTGTTATGGTTTACAAGTTATTCAAAACGTACTCGGCAATTGATCCTTGGCGCTCATTGACAATTGTTGACTTCATATGGTCGAAAGTTTTGACCATATCTGCGTCGAATTTTTTACCATTCGTTGCGAACCAGGAGAGCCAAAGCCCACCTTTGCGGTTCTGAGGCTTCGCTGTAGGATCAAAGTTTTCGATAGGAGTATCCGTTCGATTTTCTGCTTGTGTTACTAACCTGTCTATCTCGGCTATTTCCTCTGAAGTTAGCTAAGATTCGGCAATTAAACCATCGACAAGTTCAATTTGAGACGTATATGCATACGCCATAAGTTTAGGTTAGGTTAGGAAGGGTTATGTGCCAAGGGCACATCTCCACTCGGAGACCAATACGGTCCATTGTGAATCCCTTCAGTGAAAAAGACAGAAAGAAAGAATAGAAATAGACAGCAAGATAGATTGAAAGATAGATATAAAGAAAGATAGAAAGGATATATACTCCCCAGAACCAGCTCCTATCGTCCCCTTGCTAGAATCAGCCGCCCTATCTCCCTGACAAATCTCATGAGGTGTAAATAAAAGGCTCATGAGCTCTCATGAGCAACTACTCTGTATTTATTTAAAGTATCTTATTCTACCTTATTAGTAACCATGGGAAAATGCAACGTTGCAATTCCCACGGTGAATATAGTTAAGGTAGGTCGCGTAATTGAATTAAAATAATTAGGCTTTTAGCCAATCATAATTAAGGTGTCAAGTTGTCATATTTTAAGGTATGACAACGTTGACTTATCAATTACGCTACACTCAGCAAATCTACTGGATTGCATCCAGCGACACACCCAAGTTCGTCGTGAAATCTATCTCCTAGCCATTTCTGTCTGAGACCCTGCAACCGAGGACAGTGACACATTATATGCTCAACTGTCGCTTACCGCCAAGTACAGATCCGAACCCTCCCTCGCAAGTTCGTCCGCCAACTCATTGCCATCCACCTTGCAGTGTCCGGGTACCCAACACAGCCTCACTCTGAATCCCGCCTTGTGAAATACGCCATAAGTTTAGCATTTGTAAAAATGGTAACAACATCATCAGTAGGGAGTTTACGAGCACGTTGAGAACGTTCGTTGGTCATGAGTGTTTCCTACAACATGACAAAAAAGTAGATCCCTGGAAGGACAGTGGCATCTGGTAATGGAACTAAGAGTATTCTTTATCCAATTCTTCCTGATCAGTGCCGAACATGGTTAACAATTCTTCTTGCAGGGATCTCGCAAGGAACCATTCATCGATAGCAGATAGTGTTATTTGTTGGATGTGCCAACAAAGGGTTTATTTCATTTTATGTTGACTGTGTCAACAGAGAATTTTAATAAGAAAGAGGAGAATGTTTCTAAATTTTTATATTTCTAATTCTAAGAAATACAGCTTAAATTATTTGGTATTTATACTTAACTCTAAGGTATTTTCCCTATTGGAAAATACTAATGACAACATCAGATGTCGTGGTACTTTTCCATTGTTGGAATTTACACGATTCTGATTGGTTAAGATCACCACCAACCTTATTACACATGTAGTGACATTACTTTTGTGAGTAATGCACTTTTACGATCATGCATTTAATAACATGCGTTTCGCTTCATTGAGCTCTAGTAAATTTGTCGTCTTTAGCAATTGTATGTATTCAATCAAACGCACTCTTTTAATGTTCTCAATCAGCTGATCGTCTTCTTTATTATAATAATGGTTATAACCAATAATTAATGGTTATATAAAAATAGTAGTAGATAGGTATAAACTAAGTAATGTATAAGTACTGAATAAAGTATATGTTTATTGAGTATAGCTAACCAGGGATGCCACTACACCTCATTTTTTTTAACATTTTTGTTAAATATAACATTTTTTTTTAACTTTTCCGTTTTCTTTATGTACATACTTATTTTTGATACGTTCACTAGTCATAGAATTTCTAGAACTTTTTTTTTTAAATTTTTTTAAATTTTATTAAATAGTTTTTATATAGTTTTTAACCTTTTTTCGATTCTTTTATTTTATTTGGTTTTGGTTATTAAACCTTCTTATTTGAAATTTACCACTACATTCTAGACACCGAAAGAATGTTCTACAATTTTTTTTTTTTTTTTGCGTACACTTATTATTTTTTTAAACACTTTTTTGCTCGTTTATTTGTCTTTTATTTTAATTCAAACACGTATATAGTTTTTAGTTTAGTTTTGTTTTTATTTCACTTGCATTTTAATTATAAGGAATTTAATTGTTATTCGCAAACATTTTTCTCACCAAATGAATACCATGCGGTAATTTTCAAAGTTTTTTTTCCACAGTCTTTTTGACTGTCACGGTCGCCATGTAAGTATTCAATCAAACGCACTCTTTTAATGTTCTCAATCAACTGATCGTCTTCTTTATTATAATAATGGTTATAACCAATAATTAATGGTTGTATAAAAATAGTAGTAGATAGGTATAAACTAAGTAATGTATAAGTACTGAATAAAGTATATATGTTAAGTATAGCTAACCAGGGATGGCACTACACAATTTATAAGAGTAATAAAAATGTGTTTTAGAATTTATGAATCTGCTTCTTATTTTATGCATGAATTAGAGTTTGTACTGTGATACTCTATTCAATTACAAAAACCAATAAATGGTGTACCAAATTAATTAGTTGGGCTTGAATTTTACTTGTGACGAATTCATCAAGTGTTTTTACGTGTGAATCATTTTAGTTGTGATCTTAATATTTTTAGATGGCATACATGCATTGGGTTGCTATTACTTGTTAAACACTGTCTGTACAAAATGTGGTACAGACTGTGTTCTAGTGTATGTTGGGTACATTTTAAATGGTTGTGGAGTTGATGGTGTAACAATATGTAGTATTTCACCTGCATATGATGGATATAATGGTGTCTATCGTACTTTGCCCTAGAACAGATTTTACAATTCATCGCCACTTCATTTGCTGTTTTCGTCATTTTGGGAAAATAATAATCAAGCAATATTTGCTCCAGTTGGTATTGGTAATGATTCCAAAGTTGGAACCTCGAGTAGATATTTCGACACTGAATTAAGTAACCGAATGCTGAGTCTGAACGTTGTTATATCAGCAGGAAAGTCTTCGGCTGTAATTCGAGCGTTTGACAAGACTTGAAGTTGCATCTCACTAAGTCTTTGCGAAGGGGCATAACCTATGTACCGCGTATTCCAAGTTCTGGCAATTTCATTTGGTTGCCAAGCTGGACCGATGTTCGCGTCCTCAGTATATGCTATATCTTGGCATATACGTTCAGCAGATAATGTCAAATTTGGATATAATATTGAGACTCCATGTTCGGTAAGATTTGTTACGTTTGTGGTTTCCATTTTAAATAATAGATTTTAATTCAGCAAACGTCTCATACAACTAGCACGATATTTCTAATGAAAGATAATATTGAGACTCCATATCATGGAAATAACCGCTTTCTTCATATTGATACGGTTTTATGTTAAATTTTGATTCCACGCTACTAGGAATTTGAAAGTTTCCAAAGCCGGCGAGGTATAGCGTAATTGACTTTGGAAGGATGTAGTTTCATTCAGTATATATTACCTCGATGAGTTCTAGCTCATGAGTGGTCAAGCTATAACGATTTTTCTTTTTAAATGTAGAGCACGTGTCCATGCGAATACCGTAACGTAGTACGTATACATGCTTAACGATATGGATCGTTTGAAGTTCAGAGAATGTGCACAAAAATTTTCGTACGTTTCATTTATGAGGGTAGACAGTCCTTCGAAACCCGTAAAATGATTTGTTTCGTCGGCAACGGGGACCAATTCTTCCGATGCACTAGGGACGAATGCCTCCAAATGGAGTGGATCATTCTTAAGTTCAGATGTTGTTTTAGCCATATACTGGCCACCTGGCATTTCTTTTACGACAACCGGAGCTCTAACGTTGTCTTGAGGCTGATTTGATATACCTCCTCTACGGAAGGTAAGATTACCACGGCCTCTACCTCTGTTGTTGTTTCCGCCTCTTTGATTGGGTCGGTTACCACCTCTGCTTCTATTATTATAATTATTATAATTATTATTACTTTGCGATTCATACCTCTGATCGCTGTATTGCTCACCGTATTGTCCGGCGGCTGGCGCGTGTTCATCACGACGGCCTTGATTTTGTCTATTTTGAGACATTTTGCTTTACCTTTCCAAGGATTTTGATTTTTTATAGTTTTTATTTCTCCTAAACTGTGGGGCTTCCACTTCGTATGCGATTAATTATTTGGTTTGTGGGGCTTCCACTTCACTGGTTTTATTTGGATTTGTATTTTGTATTTGTATTTATTTAAACTTTGCATTTCTAATACAACAAGAAATAATATCTTATAAATTAAAGTATTAGAATCCTTCTTAATAGTTAAATGGTTAGCGCGTTGGACTTTTACACAGAAGGTCCCGGGTTCGATCCCCGGTGCCGGCAACATCAAAATAATATGTATGAGTTTTTTCTATCCCTCATACGTATCGCAATGTCCACCTTCGGTGTTCCCATAGCAATTAACCCCACCGAAGTAAAATAATGAATCAGGGCTATGAACCAAAAAGCTTCAATAAGTTCGCCAACTCTCCATCAGGTGGCGAGCAACAACTGTTCTAAGACTTATCATCTCGCGCAATTACAGTGTTGCCATGTCTGAAGCCCTTCATCTTTCCCCACCTTTCATCTCTATACTATCCCTTTCCAAAGAAAGCAACACACTAAATATAGGAAGTATTTCCTGAGTGTTGCCTCTCTTTTAAAAAAAAAAAAAAAATATTTGCTTAACATTTTCTTGTGCAGCCCTGTGGGCACGATTATGCTCGACTACAACTATTTCCCCTTGCTCATTTTGAATCAATATGTCTGTGACGTAATTTCTCGTGTTTTAAAATTTTGTTACATTCCGAACAAATTTATATAACATTTTTCCGTGACATTAGTACTGCCATGGATTGAGTATATTGTAAAAGGAGAGCTCACAGGCATTATATTTTTTAAACCCCATAGCGGTTTGTTATAATTTTTCGAGGCTCCCGTATCGATAAGAAGCCTTATAGTTCTACCAGCTACAGTTCGCTCTATAAACGGCAGCTGGCATCCACCTCTAAAAAATGAACGAGATCTGAATCAGCGTACTCGTCATCGAGTTCTTGTACTGCTGTTTCGACAGCCTTGGAATAACCACATGCTCCCTCGCTCTCATGTGCAATGTGATTAATTCTTTGTAACTTGTAACGTTTGCAGCTATAGGGGGCGAAAGCTGGATCGCCATGTAATAAATTATAAGTCGAGTTCTTAGTCTGTTTAAAAACTGTCTTTATTTTCTATTTTGTCCCTGCTTATAAAGCTAACATGTGAAGAAATCTTAGCCTAAATTCTGAGTCACTTTCTAAAGTCACTCAAATAACTTAAAATTATTATATTACATTTGTTCAGTACTTAATTCTATAGTATTGCTAAACATTGGTATTTAATTCTATAGAGTTATTGAACATTGCTACTAGGGTCACATGATTTTCAGAAAGCAAAATATCAAATCATCGATTTGATATTTGAGTGCATTTTAAATTCCACCAATTGGATATCGACTGCATTTCTAAATATTTAGTGCATATCGAGTGTACTTTAAATTCCACCAATCGTGTGTTGAATGCATTTCTTTATATTTTGTGTAGCTCAAGTGACCCTAGCTCATTTGTTTATTTCGTTCTATTTTGGTTTCTAAGTGAAACCCAAAATCTTTGACCCAATTATGGAGTAGAACGATGAACTGTTTAAATATTTGTTCAATTCAATTTTATTATTGTAATTTGACTATTTAAGTGTGCTATGTAATTATTTTTGAAAAAAAATTTTGTTTGTTTATTTTCTTTTCTTTTCTTGTGGTATTTGTTTACAATAAGAATGTTAAATTTAATTTATTCATTTTTTTGTTTTGTTATGAAATCTGATTTCTTATTTCTAAAATTTAATATGATATTTTACAATACAAAATCTTATTTCTAAAACTTAAATTTTTATGGTACTTCTTTAAACTCTTTAAACTCTTTTACTTTTTCTTTTTATATTTAGTCAATTAATTCTTTTATATTTTCTCTTTATATTTCTTTAATAAATTCTTATGCACAGTTTTTATTTTATTATCTATATTTAACGTAACGTTTAGTTCATTTATGCTTATAATTTTATATGGACCATGATATGGTGGGTCGGTTTTCTTTCTATTACCAACTTTAACTAATACTAAATCTCCTATATTAGTACAAAAGTTTTCGAAATATATTCCCGTAAGTTTATATTTGTGCGGGGCACTCAATATAAAATTTTGCGGTAGTATATGGTTTATAAATTATACTTATGGCAATATTCGGTTTTTTTTCACAAGATTTCTGATGTTCTGTAGCTGCAGGATGTTACGTGGTCTGCTGGATGTTCCTTTGGCATCAGGATCAGTTGTAGGGTTATATCTTCCTTCAGTTGTAGGGTTCTTCTATCTGGTCTGGATCGCCATATAATATATGTCAGTTGTTGAGGGGTTGGTTATATTCTTCTTCATTTTGATTCAAACACATTTATTTAATTTTTGTAGATTTAAATATTTATTTAATATTATCGGTGCTAAATGACGGAATGTCACTCGCTTGACTGTTTACTTATGCTTATGTTTTAAGATTAATTTTTTACAAACAACTTACAGTAACTTATATAGTATTTTAAACTCTAAAATTAGACAACAATAACAAAAGGGGACACACAAACAATAAACCAACTGCTGACACATTCTAAACATATGTGGGTCAGTTACGTTGGGAATGTCAAAACATTGAAAATGCCAAAACGTCTAGTTAGTTGTACTTGAACTGCATGGGTTCTAATATCAGCTACTACCAACGTATGACATTGCAAGTCATAAACAAAAGTAACACGAAACCCTTTTATATATTTTATTGTTATGGGTATTCATGAGAATCTTATATTTATATTACCTCTGGCTAAACTAGCTAAAAGGTTATCTTATTTTATTGTTCTTCCCTTTTGTACACTATGTACGGTAAGTATGCACACTACACTATGCTATGCTATTTATTGACTATAAGATTCTAAATTTCTATTCTTCTTCGTTATCTCTATAAGTTCCTTAGATTTCTTTAATGTAAATTTTAATCTTATTTCTAATTTATCTGCGCAGTTATCTAAGTTATATTATACATTCTCACATATTGAGTTGATCAGTCTCAATGGGATTTTTATATATCCTTTTCAAGTACTTTTAAATTTTCTAATCTACCTTCAAGACTTAACAAATTTCATATAAGCTACTATTGAGTTCTTTATATTCTTTTTGAGCCTTAACAAATTTTCCTTGAAATTTGTCACTTTCAAATTTTCCAATTTACATTCAAGACTTAACAAATTTTATATTTGTTACTTTTGAATTGTCTATATTGTTTCCAAGTCTTAACAAAGTTTCTTCAAACTTGTTACTTTTGAATTTTCTATATTTTCTTTGAGCCTTAACAAATTTTCCTTGAAATTTGTAACTTTCAAACTTTTCTACTTTACATTCAAGACTTAACAAATTTTTATATTTGTTACTATTGAATTTTTCGCATTCTATTCAAGACTTAACAAATTTTCTTTCAAACTTGTTACTTTTGAATTTTTTTTCTTTTATTCAAATTCATTGTCTATGTCAATTTTCCCTCTGAGCAACACATTTTTGCGAGATGACCAAGCTCTCTACATTTGTTGCATTTGGCACGTTCCGCTGAACATCTGTCACCATGTGATCTTCCACACTTCGAACATATGCCATTTTCATTGTCATTGTTATTATTTTTAATATAATTGTTATTATAATTGTTGTAATTATTTCTATTGTTGTTGGTATTATTTCGAGTTCTGCACATATTCGCAAAATGGTTTGGTTTACCACAAATGTTACACGTTTTACCCTCTGCAGGACATCTATTGGTGTGAGACCTGCCACATTTATAACATTTTGACTGTTTATTAATTTGTCCGCTTGAATTATTCTTATGTGCATTTTAATAAAATACTTTTTTCTATTCCACTCTGGATGAGAATTTTTCCGCAATTTTAAGCGCTTCGGTAAAAGTATTTACCTGGCTTGCTTCTATAGTGGATATAACTTGAGGATCATTCAATCCATTAATGAATTGGTTAAAAGCTATTGTACCATTCATTTTAATGATTGTAGCTCTTTTATCCTCGCCTTCTTCCGTTATTTGGATCTTATTTAGCTCTGTAATAAGATCTTCAATCTTTGTAGCGAAATCATTTATGTTATTATTCCTCTGTACTGTTCGAGTGTTTTCATTCAGAATAGTATTTGTCGTTTTCGAAGGTTTGTATGCATTTTTCAAGGATTTTACCAATTCCTCAATAGTGGTTGGTATTATATCCTGTTTAATTCTGTTTGGACTTTTAAATCCAATCTAGAGTTGAAAATGAAGTTAAAAAATGCATTTCGTTTTGCAGTTGCCACAGTTCCATTGACCATTTCTACATCTGTTATAAATTTATGCAACTCAGACTTTTTGCCTGTAAAAAGAGGTACCAATTTGGTAATAGTGGATAACTCATTCATATCCATGTTTTCCATTATAACGCACACTCATTTCTCTAGTTCTATTCTCTTTTTGGAATGTTGTTCGAGCAAATCAAGTGCCTCTATTTTCGTTTTCTCGAATTTAATTTAATTTTGTTTTCTAGTATCTGCCGAAGTACTAGATTCTGATAACAATTAATCAAATTTGTTTTCCAAATCTTCGATTTCTATCTTTTTAGTGTTTATAGTCTCTACGGAGTGATTTTTTCGCGTTTACTACTATGGATTCTAAAGATTGTATTAAATTATCCATTTATTTTTATTTTAATTGAATATGTAAAAGAAAAATTCTATTTGGCATATTTTCGCATCATTAGAATAGTTTCTATTTCTACGTCGTTTAGTGAATTTTCTTGTTCTACAAAACCTATATCTTTTCTAAGCTTCAATAACCATTCAGGTCTAGCTTCAGGGTCGTGAGGTTTTTCTCTCTGTAATGTCTCATTGGGGTCCCAAATAATTACATTTTTGCCCTACTATTGATAAATTTTCTAGGCCTGTTTTTTTTTTTGTTGAAATTCTACTGTTCTATAACAGATTTGATTCTATTCTTCCTTTCCAAATATTTAACTAATAAATGAAGTATTTTGTAATCCATTAATATCAAAACCGGTAATAGTATGCACGCTAAAATGAACCATCCAATATATTTATCATAATATTCTTTTATTTTATTTCTTATGTTCATTGTAACAAAAATGTCAAAATGTCTTTGACTGAAACAAGATTATTTTGAGCAATGTTCCCTAGTTCATTTACACTTTGTGTTATTGTATTGGTAATATAAGTTTTTACCCAAGATACAACAATTAAAGTGAACATTGAAAATAAAAATAACGTAAAAATCGTTATTAGTATTAATTTCTTCATGTTAATTTAAATTTGCATAAAAATTTATTAAAAAAATCATTCATAAGTTAATGTTTTTATATATACTAATAGCATAAATATTTAAAAAAAATATTGATTTCCTTATATAACAAAAAAAAATTTAGAATTATTATTCGAATATTTTGTTTTTATTTATTTTATTATGTGATTGAATTAACTGTTCAATCATATCTATTCTTTCCCAGTATTTGCTGGCAATTTCCCAACTAGGTGGTGGCGATGAATTAATTATTCTTTTCAAATTAGCTAGCTCTCTTCTTTGTTAACCAGAAAGCCTCCTCGGCGCTTTGGTGGTTTAACTTTAGGGATATTCAAGGGTGTTTCTCTTGTTAATGGTTTTACCCTGTTCTTATAATCCTCAATGGTTATTGGTTTAGGACCTATATTATTAGATTCCTTTCCCATTATTATATTCAAAAAAAATTTTTATTATTTTATTTGTGAACATGGGCGAAGTCGCCACCGTCCGGTCAGGTGCTCATCAAGGAGCGCACTGTGTGTGTTTTTTATTTTTTTACCGCTTTTCTGCTGCTTTTCTGCTGCTTTTCTGCTGTTCTTCTGCTGCTTTTCTACTGTTCTTTCTGTTGTTCTTTTGCTGCCTTTCTGCTCTTCCCGTCTTTTGGCCAGACAGGACACTTCCCTCTCGCAGCTGACAGATCGTTGTGGCTGATCTGTCAGGACTATATTTTTTTTTCTCAGTAGGGTGCTATTTTTATTAGTAGCACTTCCTTCTAGTCCTATATACCGATCTTGGGTGCTTAATTTTTTTTTAGCACTCCAAGAATATTCGGCAGGATCACCATGTAACGTTTGCAGCTATAGGGGCGAAAGCTGGATCGCCATGTAATAAATTATAAGGCGAGTTCTTAGTCTGTTTAAAAACTGTCTTTATTTTCTATTTTGTCCCTGCTTATAAAGCTAACATGTGAAGAAATCTTAGCCTAAATTCTGAGTCACTTTCTAAAGTCACTCAAATAACTTAAAATTATTATATTACATTTGTTCAGTACTTAATTCTATAGAGTTATTGAACATTGCTACTAGGGTCACATGATTTTCAGAAAGCAAAATATCAAATCATCGATTTGATATTTGAGTGCATTTTAAATTCCACCAATTGGATATCGACTGCATTTCTAAATATTTAGTGCATATCGAGTGTACTTTAAATTCCACCAATCGTGTGTTGAATGCATTTCTTTATATTTGTGTAGCTCAAGTGTCCCTAGCTCATTTGTTTATTTCGTTCTATTTTGGTTTCTAAGTGAAACCCAAATCTTTGACCCAATTATGGAGTAGAACGATAACCTGTTTAAATATTTGTTCAATTCACTGACCTTGAATAACACCAATGTGTAGTCTACATACAATGGTTTCACTTTCATATTTTTATGTTCTACTGTTACTTTTACAAGTAGTGTGTGTGTATTTGTTTTGAATGCAATCGAACACAATGAATGCATGACTAATTGTCATTTGTTTATTTGTTTCATGCATTCACTACAAACTTAAGACCAGTAACCCTATCGGAACCTGCTTGTCTTTTTGTATGCTGACCCTCGGTGTTGGAAACATACCTCTGTGATGGATTGTATTTATCCCCAGACCGAAAATTCGTTTTCTGTTTGAAATATTTTACTAAAATCAACATTTATTTCCCTGATAATTTCCCTGATAACCATTTTTATACTGCTTAACGTTTTGGTTTCTATTTCTAGTTTCCTCCTTCCTATTGTCAAAAGTTTTTGCAAACATATATCATTTCTATACTTCTCATTCATTACTAATGCCATTGCATTCTCCTGACTCATTATTGTTTTATTTGTAAGGAGCATAAGTTTTCGTTCTACGGTATCAAAGAACTCCAAAACTGTCTGATTTCCCTGTCTAAGAGTACTGAGCTCTTGTTCGATTAAATGTACAGGACGTTTGTCCGCATAAGTTATGTCCAATCTGGCAATTATTGCATCAAAGTTTAGAACAGTTTTATATGACGACAGCTCAGCGTCAGCTTTACCCTTAATTTTGTTCCTAATAATCGCGATTACCTGGTAATGTTGGTAGCTACCATCGTATTTTTTAAAAATCTTATACGCCGTATGTGCTGCCTGTCTCCAGGACACGTAGTTTTCTCCAGGACACGTAGATTTAATAACATCCAGCGGTATGTTGCAAGCTATATTCTCTTGAATTTCTACCTCCTTATAAGGTTCTATTTGAATTTTGTCCGTTGACAAGCTTGAAAACTTTTGAGAAAGTTCTTCGAATTTTCTGTCGAACTCTCTTTTCTGGGCTTCTGTCGCCAAACGGACAGCTCCCGCCAACAATGATTGTATTTCCGCTCAATTCATCATTGCTGGCCGTCTATCCAGATTCAATCCCTCAAACAAACCTTCCAAATCCTCTACGCTTATATATTTCAAGGGTTATAAAGTTAAACACAGAAGAAAATTTTTTTTTAAATTTAATAGGAAAATTTTGGAAACAGAAAAATTTACTTAGCACACATGCGAAAATTATTCATACAAAGAGAAACAAAAACCTGGCTAAAAAAAAAAAAATTTCGATAATTTTACATGAGCATCTCATCTCATCTTATCTCTACCTATCGTTGGAAAATAGGGAGCACGCATTACGTAATTTGCGTTAATACTGGAGTTCCAGCCGTCTGGTGCATTACCATTTCTTGTAAAGCAGAGACCTTTCGCATGTGCGTGTCTCTCTCTACGATAGCCAAAGAAATCCGCTTTGTTGGCAGCGGCGGGCACCGAATTAATATGCCGATTGGAGGCTAGCTGATATATCGCTGAGGCGTTCCGTCGACGGTACATCATCTTGCACTCTCAGCGTCACAAATGCGGCGGCATTGACCTTGCCATCTGGTATTCCAGTGACGAATTTCATATTTTTCTCGAAATCTTCCAAAATATTGGAGACTCGATTCATCAACTCCGTTGAGTGGGCCAGTCTACCTGCCATCCCACGTGTTTCAAACGTGATATCGTTGATGCGATTTAGAGCCTCAGGGGCTAATACTTCCGGCCTGGCATAACCAAGTAAGTTCCGATTTGGAACCGTGCCAGTCGGGAACGATCCTTCGGGGAAGGGATTCCACTCCCCAAAGTATCTGTTCGCAGGGGCTGTGCTGTTCATTTCCCTTGTCCTCTCAACTAACTTTCTTGTTATATAAGGGCTAACATAACATTCGAAAGAATTGTGGTTGTCGGCCGTAATATAGCCGAAACTACCAGATTCCATGTGCGGACGGGCTTCCTGTGCCGGCACATTTCCCGTTGAGGGTACAGCTTCAACTTCGTTTATCACCAGTTGCGAATTCCATCTGGGAGATTTACTAGGACTCTTGTCCCGGATGGTGTTATATTGGTATGAATGCCTGATAGGTATTCCTCAAATATTAGAGGCATTCGTAATCGCTCCGCTTCTATTACGCGGTAAGGATCTGCTTCGCCCGTGAAGCGTTGCTCCTCGTTCTCTGAAATAGAATGCTTTATCAAATCCGCATTCAAAATTTCTGTCATGTAGTGTTGGTACATGTAGAAGGGCATACGACGTCGCAATCGACCATCGTTTTTTTTTCCATTGCCATGTATGTTTGCTCACATAGCAAAGGAAAACTGGAGTATTCCATGTTTTGTGTGTTTTGCTCAACACTAGGCTTACTTCCAGAGAACATTCCTTCATATAAGTTAGTAGAAATAAGACTACTTGTTGATTTGAGTACTTGACTGCAACTAAAAATCTTTATTAATGGTATTCAACTTAAAAATTAACAATTGTGCTTACGCTAGTATTTTAGTTTTATTTATTTATTTTATTTAATTTTGTTGATAATGCTTAAACTCAATAACAACAAAATTACCAATAACTTCGAATTGTTTATGTCGCAATATGAATAGCGACCTACTTAAATGTCTTTTGCCTTTTGGTTCAATAAACCAGCCGGATGCAACGTTAGCGAAATTTATAAAAATAAAATTGTTGTTAACTCTTCCCCCCTTAGATTGATTGTCCACAATCAAAAATAGGGTATTTGAGTAATTTCTGCTATTGAATGCCCGTTGGGATCATTTGACTGAAGGTTATATTCTGTAGTGGCCATGGAGTGTCAATATTAATGTTATCGGAATTTTGTTCCTTCCTATTATTACATTTTCTCCTTAGACAGATTAGTAATGTCACCAAAACGTAATTTATAACGTCGCCTAATCTACTTTCGATGTTCAAAAGTTCTATGGCCTCTGTATTATTAGCACTCATTTCCCTTATTAATTCCAATGTAAGAGTCTCCTCTACATATGGGTTTCTGACTATGGGCTGCACTATGGCAGGTAATGGATTAGAAAAAGAAACTTCCGAGAATGAGAAAGTTTTAACCATTTACTGTCAGTGTTTCGTTGTGGAATTTAATAAGGTAAGTACCATTAAGGTCATAAGATTCTTGGCCTATCGAAATTGTACCGTTAAATTTGTTCAGCAAGATAGTGCCAGGAATTATTTCTTCTATAGTAGTAATATGAAGATTATTTATCATGGTACAATTTGAGGGTTTACTGCGTATAAGCTTAGGGATACATTCAGATTCACTAATATCTTTTATATTGCTATCTTTGCATATTGCTAATTTATTGAAGTTTTGGCATTTGTTCTTAATACCGAATGTTTTTTTATCGCAAATTAGGATTTCTTCAAATTCGATTTTAGTGGCAATTTTGGTAATTTTTACAGGTTTAATTGTTATTTTGCTACATGATTCATTATAAGTGGTAGGAATGTTTATAATATAAATTAAAAGTTAATATTAGAGGCTATTCTTATCTCACCGAAATCAAGAGATTCTTCGATATTTAAATAGGTTATATTTTCTTTGTCAGCTAAAGTTTTGATCATATCCATTTCATATTTGGATAATATGAACGAATTATTGACCCCTACTTTTGCCCAGTCTATCGCGTATTTAAGGTTTGAGATTCATTTTTAATAATTTGTAATTTGTACTTTAATTCGTCTATTAGAGAATTTTTTGTTTCTTCGCTTTTTACTGATTTAAAGATTTTATTTGTTTGCGAAGTTAATTCATTTAATTTTTCTAATGACATTCTATTAATTATAACCTGTTTATTATTATTTTGTAATGCATTATTTATTTTTTGTTCAATGATTTCAAAATCAGCATGATCTGGGTTACCTGCAACCCATTTCCATGCTGATCCAATAAAATCTAAGGATCTCTTGTTTCTCGGTTTTAAATTATCAATATGCATCTGTAGTTGTTCTATTTCATAGGAAAGGAAGGGATAAAGGGAATGGGAGGTGCTCACATTTGAGTAGACGATAGACTGTATGTCGTTGACTACCTTCTCATATTTATCTATATCGACAACATGAACCAGTTTCACCGTGCCAGACTGAATTCTAGCAGATCCAGTATCGATAGCTACCACTCGCGAATTGGTGTAATCCAGTATCTTCACCTCGCCATAAGCAAGAGATGATAACGCAATGAGTAGAAATTTTATCTTAATTGTCGTTGATGATGTCATAATTGTTGTAGATATCGCTGCTACTAGATGTTGTCGTCTATTGATGTAAAATATTGCTGTTTGTTGATAAAATGTTGTCGTTGTTGCTAAGATTTTTGTTGTGGCTGTTTTCAACGCTGTCCAGGCTATTTCGAAGCCTGGTGACTTTTACTTCCTTCTCACTTCGATTCTGCTTGTGAATTTTTACTGCTTTCTTTCTGTCTTTGCCCAGGCTTTTTAATGCTATGGGTTTGCACTTTCACTTTTCCACGATGTTTTCTTTTCAAAAAAATTTTGGATTTTCTCCGTAGAGTTTTAATTTTTAGTTTTTAATTAATAATTAACTAGCTTGTTTTATGGTACTACTTATTCGAATTGTTTGTTTTTGTTTGTTTTCTCTTTATTAGATTTGTCACTTTTTATTTATATTTTAAGAGTTTTTGTTTGTTTATTTTATTTTAAAAGTTCTTATTATTAGTTTTTTGTTTAGTTGAAATTGCGCGCCGTGTTTTGTTCCCACTGGATTTTAACACGGATTTTTTTCTTCGAAAAATTTACTGTACGACTTAAGTATTTTGATAATTTTTTCGTGGTTTGTTTACTTTTTATATTTTGATTTTAACAATTTATTACTTTAATGTTCTTTTTTCTTTTATATTTTTATTTTGATGGTTCACTGCTTTCGTGTCATTTTATTTTATTGTATTTTTTTTTAATTTTTCACTACTTTAGTGTTTTTATTTTAAAGTTTCCACTACTTTAGTGTTCTTTTTACTTTAAATGATACACTTCTTGAGTGTTTAAATGTTTTTGTTGGGCGCCAGTTAGTAGAAATAAGACTACTTGTTGATTTGAGTACTTGACTGCAACTAAAAATCTTTATTAATGGTATTCAACTTAAAAATTAACAATTGTGCTTACGCTAGTATTTTAGTTTTATTTATTTATTTATTTTATTTAATTTTGTTGATAATGCTTAAACTTAATAACAACAAAATTGCCAATAACTTCGAATTGTTTATGTCGCAATATGAATAGCGACCTACTTAAATGTCTTTTGCCTTTTGGTTCAATAAACCAGCCGGATGCAACGTTAGCGAAATTTATAAAAATAAAATTGTTGTTAACTTATAACACTCCATCTTTCGGAGGAGTCTCAGTCTTACCCTTAAAATCTTTAGGGTTTGGGCGATTAGTTGGCTTTGGATTTTTAACCTTAGCGAGAGCATCCTGACTCCGCTCATCCACATCAACTTGAATGGCCCATGAACCGGATTCTGACTTTTTAGTGTTAAAGTCCGCAATCCGTCTGGGCGTTGCGGGAGTTTCCACCGCGTTGTTTGCCACCACGTGTGCTTGGTTTTCCAGAGCTAGTGGGGTTTGCATCAGCAGCAGTTACCTGCTGTGTGCTTTCATCTTTTTCGTTAATTCGCTGTCTGCGATCCATTTTTAAAATTTGTTTGGTTAACAATGTCTTTTTAGTCTAAAACGAATTATAGATTTCATACAATCAACGCGAGAATTTAGATTTTGCTCTTATTGATTTATATTTCAAAAAAAATTGTAACTTATATAATTCTAATTTTATACTGTTTTTCCTGCGCTGCTGTTGGGTTGTTCCCTTGTTGTTGCTGCTTTCTTTGATGGTTATAGTTGAATTTTCAAATATTCTTTATTGCTGTTATTGCCGTCGGGTTGTTGCTTATCGCTGCCCATTCAATTTCGATACCTGGCGACACAATTTTCTGCTTTAACGATTTTTTAAATTTAACCGTTTTAGGTTTTTTCCACAAACAGTTTTTCACAATTTTAAACTATTTTTTATTTTAAGTTGTTTTAGTGTACAACACACCAGTTAGTTTTGGTATCAGCAATCGACTGACGTTTATTAAAAAGAATTTAAACTAATACTAACATAAATGCATAGTGGGAAAAAGCTTACTTAGCATATTCCCATGAGAGGCTTGTGGAATGTATGGTGTCATATAGCCCGTCTATAGCACGGCAATGTACACACTACATTAGAGTTTTGAGTAAAAAAAAATTTTAAGGTGTTTTTCTTTTTGCTTTAAACGATTCTTTCAAATTTAACCTTGTAGGTTTTACATTTCGCAAACCGTTTTTGTTTTGAGTAAAACTATTTTTAGAGCGTGTTTTTTTCTAAAGATTTTTATAAATTTAACCTTTTTTATGTTTCACAACTGTTTTTTTTTTTGCTTTGAGTAAAACAATTTTTCTAGAGTTTTTTTTTAATGATTTTGTTAAATTTAACCTCTTAGGATTTTTATGTTTCACAATTAGTTTTTTAGTGTTTTTTCTCTAAAGAGTTTCATACATTTAACCATGTTTAGGTTTTTTATGTTTCACAACTGTTTTTATGTTTTGAGTAAAACAATTTTTTATAGTGTTTTTTTAACGATTTTTGTTAAATTTCACTTTTTAGGTTTTTTTATGTTTCACAACTGTTTTTTTTTTTTTATTTTAACTCTTTTTTACGGATTTCTAATAAAATAAAAAGTTCTTTTCCGGTTGGGCGCCAATTAAACAATTTTATATTTGTGTGTTATAGCTGAACTGTGAAGTTCAGGAGCCTTTTATTAACTGACTTGTTATACTGTAGCTCACAAAACAAAAACTGTCAAAATAAAAGTAAACAATAAAATAAACAGACAAACGTGTGAGAATTATAGAATACAAATTCCCAGACATTTGATGATATGACACTTAATATTAAAATAAAATTATTATCAAAACAACTGAAATAAAATACCAATTAGCAAAAAATGGGAACTGATATCGTAAGCACACTCCCTTTGCTATAATACACTGGCTTTGCTATATTACATTGTTTAAAATATAAATATTAGGCATAACTTATACAAATATTATCTAGTTGGCATAATTCCATAAAATCTATTAAACATTGATTAACAATAACAAAGTTAACACACTTTATGGAATTTTGCTTATACTTGAAAATAATAATAATGCTATAGTAAGAGTACAGTGGTGAACATAAGTATTCACACACTACATTGAATAATTTACTATTGTTAGTTGCTGATGTTTGTTGGTGCTAATTTTGTTGCTGAATATTGCTGTTAATGCTTGTAACGAAGTTATGCGTTACATAATGATATTGCATATTATCTTCATTATTTAACTCATTATTATTATTATTTGAATTATTGATTATTTAGTTATTTTAGATTGAATTGTACCGTTAGTTTTATGAAATTTATAATTATATAGTTTAAGAGAAAATTTAACACAAAAGAGTATTAAAGTATAAGAGAACAGAACATCTGCCAAGACTCACTAATACATTGTACATTTCAATGTATGAGTGAGTATACTTAACTGCCCAGTTGGCTATGTCTTGAAGACATCGTTGACGACGCGTGTACGACCATAGAAAATCTTTGACGACGCGTTGGCGACCGTCCAAGCAAATCGTTGACGACTTTTTCATACAAGTGTCCGGAAAATCGTTTACGACAGTAAAGTGACATTATCGCTCATAATGTCGTTGACGACCATATGGGCGACACTGTCGTTGACGATCATATGGGCGACACTGACGTTGACGATCATATGGGCGACACTGTCGTTGACGATCATATGGGCGACACTGTCGTTGACGATCATATGGGCGACAATATCGCTTATTATGTCGTTGACGATCATATGGGCGACAATATCGCTTACGTTGTCATTGACGATATATCAACGACATTGGCACCGTGGATATCACCGATTTAAAAAAAAAAAATTTTTTAACTAATTAAAAAAATGTTTTTCCCTTAAAAATAACAATTAAACGTATATTTTAAAATTTATTTCATTTTATTTTTAAAATTTTTTTTTTTGTGTTTCTTTAATATAAATAATAAAAGCTCGAATCTATTGGAAAAAGTGTTTGGGTTACTTCAAATAGGCCCATGTTGCGTCGAAGCAATACGTTATTTTCAGCAGTTATTTTTGCTATTTCGTCCTGGCGTTGGATGATGAGATCTAATTTGGTATTAAGTGCTGCGATGTCATTATTTATATGCTCCATTTTGAAGTATGCAAAGTCAGAAGAATCAGGGAAGCAACGTTGAAAAACTAAAACTAAAAAATTAAATTAGTAAAACCAAAATTATACACAATTGTGTAAAATTGGCATGACGATGAATTTTTCTTTAAAAGGTAAACTCATCATTTTGCACTTAATATTATTTACATCTAATTGGAATGCGTTATCACCCTCCAAACTTTCCACCAATGCAATTCCCAATTGCTTTGAAGGAATAGGAAGGTTGTAAAAGTTCTGGGGATTCAAAATTTGTACACAGTAAAATGTATTTTGACGAATACGTGTTATTTTCACAATTGTACCCATATCCCCATTACCTTCGTCTTTTAACAAACAAACATTGTTGGGATAACAATAACTTAAGTAGCAATTTGTACCATTAACTTGAGTTAATTTACCCTTTCTTTTATCGCAATTAATCTCAGTTTTATTTACAACAATCGATTTTGATTCGAAATTATTTCTTAGTTGTTGCAAAATTTGACTTGATATTTTTACACATTTTTTTATTGGCTGCATAAAATTTTCAAAATCATATGCTGTAAAGTTTGTTATAAGCCCCATTTCTTTGACGCACTCACAAATGTGTAATAAATTATGCACATTGTATGTAAGTTTTTTCTCCCCATATACATTTGGAAAAAAAGCCACAAAATCCCGCAATAAAACTTCTGCTGAATCCATATTATTTTGATAACTATACGGGCAGCAAAGAAGTCTGTAGGCACTGTGAATTAAAAGAAAATGGTAATCATCTACAAAATCTTTTAAAACAACAATTCCTGTGTACAAACAAAAATTGTCGGAACTCTGTGGCTTTCCACCTATCCAACTGATCAATTGGTCGAGGTTTTCGACCGAATTCTTTGGGTATAAAACCAACTACCGACAACAAGCAATTTGTCATTAAAATCTTTTTTAGCTCACTCATTTTTTTTACTATTAATTTAAGTATTTTTCTCATTACACCTAAATCTATTAGGTGCATAGGGTCAATAGGGAATTGGCTCACCATGTTGATACCAGCACTTTCTAAAATGTTAGGATCATTTCGAAACATTGACAAATGATGTCCAGGGCAAGTTCTATTTTTGAATATGGCATCTGTTCGTTGTTCTCCCGGAATTGCCGAATAGACAGTAACATTGTCTATTCTTCTTCCCACTTGCAAACATCTACTGCAACCTTGAAATGCATTATGGCCTACGCACCCTGTAACAAAGGCCCGAGCCGAAGCATCACAAATAAATGCTCTTATAACTAGAGGCACGTTCTTATTTTTGATAAATATTCCAGTATCAGTTAATTCTTTTACCTCATTTGCAAAATCGTGCAAGTAAGAATTAATGTTCACTGGCTTTTTTTCACCATAATAAATTTCAATAGGAAAAATTTACTTCTCCTTTAAATTTATTATCCTACCTAAAAGTGGCCAAACTTGTTTGGTGCTACTACCAAAAAGTGGCAATCCATCTATTCCGATATCCAGCTCAATAACATCGATGTCAGGGATATATTCGTCAGGGATATCTTGGTTTAATTTCATTAATTGATTTTTTAGCCCGAAGTGATGATAACTTCCAGGATTCACTGTTTGAACAACAAGCGGTGTTTTTTTTATTTTTAAAAGCTTTTAGTTGTATTTGGGACATCTATACCATGTTCGTGTAAAACTTTTAGAAGGTCATCCCCTAACCTCCTACCAACTTGGTATTTTAAAAACACATCTTTTAGCTGTGTTGCTAAATCCGATTTCTGCGGAACGCTTTTTTCGACATTTACATCAAGACTTATTTCAAGAACGTTTTCATGTATATTTTCAAAAGTCTCACTTTCGAACACTAAATTTTCAGTAGGAAGACTGTTATTTGGTGGTTCACCAACTTTATTGATTCTTTTAAAAAAAGCACGCTTTGTGCGTGCTATTTCTCTACGAAATGATCTGGATTGTGACATTTTAAATATTACTTACCAATCAACACAGCATTAACAAAAAATCACAGTTATTAACAAAATCACAATTATTAACAAAATAACAATTTCACGACAGTTCACCCCGCACTTTTAAGATTCAACTGAATAATTTTACATGTTTTATGTTTGTTGTCTTTTTTTTCTTTCGTCGTTATTGCCCCGTTATTTTTATTTTTTTTTCTCAACACCAAGGATAAACGAGAACTTAAAAAATAGTTGTATCAAATTTGAGATATTACCCAGTGGGGCGTGTCTTCAAGACATCTTTGACGATGGGTACACGACCATACAAAATCGTAGACGACACATTGACGACAGCTCATGCAAATCGTCGATGACGTTTCCATACTAATGTCCGGATGATCGTGCAAGACCACACAAGCGACATTTTCGCTTATCTTGTCGTTGACTGGTACGTGACGATTTGAGTGACAATGTGCAGTATATTGTCGCCGACGACGATATGAATGACATTGTACCCAATATAAACGTGTACGACCATTCTGGCGACAATTTCGCCCAGTGGGGCACTCACGAAAATAAAGTCGATCAATCATCCACATTGTCGTCGACGACAAGCCTAACGACAGTTTCGTAAGTGTTGGAACTGACGAAAATTAAGTCGACTATATCACCCACATTGTCGTGTACGACAATCCTGGCGACAGCTTCTAATAAATCGTCAACGACGACTCATTCACCCATAAGGTCGTGAGTGACCCCATTAAATGGCATTTATTTTATTTTATTAATTTTAAATTTTATTTATTTCAGTTTGTTTATAAGAAATATTAGAAAAATTACATCAAAAATAGTTAGTTTTCTTTATTTTCATCGTTTTTTTTTTCTTGCGTTGGCTTTGTTGTTAGTGTTTTTCATTCGGTGCAAGATTGCTTGTAATTCCTTTACGAAACTCTCATAAGTGCTTCCTTCCTTCTTTGTGGCTTCTGTTGAAAAAAATAAAAAAATTACAATGAATTATACCTTTAATGTTTTGGTTTTACTTACCAAAAAGTCCATTTAATACATTGCCGTATATTTTTAATGATTTTTTGTTCTTCGTGCCACCATAATTAAAATTCATTATAATGGGTTTGCCCAAAACCTTATCCATATTTTTTAAGCTACCGGCCAAAATACGTTTGATCAAACCAATCTGAAATGTATTGAAAAATATTAGTTTTTCACATAAATTTTTTATTTATACACGAACAAATGACTTTCACACTGGATTTCACTTATTAAACTGAATATTCTAACAAACATTTGTTTTTTCAAGTCCCGTTAAAATGCTCCGATAGTTTGATTATTTTTTTTTGTATTCTGAGCAATGCAAATCAAAAACAGAGTGTAATTATACATTGTCGCTCATCTTTTCGTCAATGCAAAACAAAAACAGAGTGAAAAAAAAAATTGTCGCCCAACTTGTCACCAACGGGCTTTGATTGACGACAAATAAATAATTTTATCGCTCAAATAATCGTCAACATAATTTGATACACGACAAAATGTAATTATGTCGCCCATCATGTCACCAACGGGCTTAAATTGACGACAAACTTTGATACACGACAAAATGTAATTATGTCGCCCATCTTTTCACCAACTGGCTTTAATTGACGACAAATAAATAATTTTGTCGCTCAAATAATCGTCAACAGACTTTGATACACGACAAAATGTAATTATGTCGCCCATCTTTTCACTAACTGGCTTTAATTGACGACAAATAAATAATTTTGTCGCACAAATAATCGTCAATATAATTTAATACACGACAAAATGTAATATGATAAACGCTTATCTTAGTATTTTGTCAGTCACCTGCTCGTTAACGAATATTTCCATAATATCGTCGTTAAAGACAATTTTTGCGACAAATGTCGTTCACGACAAATTTCATAATGTCGTAAAGAAATCCTTGATGACAATTTCGTCTTAAACTTTTGGCCCACTGGGTAGTTACTACAGCTTTAGTTCCCAGACACAGTAGTGGTAGTGCACAGAGGCACCCCAGTTGGATGTGTCGTCAAGACAACCTTGACGATGGGTACACGACCATACAAAATCCTAAACGACATGTTGGTGACAGTCCAAACAAATCGTCAAAGACTTTTTCGAACAAATGTCGCGAAAATCATACACGATCAATTGAGCGACTCCTTCGATTATGTGGTCGCTAATGTTTCAAATGAGGCAATTAGTGACTATATAAGCGACAATTGTTTGATTTTTCCTCAACGAGTATATAAGTGAATTGTTTCTAATCTCATCGTCGACGACAATATGAGCTACATTATCTTCACGATATCACCGACGATCATATAAACGTCAAAATATCCCCCAAATCGCCAACGACGGTATGGGGAACACTATCCTCAACCATATCGTAGGCGACCTAGTGGGCGACTGAATCATCTGAACTTCATCGACGACAATGTGGGTGACAACATATCCATCATATCGAAGACGACAGTATTGGCAACACTATCCTCCACTAAATCGTGTACGACATTGTAAGCGACATAATCGTCCACCATTTCACCGACGATTATATAACTGCATTGTCTACAGAAAATACCCTTTTATGTGTTTTTGTATACAATGTCGTATCTCAAAAATATTTCATGCACAATGCAAATTGTATGGACATATATTTCAGATTGCCATTATATACTTTTCCGAAGACATACAAAAGGGATATTTTCTCTATAAAATAAAATATATACAAAATAATTTTTTTTTTAATTTAATTTTTAATAATTATATAAAAATAAGAAAAGTATTATAATAAAAAATAAAACTTAATTTTAATTAAAATATTTTAATTCATGGTAAATAAAAAACTGAAAAAAATTAACTTAGCCAATGACAAAATGTATATTTTCTCCATAAAATATATTCTTAAATTAATTTTATTATTAATTCAATTTTTAATAATTATATAAAAACAAAATAAGTATTTTAATATTAATTAAAACTTTATTTTAATTAAAATATGGCAATTCATGGTAAATAAAAAACTAAACAAAAATTTACTAAGTCAATGAAATAAAATATATACATATGTTTGTATTATATTCCTAAATTATTATTTGTTTTTTATTTTTAATTTGGTTTTTTAATAATATACAAAAAAAATTATAATTGAGATTAAGATTTCATTTAAATTAAAATTTGTCAATTCATGGTTAATAAAATTTAATAAAAGCTAAAAGTAAATAATTAAAGTTAAAATTCGAAAGTTAATTATTATAAAAAGTATAAGAGATTTGTTTATTATTTAGTTTTTTCATTTTCTTGTCTTTAAGTTCTGTAGGTACTTTATTTTCTTTAGTTGTTTCTTTTTCTTTAGGCTCTTCATTTTCTTTAGCTGTTTCTTTTTCCTTAGGTTCTTCATTTTCTTTATTTTCTTTACTTTCTCTTCTTGCTTTTGCTTTGTTAAATGTGTTTTTTGATTCTATGAATTGTATAACGCAATTCTTTTTAAATGCCTCGTATGTTATACCGTCTTCTTGGTGGCATCTAATAAAAAGAAAATATTTTTTATTTTCATTGTAATTAGTTAGGCAACAAAAAACCAGCCAGAACTTTTTTATTTGAAAAGATATAACTATTTAGATTAAATAAAAGTACTGATCTTGAATATGCAATCATTTTAAATTATAAATGTTAAAGCTTACCATAAAGTGCCATTAACACGTTCGAATAACATTTGAGTGACTCTTTTCCTTTTGTACCATCGTAGTTGAAGGCAACAATAATATTTTTAGACAATATTCTTTCTAGATTTTGCACTTTACCGGATAGTATACGCTTAAATGTTCCAACCTAATAAATGATCAAAAAAATAATAATATTCAATCAATGTTTTTTAATATTCACTAAAAATTATACGTCTGTAGGTAAAAAGAAATTGATTCTAATTGGATAGAAGAATACATTTCAAATTTAAAGTTTTTTAATTAAAAATTGTTAAGTTTACAAAATAATAATTGGTTTTTAGTAAAATTTGTAAATTAAATTTTTTTATTTAAATTAATTTAACTGTTAAATTTCAGACGTACTATTTTGAGTGTATGTTTAATTGTATTTGCATTTACAATTTAATTATAATCAAAAGTTATGTTATTAATTTTTTGTATGTAAATATACTTACAAGCTCTATCTTTTTCTCCGTGGCTAAGTCATTTTCCAATTTCTTTAAATTTTCCTCTGACTCAATTGGAAATAGTGTGTGAGTAATTTCGAATAATTTCTGCGAGAAGATTTGATATTTCTTCTTGACGTGCTAAAACGCGATCCATTTTAGTTTTAAGTGAAGCAATTTCATTATTTAAATCCATTTTTATGAATATTATTTTAAGTGTTCGATTTTGTTTAATTGGTTTAGTGCTGATCTATTAAAGTAATTATACACAATTATGTAAAATTGGTATAGTTAAAATTTTTTTTTTATATGGCAGGCACATCATTTTGCACTTAATTACGTTGATGTCTAACTCAAATTCACTGCCCCCATTTAAGTTTTCAACCAACGCAATTCCTAATTGTTTAGATGGGATAGGTAAAGTGTAGAAATGCTCTAGATTTGAAAGCGCTACACAATAAAAAACATTATTTCTAATACGTGTTACTCTCACTAATGGTCCCATATCACCATTTGTTTCATGTTTTAATAAAAACAAGTTGTTCGGAAAACAATAACTCACATAACAATTTGTCCCATTAACTTTTATTAGCCTTCCCTTTCGCTTGTCACAATCAAATTCTTTCTTTTCAATTATAATAGATTTTTCTTCGAAATTATTTCTTATTTGTTGAAGGATTTTATTTGGCTTTTTAACACATTTTTTTATCGATTGCATGTAATTTTCGAAGTCGTATGCTGTGAAATTTGAAATAAACCCCATTTCTCTGACGCAATCACAAATGTGTAGCAAGTTGTGGACATTGTACGTCAAATTTTTTTGTCCATATATGTTTGAAAAGAAAGCCACAAAGTCCCGCAACAAAATTTCAGATGAATCTAAATTGTTTTCAAAACTATAGGGACAACTAAGGAGCCTGTAGGCACAATGGATTAAGAGGAAATGGTAGAAAATATCTTCATTTACAATGTCTTTAAGAACGACAATACCAGTGTAAAGAAGAAATTGACGATATTCTGTAGCTTTCCACCTATCCAGCTGATCTATCGGCCGAGGAGTGCGGCCGAATTCCTTGGGAATGTAGCCAACTATTGATAATAACCCATTTGTCAAACAAGATTTATCATACAAACTCATATTTTTTACCAAAATTTTAAGTATTTTTCTCATGACACCTAAGTCAATTAGGTGCATGGGGTCAATAGGAAATTGACTAATCATTTTTATACCTGCACCTTCCAATTCAGAAGCATTACTTCTGAAAATTGCAGTATGGTGCTCAGGACAAGTCCTTCTTTCGAACATATTGTCCGTCCTTCTTTCACCTGGAATGTCGGAATATACCGTAACACTCTCGACCCTTCTGTCAACTTGAAGGCATCTGCTACAGCCATGGAACGCATTATGTCCCACGCATCCAGTAACAAATGCTATAGCTGGAGCATCACAAATAAATGCTTTTAAAGTAAAAGCTACTTTATGATTTTCATAAGTAATGCCAGTAGCGAATAATTCTTTTAATTCTAATATCAAATCATGAAGAAATGAATTAACGCTTACTGGCTTTTTACTTCCACAGTAAACTCCTATCAAAAATACGCAATATTCATTTATATTTGTTATTTTCCCTAAAATTGGCCACAGTTGTTCGGAACTACTTTTGAAAAGCGGTACCCCATCTATTCCAATTACTAGTTCTATTGAGTCAACGTCAAGGAGCAATTGTTTTAGTTTTAATAATTGGGTTTTTAAACCGAAATGAAAGTATACACCCGGGTTTACAGTACGGGTAACAATTTTTGTGTTTTTTCTTTTCAAAAGGCTTTTTGTTGTTTTAGGTACATTCATACCATTTTCATTTAATACCTTAAGTAGATCGTCTCCTAATTTTCTACCTACATGATGGTTTAAAAAAATATTTCTTAATTCTGTAGCTAAATTTGCTTTCTGTGGAACCGTAATATTTTCCTCGATATTCTCAGAAATAAGTTCTCTTACTGTCACTATGCTTTCCGTTTCAGAGCTATCTAATGTATTACAATTATCAATTTTATCTAAAAACATACGCCTTTTGCGTGCAATTTCACGTTGCAGAGATCTTGATTCAGCCATTATAATAACTTAGTTTACTTACCAAAATAAATAACTTAATTTTTACAGACAATTAACACACTATATAATTTTACACCTTCACTTAATCACTTTTAAAGTTCAACTGAATATTTTTGCATTCTTTTGTTTTCTTTTTGTTTTTTATTGTTCCGTTACATTATTCCGTTATTTTTCGTGTTAAAACAAAGCATACAAAAAACTAAGTGACTTTGTCGCTCATAATATCGTCAGCAGAGTGCATTATACATGACTACTATAAGAAAATGTAGCTCATTTCGTCTTCAACATTGTTTTACTTAACCCAATTTCAAGACACTGTCGCTCATACATTCTTCAACAGAATGCAATAGGTGACAACTACATTAATTTGTCGCTCATTTGTTCTTCAACATCGCTAGACTCAAAACTATTTCAACACAAGGTCGTTCATAATGTCGTCAATACTGCCTTATAAACGATAAGCTTTAATACATTGTCGCTCATATTGTTCCGTTACATTATTCCGTTACTTTTCGTGTATATTTTTTCAACACAAAGCATAAAAAAACTAAGTGACTTTGTCGCTCATAATATCGTCAGCAGAGTGTATTATACGCTCATTTCGTCTTCAACATTGTTTTACTTGAAACAATTTCAAGACACTGTCGCTCATACAGTCTTCAACAGAATGCAATAGGTGACAACTACATTAATTTGTCGCTTTTTTGTTCTTCAAAATTGTTAGACTTAAAACAATTTCAAGACTACGTCGCTCATATTGTCGTCAAAACATCATAATAAACGATAAGCTTTAATACATTGTCGCTCATATTTGCGTCAATACTGTATGATACACGATAAGATTTAATATATAGTCGCTCATATTATCCCCGATAGAGCGTAAAAATGACATATTAGGGAATTTGTCGGTAAACGTCTCCCCAACGGAAAATGTTACATGATTAGTTAAGAATTTTATGAACCACCTTGTCGTCAACGATAATTTCGATAAACTCGTCGTTAGACACAAATTCAGCGACAAATGGCGTGAACGACAAATTCCAAATTGTCTTTAAGAAATCCTTGAAGACAATGTCATCTTCGACGATTATGCCAACTGGGTAGTTACTACAGCTTTAGTTCCCAGACACAGTAGTGGTAGTGCACAGAGGCACTATTACCCAGTTGGCTATGTCGTGCACGAATCATCAATGATTCGCTCAGCTTGTCGTACACACACGAATGTGAACACACCCGAATGTGTGCAAGACAATATCGCCTAACTTGTCGTTGATGACCATATACACGACATTGTCGTCCATATTGTCGTTGATGACCATATACACGACATTGTCGTCCATATTGTCGTTGATGACCACATACACGACAATATCGCCTAACTTGTCGTTGATGACTACATGCACGACATTGTCGTCAATATTGTCGTTGATGACCACATGCACGACATTGTCGCCTAACTTGTCGTTGATGACCACATGCACGACATTGTCGTTCATATTGTCGTTGATGACCACATACACGACACTGTCGTCTATATTGTCTTTGATGACCACATGCCCGACATTGTCGTACATATTGTCGTTGATGACTATATATGTAGACGACAATAGATTCTAATTTGTCGTCGACGACAGCTTATACGACGACCTCGCCTATAAATCCATTCAAATAAATAAAAATATATATATGTTTAAAATCATACTTTTATTCTTATCAATTAATTTATTTTTTTTAAATGATACATTATTTTAATTGATTTTCTTTAAACTCCTTTCTGGCCTTGTCCTTGTTAAATGTGTTGTGGACCAATTGTCCAGTCCGATGTTTGCTGGGATGAACCAAAACATTCTTTAAACTTTCTGTCTATAGTAATTCCAGTTGTGTTTTTTTTATGTGTTTAATGAACGTAATACTTTTGTTGGTTGGTGCAGTTTAGTTTTTCATTGTTGTTGTTGTTTATTAATAAAATTATATTTGTTTTGTTTACGTACTGACACTGGGTTGGCACGTATTTTGTTTCGTTACCAACCAACATTAAAGTATTTAGTATTAAGTTGCAGAATTGCATTTTTTTGTAATGCAATTCTTTAGTAGGTCGTTGTCTTGGCCAGATTTTTTGTATTAATTTTTTGATGATGTATAATTTTTCGTATTAATGTTTTATTAATTTTTGTTTATATTCTAGGACCAAGCAACTTCCGTTTAGTATTTAGGTTAAGTATAAAAGAAAGTGGGTGACTTGAAACTGGGTGAGTTACCCACTGAATAAAGTGAAATTAAGAGACAACATTAAATTAATTGTTTTCTATTTTCTTTTAAATCTATTTACAAAAATGTCAGGTAACTCCCCACTTTGGTGCCTTTCGGGCACCGCTTGAGACAGTGCTTGGTAGCACTCAAATATTACCAACTTCTGCTACGTAGGGATTGCTCGACCGCCCGACCAATTTTACGCACTGACAGAACGGTTTCAGATTACATTTTTAATTACTTGGGCCAACAGGGGCCACATAATAACATTGGCGCAGTCGGTAGGTATCGCGATGAGTGGTTGTTGACGATGATTGGGGCAAGGGTGAACATTACGCACCAAGCAACGATGTTGTCTGCAGCCGAGATTGGACCGTTTCGAGTAGGGGTGTCCGCGGCCTTTGACCAGTTGGAGGAATATAGAGCGGTGTTGGGAGGGGAAGATGTGAACATAACGGGGCCGTTGCCGGTGCGGTTGACTAGTCATGATTCCTTACACGCGGAATTGGAGGGCGGGGCCGGCAGGAGTTAGGGGATTTGGCGGGGAAAGTGAGCCGTCAAAGGGAGCTGGCCCTTCTTAGGCGTGGGCAAGGTCGGTTGGAGGCTATCGGGTACTCCGTGGGGGGGACTGTTTGGAATAGTGGTGATGGTTGGCCTCTTGGGGGTTTGGATGGGTCGGTCGCGAGGAGGTCGAAGGCAAGGAGGGTCTGGGGACCAGTCCGGGACAGTGGCTATTTCGGGTCCGATTATAATGCCCGAAGTGTCGTTGGCAGAAAGGGCGAGGGGTCCAGAGGACAAGGGCGGTAGACGGGTTAGACGGGTGTCCTTCAATGTTTGAGAAGGATTGGCAGTGTGGTCGCGAGGACCATCAATGACTGCTATCAGTAAGCATTAATGGTCTTTCCCACAAGATTGAAGTTGAAAAAAAAAAAAAAAAAAAAAAAAAAAAAAAAAAAAAAAAAAAAAAAAAAAAAAAAAAAAAAAAAAAAAAAAAAAAAAAAAAAAAAAAAAACAACAAAAACACAACTGGAATTACTATAGACAGAAAGTTTAAAGAATGTTTTGGTTCATCCCAGCAAACATCGGACTGGACAATTGGTCCACAACAAATGTGTTTTTGATTTTTTTGAGGATTTCCCTGAACTCTTTTTTGAAATCCTCGTACGTTAACCCATCTTGCTTTGTTGATTCTAAAAAAGTACAAATATAATAAAAAAAAATTATGTAGGTTAAACTTGCAGATTTAAAAGATATTATTAATTTGTTATATGTGTATATATGTGTGTGCGCAAAATAAATATTTACCGTATAAGACATTCATTGTGTTTCCAAAAACTTTAAGAGATTTTTTTTCTTTCGTCCCTTCTAAATTAAAGCATACTATAACTTCTTTACTTATAATTCTTTCTATGTTGGATAAACTTCCACCCAAAATTCGGTTAATGCATCCACACTGAAAACAAATAAATTGTTTAATTAATTATATGATTAACTGCCTGATTTAAAAAATGAAAATTTCGTATGAGAAATTATATTTTGTTTTTAATATAATTTCTCACACAAAATTTTGTTTTCTAAAAACAAGCAGTAAAAGTAATTATAATAATCATATTCATAGTTTTTATATTTACCATTTCTACTTTCTATTCTGTGGTTAAGTCCACTTCCAGCTTCCGCATTTTCTCCTCGCAGTCTATTGGGAATAAAGTCTGGGTTACTTCGAACAGCCCCAAATTTCTTCTCAACAAGACATTATTTTCAGCTAACATTGAAACTATTTCTCTCTGCTGCGAAATAATGGAGTCCATCTTATTTTTTAGGTTGTCAATATCAACTTTAATACCATCCATTGTGTTCGAAGAGGTCCGTCTAGCTAAAAAAAAGGTTAAATAAAATAAAATACAATAAAAAAAATACAAAAAATAACAAAAACATTTTTATGTTAATCATTATGTGCAATTGTGCAACATAGGTATAACTACATATTCATTGTTATACGGTAAACAAATCATTTTGCATTTAACTGTACCTATATCTAATTTAAATTCTTCACCTCCTTCAACATTTTCAACAACTCCAATGCCTAACTGCATCAATGGTACCGGTAACGTGTAAAAGTTTTTGGGATTTTGTACTTTTACTGAAGAAAATATATTTTCTTTCATCCTAGTAATTTTTATTATTGTGCCCATATAACCGTTAGACTGATCCTTAAGTAAGCAAAAATTATTTGGAAAGCAAAAGCTAAGATAGCATTCTGAACCGTTAATAGTTACCAATTTCCCATTTCTTTTGTTATAATGAAGGCTTTTTTTTCATTATAATTGATTTTTCATCGAAGTGATTCCTTATTTGCTGTAAAATTTTATTAGGTTTTTTACGCATTTTTTAATCGATTGCATAAAATTTTCAAAATCGTATGCAGAAAATTTTGTGATGAGTCCCATATCTTTAACGCATTCGCATATATGCAGTAAGTTATGAACATTATAGGTTAAATTTTTTTCTCCATATATATTGGGAAAAAATTTAACAAAATCCTGTAATAATATTTCACATGCTTCTAAATTATTTTGGGCAAAATTTCAGTTTATGGGGGACACCCCTGGAAAAAAAAAAAAAAATGCCACGCCCCCTTAAATGACCCCAGGAGTGCGAAAATCATAATGAATAAGGGGGCTCACGCCCCTTATGGGCGTGGCAGTCGAAAAACGACCCGGCCCACCTACGTAGACAATATGGGTATCAAATGAAAGCTAATGTCTTCACGATTCCAAAAATAGCCGTAGTTGCCAGATCGGGCGATTTTTGTAGCCGATATGGCCATTTTGGCAAAATTTGGGGTGGGGGAAATTTTTTTTTTCCTTTTTTTTTTGCTTATATTTTGTTAAAATCAAACAAAAATGAGCATTTTGTGCGAAAAGATTACAATAAACTGAAATTTTGCCAAGCTTCTGATTGGTTAATGAAAATTTGTTATACTGGCTTCGCTTAGTAAAGTTTTTCTGCGTGACCGGCCTACGGCCGGGCTTAGGGGTTTTTAACTCCAGTATGTCTTAATTCTAGACGGCGGGGATCTCGAGTGCTCGGCCTCTGGCCGAGCTAAAAAGAAATAAACAAAAAAAAGTCCTTCCCCCATTTTATAAAAATTAACATATCTTCCTCAAATTCTGGACGATCTGGCAACTACGGGTATTTTTGGAATCGTGAAGACATTTCCTTTCATTTGATACCAATATTGCCTAAGTAGGTGGCATGGGTCGTTTTTCACCCCCGCCCCTATTTAACAAAAATGGCCGTATCGGCTGCAAAAACCGCCCGATCTGGCAACTATGGCTATTTTTGGAATCGTGAAGACATTAGCTTTCATTTGATACCCATATTGTCTACGTAGGTGGGCCGGGTCGTTTTTCGACTGCCACGCCCATAGGGGGCGTGAGCCCCCTTATTCATTATGATTTTCGTACTCCTGGGAACATTCTGAAGGGGATGGCATATTCAGATTTTTTCTCTAGGGGTGTCCCCCATAAACTGAAATTCAGCCTTATTTTGAAAGGAATATGAGCAACTTAGCAGTCTGTAGGCACAGTGAAGTAAAAGAAAATGGTAGAAAATATCATCGCTTACATGGTCTTTAAGAACTACGATACCCGTATATAATAAAAATTGCCGATATTCTGTAGCTTTCCACCTTTTTAACTCAGTTAGTGGTCTAGGAGTGCGACCAAACTCCTTAGGAATACAACCAACAATTGATATAAGGGTATTTGTTATTGATAATTTTTCAATAATCTGTATTTTTTTAATAACTCATTTAATACTTTTCTCATGACACCTAAATCAATTAAGTGCATAGGCTCTATTGGATATTGAGTAACTATGTTTATGTTAACTTCTTCTAAGTCAGAAAAACTATTTTTAAAAATTACCGAATGATGATCTGGACAAGTCCTATTTTTAAACATTTCATCTGTTATTCTATCTTCGGGAATAACGGAATATACAGTTACTCCCTCTACCCTTTTTCCTATCTGTAAACACCTGCTACATCCATGGAATGCATTATGTCCTACACAAGAAGTTACAAAAGACCTTGCAGGCGCGTCACAAATGAATGCTCTTACAGAAAATAAAACTTTTTTTCCTTCAAACAAAATTCCATTAGCTAGCAAGTCTTTTAATTCACTTGTAAAGTAATGAAGAAAGGAATTAATGGAAACCGGCTTACTATTTCCACAGTATATACGAATTGAAAACAAACAATATATCTCTAAATTTACCGTTTTAGCTAAAATTGGCCACAAACTAACAGAGCTACTTTTAAAAAGTGGTAAGCCATCTATACCAATATCTATTTTTATCTCATCTATGTTTTGTAGTAAGTCATTTAATTTCAACAGTTGAGTTTTTATCCCAAGTGAAAATAATTTCCTGGATTAACAGTTCGTGTAACAAAACTTCTTTTTTTTTCTTTTTAAAAAGCTTTTTCATATTATTTGGAACATTAAGACCCTCATCAAAGAGAACGGTAAGAATATCGTCACCTATCGTTCTTCCTACATTGTGCTTCAAAAAAACCTTCTTTAGCTTTTCTGTTAAATTAGGCAAATTTTCACAAGATCTTATAGGACCTACGTTAACATCAGTCTCACTTGTACAGCGGCTTACATTTTGTATAACTTCACTGTTCAAACGTTTTAAATAAGAATGTTTTTTATGAGATATTTCACGTTGTAGCGATCTTTTTGATAACATATTAAAAATGAATAAAATTAATTGTTTTACTTACCTCGACTTGATAAATATTAGTTTAACTAAATGCTCTAATAATTAAAATTAAAAACACTACTGATCTTTAGTCTTTGACTTCGTACACTTGACTGACTGTTTTTCTTCACTTCACTTTGCTTTGCTTCTTTGTTATTCATATCGTTATTTTACAGTTATTTTTGTTTTTTATAAACACTTCTTAGAAAGAAATTTTTGTGTTTGTTTAGAGGACAACTTGAAAGACAGTGTCGCTCATACTGTCGTGTATAATTGTTGATAGAGGATACCTTAGAAGGCATTGTCCGTCATGTTGTCGTGGATTCACTTTGATAAAGGACAACTTACAAGACACTGTCGCTCATACTGTCGTGTCTAATTGTTGATAGAGGATACCTTAGAAGACAATGTCCGTCAAGTTGTCGTGAATAGGTTTTGACAAAAGACAACTTGAAAGACAGTGTCGGTCATGTCGTCGTTTTTAAACTTCTTTAAAAGACAGTTCACTAGACAATGTCGAGTATTTCGTCGTCAACGACATTTTCCTCAAAATTGTCTTCCAGAAATTCTAAGTGATAGAGGACATGTCGTGCATAAATCGTTGACGACAATGTCGTTGACGGCAGTTTGGCCAACAGGGGTGTTGTGATCACTACTACAGCTTAGTCAGGCTTAGGCTGTCTTAGTGGTCGGACAGCTGCCGCAAGTGCTCATCGCTTCGGTAGCAGCCGGCCACAGGGATACTCTTGCTTGGCTCAATAGTTGTAGTGTAGAGGGAAACTATTAGTTACTACAGCTTTAGTTCCCAGACACAGTAGTGGTAGTGCACAGAGGCACTATTACTGCACTGATAGAAATTTGTGCGTAGTATTAATGAATTCCTTCATTAATCCAATGAATTTTTTCATAAAAAAGTCCCCAAAGAAACGTTTCATTGAGTCAATGAAAGGTTTCTCATTAAATCAATTTTAATGAATGGTTTCATTGACCCAATGAAAATTTCATAAAGTTATGAAATTTTTTTCATTAATCCTAACCTAATCGTTATGAAAGTTTCTTGTGTTTAATGAATAAAATTCATAGTTTATATGAAATATTTTCGTTGATATTTAATAATTTGCACTTTTCCTGATTATTTTAGCATAGCATTAATTTGGTGGTTATTGAGAAATTATCATTTGTTGATATTATTTATAAGGTCAAGTCTTTATAGGATCTATAAAATACTTTTATAAAAAAAGTTCGAAATCTAATGAATTCTGAATTACCTTATACATCCCAACTATGTAATAAAACAAGAATTACTTTTCTAATGGATAAGATTTTCGTGACAGAATAAAAAATAATAAAAAAAAGCACTTAAAAAGTTAAGATTTTGAAAACCTTATATATTATTATATTTCAGTTAAAACTTTTTTTTACAAATTATAAAACTAAAATATTTGATAGAAGTCTTGTTGTTTCTGACACTTAACATTTAACTTAAAGATATGAATACATTTCATATTTAATTAACATTTTTAAATGTTTAAAATTTTTTCAACATCAGACAAGTTTTTTAAAAAATAGCCAGAGTTAAACCTAAACAATTGTTTTTTTCATACAAATTTGGTATTTGTCTGTGGTTATTGTTTTATACGTAAAAAGTAAGATTTTGAAAAATTAATATATTTGTAGTTTTTGTTATAGCTTGTTATGACACATTTTTTAATTTTGACAAACGTATAGCACATTTATAATTATGTGTTTTATTTGTTCAGATCTGTTTAATACTGAGTATTTTTAAATAATAGTATTTATATTTTAATAATATTTTATTTTACATATAAAATTTGTACTTTTTTTTTTAATTATATTATTTTTTTGTTTAAAATTTTTAAGGGCTTATAACTCATTAAAAAAATAGCCAGAGTTAAACTTCAACCATTGTAAAATTTTATACAAATTTGACATTTGTCCATGCATTAAGCTGTGGTTAATTTTGATAAGTTAACAAATGTAAATGTATAAAAATTTTATTTTTAGAATACAATTGATGAACTCTTTAGTAAAACTTTTTAGTTGTTCAAACTATCCAAAAGTATACATACTTTTGAATGTGTTTTAGAGTTTGTATTAATATTGTTAAAGTATTGTTCAACAAAACTCCAAAAAGGAGGACATGCTTGTGGGTATTCCAAATTTTGTAAAGAAGTCGATGTGGTCTAGCAATCCCTGCACTGTTGGACTTATACAAATGAAAGACTCTTGGGATTCCTTTGTTGTAAAACGGAAGACTTCATTTTGACCAAGCAAGTTTTTCTTAAAGGTACGACCAGTAGGATATATAAAAAAGTGCAAACTCCATAATACTTTAAGCGCAAACATGTCGCTGTCTAAAAAAAATAAATTTAAAAAAATATTATTTGATATCAGTTTACATCTTAGTTTTATGATCACCTATTTTAGCATCTGTGGCATTAATTTCCTTAAGAACCTTCGAATCGTCACCCTTTAAAAGTTTAGTTTTTTTTATAATTATATATATATATAATTAAAATTTTTTCGGCATACAAAACACAAAATCATTTTGTTTTATATATATACTTACTTTTAAATAAATGTATAAAATTTGCAGCGTCGTTTGAATCTTCTTGCTTCTTTACTTTTTCTAATTTTCTTTTTTTCTCACACAAACTTTGGGTAATTTGTCTACCATCTAGTGCTATTTTAAATCATACTTCTGGCAACGCTGTTGAGTATACTTATACAGTGATGTCACTTTAGCTCTTTAGATATAAGTTTAGAATTAACATTGTTAGGATTTTTAAGACAAATATTAAAAGTTATTTCAGTTCCAAATCATTTGTTAACTTTGTTTTTATTACCATATTATCGTAGCAAATCTCCGATGGTTAATATTTTTAATTTATTTGACCACATGTAATAGCTTTCACTTACAAAATTGCAGTTTAAGCAGTGTGTAAAATTTATGCGCAGGTAAATTACTCTAGCAATACTATTGTGCAACATTTCGATTTTGCTCTTTACTCGTTTACAACATATGGTAATAGAACAAAGAACAAAACCGAGAAGAAGTGCAATAATATTGCTATTGTATAAGTACCATTTATACAGATTTGAATACAACACTCAAAACGGCTGTTCAACGCTTTTTGTTCACAAAAGTTGGCATCACTCTATGACGCTGTGTTTACCATGTGTCAATAATGGACACTTAATTGACAATTATTGTTATAATATAGTGTTGTGATATACGGACTATTCAGTACTTTACATCCGAGTACTCTATGCTTAATTCTATATATAAATATTTTCAATCACTATTTTTAATTGCTGCTAATTTTTTTGCATTAATTCTTATTGTTAGAATTTATGTTGTTTTTACAAATGGTAATATAACAAACACACAGCCTTATAATTATAATAATATATTACATTGATATGTAAAAATTGTTGCTTTTAAAAACCTTTTGACTCGGTTTATAAAATGTTTTTATGACTCGTTTTATCAAATCGGCCACTAACCCTTGAGTCACACGCTATCCACCTATATCCACCCATATCTACTATTTCCCAGTATTTTCTCATTTTCAAAAGAAAATTAATAATAATTTGACAATTCGTATCACCAATAATGGGAAATAGTAGATATGGATGGATATCGTTGATGGATAGAATTAAAAAATATATTCGAAGCTCTACAACACAAATCAAAACTATTTTTATCCACTTCATAATATTGCTTTATTTAAGAAAGTCCCCAATTAAGAAAGTACAAATCTATGAGACCTATGAAATCAAAATTCAACTTTTTATGTTCAATACCCAACAAAATTATTTAGGAATCTTTTTATGTTCGATACCCAAAAAATTAGTATCGAGTACCTTGTACTCAAAACATTAACAACACTGTTATATTATACAAAAAGATCATTTTCAATTTCAATTTTGTCATATGTTTAGAAAAATATTTTTTTAATCGAAAAATAAAATTATACAAATATAATTTAAATAAACATAATTGGATTACAATGGATATTTCCAACACAAAAAAGACCACTATTCTTGACACTTGCAAAAATTTACTCAAATGTGCCCATATGAGTTTGAATGTGAAAAATGTGTTAATTGCAGGATCAACTGTAGAAACTACCATATCATTTGCTGCCATTAAAATACGGATGCTTCTGAAGACAAGCTTAAAACTTTGTTTTCTGTAAAAGGCAACAGTAAACATCACAGGCTGTTCTTCAAAAGCGATGGCAGATATTTATTAAAATAGGATGACATGTAAAAAAGAAATCTAACAAGAAAAGTTTTCCCGGGCTACCAATGTAGCACTGTGGTGAAAATTTTATTGTTTCTTAGCTTTAGGCAAATTTAATAAAAAAAATTATTTATATCAAAGGGTTGGTTAATTCTGTTTTAAAGAAATTTTTCAGTTTTCTTTATTTCAAAATAATAGTACAAAAAAAAAATTGTTTTTTTTATTACAAGTCAACATTTTTATTGAAAAAAATTTAAAAACTTTTCGTTGATTTAATGATTTTTTTATGAAATTATGAAAAAATCATAAAAAATGTTAATGAAAAAAATAACAATATTAATGAATTTTCATTCAGGTAATGAAATTTTTCATTAAACCAATGAATCGATTTTAATGAAATCGTTTCATTAATACTATGAAGGAAAATTCTATCATTGTTTTTCTTGTAGCCATAGTTCTCAGGCACATTAACCAACTCAAGAATTAAACCACAATACAAGACTTTGCTTCGGGTTTCTTCATTCTGGATTTAACCACTAAAGTCGTCACGTCGTTGTTATGGTAATCTGCTTCAGTCTGGTACAAGTCATTATTTTCTGGTTGCTGTTCTGGTCTCTTAAAAACTGCAGAGTATATCTTTTTTTATTGTAAATAAAATCCTTTTGAAAATTTAAATTAAAGTGTTAAATTTTATTTATCCTGGCAACCGCTGAAACTACTTTGGAAAACAGTGTTATATGCTTTGTAAATATTGTTGGCTACATATGTGATTGATGTTTGCTGTTATTTACTGTGTTGTTGGATTTTTCGAGTAGCTTTTACACTATTTTCAATTTGTTTTAATTCGGAGTAAAAGTCAGATTTGATCAGTTTTTAGCATTTAGTTTTCATTTAGTTTTTGTTTTTAACATTGATTGTTATGTATTATTTAACTTCACTTTGCACTCTGGTTACCGAGAATTATTCCTTTTCATAATATTACTTGGGTTCTCCGTGTTACTAAATGTTACGCGTGTTGTGTTTGTTTTCTTCGAATTTTAACACTATTATCGTTTTTTGTTGGGCGCCAGTTTAATAAAATATAGACAAATTAAAGTTTGTTCTGATCGAGTACTTGACTACGACTGACTCTTTATTGTAAAAAATGTGAGTTTTATAAAAAGGTGCAAAAGGTAAAATTAAATATTATTTATTTAGAAATACTACAATTACAAAACAGCAGACATATCGTCAGCAGTTTTATCATTAATAATATTAAAGTGGAAATAACAATAAATTCTTCGGTATGACAATGCAATTCAAGTATTAATTTAATAATTGGGACATTCATATTTTTATGTCTGGGTGTTAACTTATATGGGGCATTTACATATTAATATCTGGGTGTTAACTTATATCCTGTTACGAGCCGTTTTATAAGAATTGTAATTTATTTCTTCTTTTAGTCTTTGTATTTATGTTAATAATACCATTTTTCACGATTTATTTAAAATGTTTCATAATTTCTTGATGGTTTTATACCAGTTATTGGTTTTGTGATTTTAAACAAAATAAAATTCTAATTTGCTTTAACTTTTGTTCGATTGCTTTTAGTATACTGTCAGCGTCAAAAGAAATTGTACACGTTAATATGTTATGTTTTTGTCTTTATTTTACTAGTTTGCTTTATCATTTTATTCAACATATTATGTTTTTTGAAAAATATATTGTATATTCTTTCATATTATAAAAAAAAAAAAACAAAAATTTAACAATAAAAAAAATTATAGAACAACAACTTAAAATACTTCAAATTCACAGCGTCAAAAGAAATTGTACAGTAAGTATAAAAAAATTATTTCAAAGAATTTTAAAGAGGTTAGTATTTTGTTTGCTTTCCATTTGCGTTGATTACAGCTTGCAATCTTCTGGGCATCGATTCCACTAGGTTTCGGGTTACATCGGAAGAGATTTTTTGCCATTCCTCCATTATCACTGATTTTAGAGAGTCTTTGCTGGTAATCGTTCTTTTTCTAATTTGACGGTCCAGATGCTCCCACAAATGCTCGATAGGGTTAAGGTCGGGTGACTGGGCGGGATGATCCAGCTGTTTTGGGGTATGATATAGCAGCCATTCCTTTACTATTTTAGCAGTGTGCTTAGGATCATTGTCTTTTTGAAAGACCCAAGTTTGATCCAAGCCCAATTTGTCGACACTAGGTTGCAAATTCATAGTGCTCTCTATGAAAACCAAGTTACCTACACCACTGGCTGCCATACACCCCCATGCCATGACCGAACCACCACCATGCTTGACGGTAGATATTACATTTTGTTGGGCAAATGCTGAATTTTTGCATCTCCAAATTTTAGTTGGTGTTTTCTTACCAAAAATTTCAAATTTGCTCTCGTCAGTAAAGACCACATTATTCCAGAATGAATTTGGTTTATTTTGATACTTTTTAGCAAAATCCAGACGTCGCTGTTGATTGATTTTTGATATGAAAGGTTTGCTTCTTGGAACTCGTCCACGTAGTCCATTTGCATGTAGTGCTCTACGTATAGTACTGGAGCTAACGTTAACACCTGAGCGTTCTGAAATGTTCTCGGATATTTTAACAGCACTTTCAGTTGGATTTTGCTTCACTCGTCGCACAATGGATCGTATTTGAGTCGCATTTAGTTTACGGGGTCTTCCAGATTTGGGACGATTTTGTAAATTTTCGAACTTTTTGTAATTATCAATTATATGTTTTACAGTATTATGGCTTCTATCAATCATCAAACCAATTTCACGCAATGTTTTTCCTTTTTTATAATATTTTAGCACAAGTTCGCGAACATCCAGGGAGGTTTGTTTACCCATTTTGAAAATAAATTTCGTTACTCAAAAATCTTCAGATTTGAACTGATCCTCACGACATCAAGTCAATTAATAATTTTTATAATTAGTTAATATTGCCTACAACATGATAAAAAGTCAAATCTCTAAAAATAACGGTAATTTTTTACCGTTAAAATTCTTTAAAATATTTGGTGCACGTGTTGTACAATTTCTTTTGACGCTATTAATATGAAGATGTTTTTGTTTTTGTTCTATGAATTTTTGTTATTGTAATATTGTTGTTGTTTTTATTATGTACATTAAGAGAGGAGAAAATATATTATTAAAAAAACAAAAAATGTAAAACAAAAGGGAATTGCAAAAGAGTATAATTTAACTGCAAACATAGAGGAACAACGTGTACAACTTCTTTTGACGCTGACAGTATGTGTGTTTTTTCCATTTTCTTGTTAGATCTTTAAATTTTTCTAGTTTTTAAAACATTATATAGATTTTAAGATTTTAATTTTGTATACATTTGTTTTTCTGTGATTTTAGCTTTTAGTAATAACTTAGTAGTATAATAGTTTTAGAAAATTAGCTTTAATACATTATAAAAATTAACTTTTTTTTAAAGCACATGTTGGGAATTGAACTTTTCGCATATCTTTCATTTGGTTTCATTTCTTAATTGTACATTTAAAATTTTAAATTTTAAATTTAAATTAATGTTTTCTTTTAATTTAAACCCAAAAGAATTTAAAACGGTTAATAAAAATTATTTTACACTTTGCACAGTATTTAATACTTTTCACAAATTATATTAAGTTTAATTAAATTATTTTGCGAAAGTTAAATCATTTTATCCGAGTTAAAAAAAAAAAAAAAATCCGTCTACCGAGCAGTGTTCAAAATCTGATTGAGTGCCATTTTTGAGTGCCATTTGTGACAATTTCCATTTCATTTTTTCTTTTTCCCTTTTCTGTTGCATGTGTTGTAAACCCATTGGTCAAGCTAGTGTAACGGGATTATCACCAGTTTTTGCTAAAGATATTGCGAATAAACGTAATAGAAATAATGTAGATATCCCATTTAGAAAAGGGTTGCCATTGTTTAAAATTTGTGATGACATTACCAGTGTTGGGTAATGATCACCATATAATGTGGCGATCACAATGAACAAAATTGCAACTCATGCAATGTTAATGTAAAATCTATGTCCGCAAAAATATTGGTTACACTTAAAAAAAAAAACGTTGTAAAATTTAAAAAAATATTTTATGGAATTAGAGTGTATGCGAACCTGATCCGCAACAAACCTGCTTCCTTATAAAATCCCAGATTGAATAAAAAACAGGAAACAAGGATCATAAAAAAATAAGTTTTGTAAAACCGCTCGTAACAATCCTACATCTGATGTATCAGATGTTTCTAATATATCTGAACTATACATTTTTCGAGACTCTTCAGAATCATTGCCAAACCACTGAAATCCTCCATAAGGAAGATAGCTCGACATAGCCCACCCATTTAAATTATTCGCATCTAAATACATCAAATATTCTTCTAAAATTTATTGTTCGCTTTAGAATATATTTTTGAACATTGCACAAGTCCGCCTCTTATTCCTTTTTGAATGAAAATGTACATTTTTATAGCACTATATAGTTCCAAATTTATTTTTGTGGTATTAAGCATCGCATCCCAAGACAACCCCGGAGCAAAGATCGAGATTGTAAATATCTTTACAAATATTTCGAAAATTTTCAAATATGTCCGTTAATAAAAGCACACCAGTTTTAAGATACAATTTTGTGTAATCTAACAAATTTTCACACTCAAATGTATCCCACACTTTTTGAGCATGATTAAAGTCTACTAGAACACTCTTTGTTAAATATAATATTAAAGAAGTGTTCACGAGTTGGAATTTGGTATCTTTTAAACGGCCAAACATATTAATATAGGAATATGTAAATAATACTTTTCTTTTAATTAATTTAAATTTATGTTCATGCATAAAATGTTTTCTAACAACATGAAGATCGTTTGGAGATACATTTTTTGCTAATGCATCTAAGCTAGATGCCTTAAATCTACATAAATCTAGAAAGCGAAGTTCCATAAACGCATCACCTATTTGTATAAATTTTGATAGTCTCCTTATTCAGAGGAATAACTCTAACTTCACTCTTATCTGCTATTAACTCTTTCACAAAGAAATTACAGTCATATGACTAAAAATTATGAAATAAAATTTTTATGAACTTTGGAGTGACGTAGTTAACATTACATTTGTTGTGCGCCGGTCCTCGATATTTTCCTGTAAAATGATAATGATCTTTCACTCTATCATTACGTATCTCACTACCACAAATACTACAATCTTTCGCTTCTTTATTCAAAGTCAATTCATCTTTACTCATTTTATTTATAGGAACTATTTTAGATAAATAATTTATTTAAATTTCCTCAGCATCACGAGTCAGTTCTTCAACAAAAATCTATATTAAATTTATCCAAATTTGAATTAAAAAATTATTAAGCAAAAGCATTGGTTTATGCTTTTGAATATTTCTACTTTTTAATGAGACATCTTCATTAATCTCTTCAAGAATGCATTCAAAGTCGGAATACACCACGAAAGGGAGATCAAGCTGCTTGTGAATATTAATGAACTTCAGCTCACTCTCCTCTTCTTTGGGCATATGTGCAACTATTTTCTTACGCGATGATTTGTGATTTTCAAAAAGTCTTTTTGTATGCGAATATTGCACACATGAGTTAACCTCTTTAAGGATTTTTCTTAAAAAAAAAAACTATTTAGACTAAACCATTAACTGTCACGTGCCACCCCTGAGGGCCGCCACTTAATGTCCCTGCCACACTGGTAACTTTTAACTTCGCACGGCTAAGGCTCGTCGGGCTTGGGCGGGTGTTCGTCGCAGGGTACATTAAGGTGGACACAGATAAATTTTGTACCAGTGTACCATATACTTACAAATTCAAATTCAAGAGAGGCTCCAAACAAGTGTCACTCCACATTCCGAAAACGTAAAAGCCACGATGGTAATGGCTTACTGGCTCCCTCCCACGATCATACCCTTTCGAAAATCAACCGTGATAACGCTTTGCCCGAATGTCAGTGTTATCCCTAACCAATGCTTCATACCCGAATACCTACCTTTAAGGACCTTTACTCAGCCATGTTTAAAAGATAACACTTTAATATAACTCCTTAGTACAATTATTCAAATCCATATTTTATTGATCTAAGTTTCCAATAGTCTATATATATATATGTATTCTTAAATTTACTTTACATTCGACGTACTTGTGCTATGGCTTAAAACTCGGTAATAATTTGTTTGCTAATGGCAATGTATAAGAAATTAAAGTACTAATCGCCTTAACCTATCATACTACTATTTAAGTTGATCAATTAACGGCGAAAGTCTCCACGTTGTTGACTCTTCAAACAAAAAGGGTACCTGACTATAGCGCTATCGTAGGGTCTTTTTGGAAAATGTAAACGTAGAAACGTAATAAAAATTTTAAAAATTATTTCTTTCTTTTTTTCTTTTTCAACCTTTACTTAATGTTACGTTTTTTTTCCTTTTTTAATAGCACATCTATTTTGTTCATTGTCATCGTTATTATAATTGTATATTTTTTTTTTTTTTTTTTTTAATACATTAAAGGTATTTAAATAAAATTTTGGCAATATATTTTTCCATACAAAAAAAAAAATTGATATTTTGATTTTAAATATTTTTTTTCCTTAGTGTAAAATAGCACATTTAAGTTATCCTTAAAATTATATTATGTCTGTATAGTAATGTATGTTTAAATTGGTATAATCTACTAAATGAAAAATCTTCAGACGTAAACAATTTTACATCATTTCCCAGTTTATTCCAATAGACTCCATACTTTTTTTATAAAATCAATAATTAATTTTATAAAAATTATTAATTAAATTAAAAATATATAAATGTTAGTTTCAAAATATTAACCTTTGTATTTCCGAATGTTTAAATTAGTTCATGAATAGAAATTTTACTACATTTATACTACCATCGGAAACTACTCGTTTTTTGAAAACATCTCGTTTTTGTTCAAACTTTGTATGAAACTTGACCCAAAAAAAAAATACAAGAAGTTTTCAAAAACTTCCAGTTTTTGGTTTCAGTACAAATTTAGTATTAGACACAAGGTATATGGAACTATTTAAAAATAAAATTGAAAATGGTGTAAAATTTAAACATTTTTTTTTTTTAATCTTATTCATTTAAGTTTAGCATATTTCTTTAAAGTAGTATTGTATACATATACTTTCGTATAATTTAATTGTATACGTTGCGTGGGGGTTCTGCAGTAGGCCATTTAAAACCTTTACTGGTAATATTGTTGAAGAGTACTTTTATTTATTTTTAAGTAAATGAGCGATATATATTGTGAAGGCAGGTTCCGCCAAAAGTAGCAAATTCTTTAGTAGTTAAAATATTTTATACACCTTCAATATATTTTTATACGAAGAAACATTTCCCTTTTCATTAAAAACCTTAAATCAAAATATTCATCTCAAAAATTAAACTATTTATTTTTTCGAAATTCAAATATTTATTTTAAAAATTAAAATATTGAAATTAAAATTTTAGTTTTTGATCTCGATTTTAGTATGAATATTTAATTAAAATTTGAGCGTGTTAAAACTAAAAACTTTAGGTAAATATCAACATACTTAAATTAAGAACTAAAATTTTTATTTCAAAAATAAGTATTTTTTTTTTTTCTTTTAATTTTTATTTTTTTCCTGTTATCAAAAGCATTTTTAGTTTTAAAATTAAATTTTGTAATTTAAAGTTTTTTATGAGTTTCTATTTAAAACTACTTTTTCTAAATTTTATACTCACAAGAAACTCGGGTTTCTTTAAAATCCAAAACACTCTGCGTCATAAAATGTATTTAATCCCATTTATAATTTGTAGTTAAAACTAATTTGCCCTTACCAAAAACTTAAAACAGATTTGTTTAACAAAACACCTTTTTAAATACGGCACTTATTCCTTTTTAACAAAATAATGTAAAACAATTTTGTTAAATTTAATATAAATAAAAAAAATGGTGTGACTGATGTAAGTATAAAAATCGGAATACTCTGAGACACGGGTTAATTAATTGGAAAAAAAGTTAAAAATTATTTTTCTACTTATCTTGGGGCATAATGATCACGGGTGCCTGCGGCCGACAAGAGTACAGGTGTCTAAACTATTTTGTTTTCTTTATTTTTATTTGATTTATTTGATTGAACTTGTAATTAACTTACGGCCTGTGTTTACAAGCCGTGTATACTACCACACGAACGTGTGGCACCTGAACGAATACGTAATCAAATGAGTATTTATAATTCGTTCGTCTGACTTATGTTTGATTACTTAAAGCTTTATGTTTTGTCAAACAGTAAGATTGCCAACATAATGTTTTCGCATTTTGTTTACCTTTTTTCACATACAAATAACACATTTTTCGTTGGTAGATGGCAACCCAACACTGTAAATGAAATATAAACAAAAACAGCTGATTTTTGCTTGAAAAAAGCTATTTATTTTGTTAAGAAAACAATAAAAGTGGTGATAAAAATATAATTTGTATAAAAAAAACAAAAACATTCACAAATAAAAATTATAGGGTCAATTGCCATGGGTTTTGACAGTGATTTTTTTATTAAAATTTTTTGTTAAAAAGTATATATTTTTTTGTTTTTAATATTTAATTGTGTTGCCTTTTTTCTTTGACGAATACTTTTTTGTGAACGTCTGTTTTTGTCGTTTGTGACGTTTCAAATCTCAATGTGGAAACCAAAAAAAAAAAAGAGATGAAAACGACAACTCTTACGTTTTCACTCAATGCAAAGTGACATTTGCGATACAGAACCCCAAAATTAATTTCTTCACTCATTTACACGAATTTTTTGAGTGACACGTCTTACAAAAACAGGCCGTTATTCTTTTAAATGATTGCATTGGACACTATGTGACCGTCCTGATTGAGTCTTTTTTAATAACTGCCTTAATTTTAAGAATTTAGTTTTCATTACAAATTTGGCTTATTTGCTATTTTACATTTTTTTTTGTTTTTCACCTTCCGTTAACTAATCATCTATATTATTGGCCTAATTTCGTGTCGCAATCATAATGTAAAGTTAGTCAGTAAAGACGCGTTGTACTTTCTCAAAACAAATTGAATAGCTTCTAACTGGTTCATTAACTTATTGGAGTTTAGTCAAAGTAGATGAGTTTCAGAAAAATGATACTTAAAAAACTTTGAATTAACAGTTTATTGTTTGCTCGTAAGCATTTATTTAGTTGAACTGAATTTAGGTCAAAAGAATGTATAAATGTTTAGTTAGCAAAATTAGATTTTGCAATTTGTAAATTTGTAATTGTATTTAAAATTAATATTTGTTTCCTTAACTCATGTGTTGCATAAAAATAATTTATGTTCATGATGCGTTATACTCGATCGTATAAGTTTAGAAAATAAAAACTATTAGAATATGGATACTACTAGCATACAAACTAGTTTTTAAATAACGACATTTTACCTTGAAAGATCCTTTATTAATACTTAATGGGATTTTTCGGGAGTCGTCAGCAACAGTAAATTTATGTGCACCTTTTGCTACATATTGGTAAAATAGTATGGTCCAATTATCTGTAAATCATCTAATCCGAAAATATTGATACTATGATGCCGAAGTGTCTAATCGCCCAATGGAGGGCAAGTTAATTTTTTTTTATAATCCACGTTCTCAGAGGGACTCGTAACTTATCTGTAGATAGTTATGAAACACGAAATCGGTTAAGTTTTTAATGACTGTTCGCGTTCAGCACTAGAATTGGAATCCTCAACAGTAAATTTATTCAATAAAAAGAAACTTACAAAATATTTTATAAAATGCCTATTCAATAAAAAGAACTTACGAAATATTTTATAAAATGCTTATACTAGCTTAAATTAATGAGAACGATGTGCCAATATATTTCCATGATTGTACAAGTTAAGTATGGTGTCGTATTGCAACACACGCCGTCTAGGATATTTGCTGAGTCAAAATAACAAACAGGTGAATGTACAATGGAACATTAGGTTGAAAGGAAAGTTGAAAAAGTGTGAGGTGTTAACTTGCATACTATATATTTTGTTTTGTTATTTAATAAAACGGTATTTATTTACTTAATAAAACGATATTGTTAGCTTACCACCATTCTCTTGAGAGAACAGTCAAAATCCACCACAGTGGTGAAAACCACACACCTGTTTCATTAACTACGGTGCTCACTATAATCACGAGACACTATAAATGCTTAAACAAGTTAGTGATTGAGGAAGTTTGGGGGGAGCTGTGAACGCGTTCACATCGTTGCATCGGAAGTCGGATAAAAATTGTAAAGAGTGTCGCCAGGTATTTTTGTGTCGGACATAGTGTTTCGGAACATTTTCTATCGAAACAATTTCGCGTATTCTTGTGGAGTGCTGCCGCCGGTCTCCACCAGCGGAAGTTATCCTGCACGACGGTTTTCGTATTTGAGCAAGTCTCCATACGTCAGCATAGATTATCACGGCCAGCGTAATTTATTTTTGATTTCAGACTAATTTCAGGAATTGTAGTGGAATGCTGCCGTCCGGTCTTCCTCAACCACGAAAACGTGTAATTAGGGAAGGGCTGCTGCCAGGTCTCCCTCAACCAGGAAAACGGGTAATAAGGGAAGTGCTGCCGCAATCAAAATACAATATGTATATTGGATATGACCTGAGGATCTCTAATGACTTCTCATCATTAATAGTACTATTTAATGTCTGCGTCTTATATTCTGCGACTGTTGAACCAGTGCTCAACAGACTTAAAGATCTTTCTAAACTTTTTACTTTTGATAATATCGGTTCCAATATTTGGGTAAATATAGATAAGATATCTACATCGGAAGTGACCGATCCTGTTGTACTAGTAGTAGCCATTACACTTTGAAATTTACAAACTTTTCGTTATTTTTTATTTTCTTATTTTTATTAATAAAAATTTCTTAATCTAATCGGAATCTATTGATAGATCTATATAATCTCCGTTGTACAAAAATCTTCTTGTAGTACGCCTGGTGATTTTTCTATTTTGTTCCTGTTTCTGGCGGTAGTTGATTATGTATGACGGAACTGCGTCTACTGAATCTAATCCTAAATCGTTAGCGTTAAATAGGAATCCGAAGACTTCGCAACTTGATTCTTCCTTAAAATAATCTGATGACGTTTCGATATCGCTCATTCAGTTGAATATTAATTTAAATTTTTTCCTTAGTTGCTTTAAAGGTACTCTCTTACCGTTTCTTCTACATTTCCTCGAATAATATGGTAGTTTTTTTTTTATTTTTTCCCAAATTTTTATTTGGTACTAATTTTATAGTGAGTTTAAAAGTTTTACCTTTCTTCCTTTTTTTGGTATCTGTTGTTTGGGTTTATTTCAGGATGCTTTGCTGTGTTTGTCCTTTGTTATCCTTGAGATGCCTTCTAGGATGGGATTGGTATAAGTTGACTTGAGTGTTGTTTCAATATGTGTCCTTTCAATTTCAGCTCCACGTGTTGGGCGCCAATTAATGTCTTTTAGTATATTTTATTTAAAAAAAATATTTTTTATAGATTCCTAACAACTTGGAATCTTCTTTTTGGAATGAAACACTTTTTAATATATATAAATTCTTTATTTAAACTTGTATTAAGGGTTAACTGAATATATTTAGAACAATGATCTAAACACTTGTACTTTTCTTTAACAATGCAATTGTTTCCAGTATTTATACTATTAATAATTTAGTATTATATGTAAGAAGAAACAATGATTCTTTGTTATAATACGTTTTTACGATCATATTTCTTTTTATAATTTGATTTTTATGCTTCTCTGTCCGATCACGATTTCCGTTTATCCATTAATTCAAACATGGTTTCAAGGGAAACAGAATTTAATAAATATTTAATAGTAAATTTATTTATAGATTTTATTATCGTATGGTAATTCATATTAATTCATTAACTTGCATAATTATTATCGAAAAGTATTTTAATAGCATTTTCGATATTATTTGGGTTCCGACATATAATAATATATCTCATAGGTTCAATTCATTTGTTTTTTTCAATATTTCTAGAGCAGTTCTTTTATTTGCTGCAATAAGTGCGTTGTACCCTACATCGTTCCGGATTACTGTTCTAGTCTTCATATTCAATCGTCTAAGCGCTATGACTATTTCATCATAACATTTTTTAGCATTAGTTCTAAATTTCAGATATCGCATTTGGTCGTACAGTTGCTCAACTGAAAGGCGGTCACCGAAATTATTCGTTAATACCTCCTTTAACTCACTCCAACTAGTAAGATTGTTATTAATGTCTGATAGGTCCTTCGCAGGACCACTCAATTTCGCCTTCATCAAGTCCAAAAAAATACTTTGCGAGAATTCGTCGTATGTTTCCAAAATTGTCCCTATCCCGTCTATTAAATCTATAAATGTATATAAATTAGCAAAATTTCCGTCATAGGTTGGTAATTTAGAAAGATATTTCAGTGGGTCAACTTGTACTGTATTTAAAGCCATTTTGAATTCTATTATATTTTATTTTCACTTATTTTATATAGTTTTTCACTTATTTTTAATTTTTTCATATATTAAAAAAAAAATATGTATTCTTACACTTATCTTAACCTACAATTTTCTCTTCTATTAGTTTTTATAAAAGATGATTTAAGTAGATCCTTTTAACGACTGCGCCAATTATAACAACACGTTTTGTATGCTTCCGATAAATTTATTGACTGATAATATAAAATTGCTTCAAACTATACATAAGGTTATTGTTCTAAATAATTAATTTCTTAGTGAGAATGTTTATGCCACCAATAAATAAATTGAGATTGTTTATATTTACAATAAATGGTTGATTTCTTGGTGGGAATATTTATGTCACCAAGAAATCATTTGAAATTTAATACCCATACATCACAAAAGATGCGTTGGACGCGTGTGGTTGTGGAGGGTATGACTGCAGATGGTACTGTAACTGTTAATACCATATGCAGTGATTAAATGACCCAAGTAAACTACATCAGGTTTTAAAAACAACATTTCCCAACATTCAATTTCAATTTCTTTACAATCTTTCGAATACTGCATCCAAAGACTATTATATCATCCACATATAAAAATGCTTCAGACTCTAAACCTGAAAGGGCTTTTGTCAACATACGTTGAAAGCTATTTGAAAAAATGTTTAGGCTAAATGGCAATCTGGTATATTGATAATGACCATTCTGTGTTGAAAATTCTGTATAAGGTATCGAGTCATGGTCAAGTTCAATCTGATGAAAAGAACTAGTCATGTCTAATGTCGAAAATATTTAAGCTCTACCCAGCTTGTCGAGAATGTCGTCCAATCTTGTTTATGGAAACTTACCATTAACAATCTTATCATTTATTTTCCTGAAATCAACGACAAATCTCCATTTCTTCAGATCAGTTTGACCCTTTTTTGGAACTTACAAAAGTGGAGCATTATAAGGACTTACCGCCGGTTCAATTATTTTGCTTTTTAACAGAGCTTTTACTTGGTTATTAATTTCTTCTGTATGTGTCTGTGGTAGGCAGTAGTAGAGATATGCGGTTTCTGCGCCAGAGAAAGATAAATTTTTGGGAAAGAAAAATTTTGGCGAAAAATAAATTTTTTTTTAGCCTTATGAGAAAAATACATTGCATTTTTTAAAACTTCTTTAGCCTTATGAGAAAAATACATTGCATTTTTTATAAAACTTTTTTAGCCTAATGAAAAAAAAATTGGAAAATCATTGTGTTTTTCATTAATATGAAAAGAGTAAATTTAATCAACCTCTAGAATATATCCAATGTTAGGATTGGAAAACATCAAATTAACGTCAAAATTGCTCACATCATTTACCCATTCAAATTCACCCTCTGGTAATGCTTGCGACATTGCCCAACCATATAAATTGTTCGCATCCAAAATCCAAATACATAAGATATTTAAATGGTAAGTTTGGATTAAAATCAGTCACATACTTATTATTGGCTACAGAATGCCTTTCCTTTTTGAATAAATAAGATCATATTTATATCTGTCAATAACTCTAAATTTATTTTGGTCATTTTGAAGCATAGCTTCCCACGAAAGTCCAGTAGCCGTATAATAATGGCAAGGGTCTAATTTATATATGTCTTTACACACTTTTCTAAAATTTTCAAAAACGTCTACCAAAAGCAAAACATCCGTTTTCAAATACAACATTAAATAATCATAATGTTTTACATTTAAATGTTTCCCATACATTTTTCGCATGACAATAATCTTCAGGAGAACATTCAGTATCAGTTAGTTTATTAAAAAAGTCTTCTCGTTTCGGTAATAAAGTTTCATTTAGCTTAGATTCTGAATTTATATAATCATAAGGAAAAACCCCTTTCCTTATCAACAAATTAAATTCATCATCATTTGAAAATTGTGATTTAATAATTTTCAAATCAACTTTAGATAAATTTTTGACTAATAATTTCAAGCTTGAAGGCATAAATCTTAACGAATCTATAAACCTTATTTCTATGCTTTCACCATCCTCTGCGTATATAGTCTTTGATAAAGATATGTATATCTCTTTGTTAACAATTTAACAATTTTTTTAACAATTTTTTTTTAGTTTATTAATTTATTTACAAAAAGTTTATTACAAAATTAAGTTTGCCTCAGCGTCATATGACATTGTTGAGGCGAGTTGGCATTAAATTTTATCAAGTAATAAATTAATAATATTTAAAATTTCATTTAAAGTTTACATTAATTTTTTTTTTTTTTTTTATATAAAATTATAACATTAAAAGCATTTCCAAATTGTTTAACAAATGCTCTTTTAAAGAGGATTTAAAAGCTGAAATTCTTGAAATATTTCTTAGATTTTGCGGTAAGTTATTATACTCCACGCACCCAATATATTCGATTCTCTGCTTTGTGGTTTCGAGTCTACATCTTGTCACTCTTAAATTTGAGCTATTTCGTGTGTTGATGGCTGTTTGATTTATTCCAAAAGATATAGTGTTGTGGCCAATATTCTGCAATGCTTTAAATATAAACACTAGCAATTGCTTTTTATAAAGCCCATATATAGGTAAAATATTTTTTGAAACATTTTTGTATAATGAAAGTGTGGAATACATTATTGGTAAATTATAAACCGTTTTTAATGCTTTGTTTTGTGCTCTTTGCAAAGCTTTAAGTTCAGTATTATTTTTAGAACCATATACCAATACTAGATAATTCAAATGGCTTTGAATTAATGATTGATAAAGTAGTAGTTTTGTTTTTTCATTAAATTTATTTTTAAATTTGTACAACAATCCAATAACTGGAGATATTCTCGATTTCAAATTTTGAATGTGCATATTCCACGACAAATTATTTTGTAATTCCACTCCCAAATACCTTATCGACTGACTTTCAAACACTTCTTCACCATCCACATATATACTAAAACTACCAGCGTTGTTATTTAGGTAGGGTTTAAATCTTAGAACTTTAGTTTTCTTCGTATTTATAACCAATTTGTTTAGCCTCGAATATTCAAAAATTAATGCTGCATCTCTTTCCATGTATGCTTTTAATGCAGTTTCATGTTTATATGGATAAAACAAGGATATATCATCAGCATACATATAAATCTTTCCGGAAAGTCCAAGATTTATGATATCATTCACATAAATTGTAAACAAATGTGGACCCAAAACACTGCCTTGCGGCACACCATGCTCAACATCACCAAGAAAACTTTGACTGCTATTTATTTCAACGAATTGCTTTCTATTTGTTAAATAACTCTTAAAAAGATTCAACTCTCTACCCACGATTCCATAATATTCCAATTTTTGTAACATTATGTTATGATCTACGAGGTCAAAGGCTTTAGAAAAGTCATAGAAAATACCTGCCACAGCTTTATCAAAATTATGTAGTTCTTTAGCAAATAAATGACAGTCATATTTAGAAAAGTTATGGAAAATTACTGGAAAGAATTTTGCAATTTTAAAATGGAAATTACACTCTTTATGTGCAGGTCCCCTATATTGACCCGTAAGATGACAATGGTCTTTAAGTTTCTGTTGATTAACAATTGGTTTTTCGCAAATGTGACAAACATTTTTATTAATAAAATCAGTTATTTCTTGATGTGTTAAGGAATTCATTGGTTTTACAATTTTTAAATAATTACTATACAAATACTTTATATCTGTAGCTGGGTATTCTACAAATTTTTTTGGTGCATCTATTCCCTTATACAAACAATACTTATCAATATTGGAATCAAAACTACATTTAATATAATATGCGAAAGCATAAGGAACATGCTTTTGAATATTTTTTGTAGGTTGGAAACTTAAAGAAGATGTATCAATACTTTCTAATATACACTCGAAATCGGCGTATATTACAAAAGGAACATTAAGTTTTCTTTTATAATTACAAAAACTTAGAATAGACTTATTTTTTTTTTGGAACCAAAGATACCCTTCTGTGACACTCATTGATGTGTGATGCTAATTTTTCTGCATTATAAAAATGTTGTAGACAGTAATCACATAAGTAAAGTTTCCTCTCAGAATTATTTGACTGTTTACTAATTAATTTGTAAATATTAAAAAGAACAATTTATAAGTAAAGCGAATATTATGCATATATACATATATAATTTTTTCTTCTTTTTATCTTTCCTTATGTTAAACTTGCCTTGATATATTTTCAATCCAGACATAGTGGGCGTTTGATAAAGAGTCATCTTGAATATATAAAAGATTAATATGTTTTGGATTTAAGAGTTTCCGATTTATGATATGGTCCAACAATTAAACTTAATTCTTCGTCATACCCGAAAACATGCACACTAATATTAGGGCTTATCTGCTCAAACTTAGTGATGTCTTCTATTTTTAATGGAAACTTTAATCCAGTAAAATTTACCAAACAATCATTAATATTTATTCTGGAAGACTAATATTAAAATTATAGCTAGATGTTCGACATGCATGTATATGTACTGGTGCAAGGGCTGATATTATAGCCAATTTAAAACAATATAAATCGTTGTTTTTAACGTTTATACATGCATGTTTGATTTCAAGTTTTGGGGGTAAGGCAATATATGTTGACCCTTTGAGGGGTTGATATTTATTTATATTTATTTCTAAACGTTTTAGCGACATCAAAGCAAAATCACTGTCCCTTTCCTGGAATTCCTCCATCTGTTTTAAAATGATTTCAATTTTTCTTATGTACTCCTCTATAAATTCGTTTACATTAAAGACTGCAATCATTTTTGATTGAAATTGTTTCAATTCAATTTAAAACATATCCTCATCTTTTTTTATTAACATGTATATAAAACGCAAAAAGTCTAAGTTTAAACTTAATTGCTATATGAGATTTAAGTTCTGACTCCATGATTGGGGGTAAATTTTCTAAAGCATTGTTCATAAATTTTTCTGCTAACAAATTTCCCTCGTCCTGGTTTTCATAGACTAATATTTTAATTATATTTTTAAAAACAGGATATATTGTTTTAAAATTTATGTTTCAAATATATTTTCAGTTTTAATTTTTTGTTGGTGTGATTGTGAACTTATATGGAGACTCCAATTCCGTTCCGGAATATCTTTTTTACATACATCACATTTTTTATAAACACTTGATGACGAACCATACTCAATTGTATCGTCCCTTTGACAAGTAGTTTTATTATCATAGTTATCACCTTCGCAATTTGTTTGATGTCTTTTAAGGTTGTATTTTGTGGTAAATAATTTTTTACACATACTACATTCAACTTTTATATTTTCACTATGTTTTGTTTTAATGTGGATTTTTAAGTTATCTTGTGTTGAAAAGGACTTATTGCAAATGTAGCACTCCATTTTTTTGATTTTAATTAAAATTTTGATGTTTACTGAACAAAGTTTCAAAAACAATTAAATGTATAAAAATTCTAATTGCTCAAAATCCACATTTTCTATCTAAATACATTTTGGTAATACTTACTCTTGACCATACTCAATATTTATTATATTTAAAGTCAATGTGCTTACAAAATAAAAAAACCAAACAAAATTGTATAAAATAAAAATATAGAATTGAAATTGCTTACTTGCATTTTCTTTATAATTTTATTTATAGTATGTCTGTCTACCTTACATCCGGTTATGCAATATGAAATTAATAAAACTAATTATTTTTTATATAAAATATAAAAATTGTGTTTTTCTTCATTTGTGTTTAGATTTAATTAAAATTATAATGTTACATGTACAATGTTTTAAATGTTAAAATATAACTTTTAACAATTTTTAAATCTGTTTAAAGAATTTTTAAGATTAAATAATGTCTTTAATAATTTTTGAAAAAAATTGTCACTAGCCGATCTAGAGTTTCTGATATTGTTACCAAAAAATTGGGAGTCCATATTACCATTAGAAGAGCTAAAATCGACATCATTCCATCCTCTTTTAAGATTGCGGCGGTTTTCATAGCTTCTTCGGAATCCATAATTAATTTTTTCGTTTGTTGATAGTCCTGATGAATTGTTAATTTCCTCTTCGTTGCAATTTTTTTCTTTTCCTCCATCTTCTCTTCTTTCTTCTCCTCCACTGGAATTGCTGCTATACTCAATGCTTGTTCGTCGTCTCCTTCGCTTAAATAGATTGGAATTACCTGACCATTTTCGATTATTAATTCTTCCTCGCTTTCAGTTAGTATTGGGGATGGACAATCGTTCACTGTCACTGGAGTGTGAACTTTCGGCTTCTTCATTTGATGAACCATTACTACTGGGATTACTCGGTGAATAATTGTAGCTACAACTTGATTGGCTTGTATTACTTGAGCAAGAACTCATTTAATATTAAATACAAATATTAATGTGCTGCTTTTATATAGAAATTTTATATGAAAATAACATGTATTTTGCGCGTGGTAAAAATAATAAAACAATTTCTGCTACGACGACAACTACGACCAATCACCACAAACGCCAACGCCATTTTATTGTTCATGGCTTAGCTAGATCATGGCCTACGGCCGATCGCTGCCGAATAACAAAATAGCGTTGGCGGTAATCATATTTTAATTCGAAAATAACTAATCCATTAGGAGAAATTCGTCCCTTAAAAGTAATTCTCCATTTCTTATTATTCATCATGGTTAAATAGAGGTCTTGAATTGTTAGGGATTTATTCATTATTGCTGGTAAATAAAACCATGTGTTATTTTCCAAATACACAGCAACTTTGGATCCATAATTACTATCCTTCTGTTCAAATTTAGATATTTGAAATTCTTTATTTTGCAACAAATCATCAATTTTTACATATTCAGGTTTGATTCCCAAACCTACATTAATGATTTCCTGATAATTCTATAAGTAAAAGAAGAAAAAAGCATAAAATTAAATAGAAATATAAAAACATAAAAGATATTTTTTATCATACCATTTTAAGTATTGTGAATAGAGCGGAAAAGTTTATTGTTTGTATGGATAATAGTAGGACTCAATTCAAACACATAAATTTGAACTGTACTATTTCTCCAGGTGTAGGTATATTACATTCAAGCACTTGTTACTTGAACGTAATGATGCATCAATAAATAAAAAGCGAGTTTTTACTATTGACAATAATTAAAAGTTTTATTGGGGTATTTATACTAAAATTAATAACACAATAATGATTAGTCAACAAATAATTAAAAATAAGTGTGTTGTAATATAATACGCTTAATACAAAATTTACGTTAAATCGACCAATCAGACTAAAATGACTCAAAGGTACAATGTGAAATATGATCTTCTTGTTGATATTTTCTACCTTTTAGCCAATAAAATAAAGGTAAACAACATGAATTAAGTAGAAGTAAAATATTAAACGGATTCAGTAATGTGTATATTAACACCGATAGTTATTAAGTGGGTTCACATGTGTTTAAACATTCTCCCCCGCGTTGAACGACTGTTCAACAAAGAAAATTGAAGCGTCATTTTGGTCATCTTAGTTTGATCAGTAAAAAAAAAACAAAAAAAATTAAATTCGAGATCAGGAAAAGTTTGTTATTTAAATGAATGTTTGAAAAATATAAGTTAGTAAATTGAATTGATCGGTTCCCGCCTCCAGCTGCTAGACATCAAGGGTGAATTTGGACTGCTGGCGAGGCATTGGTATAGGTGTCATCATGTGTTCCTTGATGTATGTAAAGTGAAGGAAGGTAGTAAAACAAATGATGGTAGCTTCTTTCTGAATGATGGTAGTTTCTTTATTGACTTTAAAATTACAACTGTTGTCTCTTAATAATATTTACAGGTTTATATACTAAATGCTAACTTAAATTCTAATGTGCAGTCGCAGCGATAGAGTGATATAGTAAACTACATTTGTGACCCACATGTGTCGAATGACTTTCAGGGTGGTCAGTATGTCAAGCATTTTATGACAAAAATATCCTTTTTTTTTTTTTTTGATTCAAAATTGATTATTTATATTTCTTTTGCCAGACATGCCCATGCACTTTCTGGTCTTTTTAGTAATAAAATTTTTTTTTTTATACTTATATCATAACTTTTCAGGTTCCTCTCTTCAGGTTCCACTCTTATTGTCCAGGCCAGTGCAGGATCGTCAGTGCAGGATCGCCATAAAGTGAAGGAAGGTAGTAAAACAAATGATGGTAGCTTCTTTCTGAATGATGGTAGTTTCTTTATTGACTTTAAAATTACAACTGTTGTCTCTTAATAATATTTACAGGTTTATATACTAAATGCTAACTTAAATTCTAATGTGCAGTCGCAGCGATAGAGTGATATAGTAAACTACATTTGTGACCCATATGTGTCGAATGACTTTCAGGGTGGTCAGTGTGTCAAGCATTTTATGACACTGCTATGACATGTGTTACAAACAATTTGTCATTGATATTCTAAACCTTTAATTGTTCGTTTTCTTTTGGGTTTATCTATGCCCTTTCAATTGTTTATTTATTGTTACCATGTGCAATACTACGGTTAATTTTTGTAGTTTCCAATAACATCAAGACAATGTCACTCTATGCTTAGTATTCATGCACTATATGAATACTCTACAGTATACATACACTACATATGATTGAAGTTCAATGTTTACTTCAGTGGATTCAACTGATGTAGTTAGATGTGAGTTTTGTGCACTTTTATTTAATTTGCATTTTGACAGCAGAATGATTAATGCAATGATGCTTAGTAAAAGTGCTAGGTAGCCAATTGTATAGCTGAGCGTCTGGTGGGTCTTCAATTTATTATGTAACTCAGCGATATCATGTTGTTCTAGCGACCTTTGTAGAGTTGTTAAGTCCTTAATATTTTTGGCATATACACTCTCCAAGGTTGTTGAGTTTGATTCATTGTGGTTTATGGGGATAGTAGTGTTCTTTGGTAATAATAAGTCTGAAATTTTGCCAAGACTTGTGTATGAAGACCTCACCGTGCCTGATATAACCTTTCGTCCGTTCATATTGACGAACTCTTGTTTGAGCATGCATTCTGGATCAAGCGTTAGCAAACCGGAGCCCTTTAGCGATATAGGAATGATTTCCCTGTTGCAGACAGCTGTGGCCCTTGAGGATGGTGATGTAGCATTTATCCATTGATTTCCCTTGCTGAGTGGTATCCATCTGATATTAGTTTTTTCCAGGATACAAGTTGGTGTCGTTTTGTTGTTGAATAAATTAATTTCACATGTACAAACTTCCGAGCCATAATTGTAACGCATTTGAATGTTGAAGCAAATGAACACGCCTTGTTCTATTGTGTCGCAGGCGCTTAACTCTGAACTTGTAAATGGAATATATTGCTTATGGGATGTAGATATGCCCAAAACCGTAGTACATGGCTTAATGGCGACCATTGTACTGTTCATTATATTGGGTACAGGAATCAGGTGAAACATCTTGAATTTTTCATGTTCAACCAATGGTAGAGTTACTTTAAAAACAGCGTGTTGTTGTGTTAACCTGCCCTTTACTTTCATAAGTTTGAATAGTTGCAGCAATTAAGTTTTTTCTGTTACTGGAAGATTCATTGACGGTGGTGAATGGAGCGTGATCTGATTAATTTCACTCTGTAACTGTTCTGGAGTGAGAAGCCATGGACTGATTTTTCCATGAGAGTATCAAGGATTGATGATTGTATGTTTTTTATGTTGTTTGCAATTAGGGTTAATTCAAGAACTGCTGAATTAAATAGTTGATTTAGTTGTACTTGTAATAGTACATTGTTGATGTTGTTTATATCGTTCAAATCTTGCCTTAGTTGTTATTTGATTCTGCCGAATGATGTTAATTGTAGAATCAATAATTGATGTTTGATTCTTCAACAATTTTAGCAAATACGATTCATTTTCGTTGACTTGTTTTATTGTTTCTGACATCTGTTCGGCGTATTCGGAGTCCAGAACGCCAAATAATGAATGGGCGAGATTACCAACAATATCCAACGCTCCTCTTTTAACTCGTAGTAGTCGGTTATCAAGTTGTAACTCACTCTCCATGTGGTGAAAATGTTCAATAATACCGAAACATGATGAGTTGGTTCTGATAATCTTACACAATGTTTGTAATGATCTTGTCCCATTGATAAGAGTTGATGTTTCGGACCAGTAAGAAGCTAAATCATAGTATACAATTAGGTTCCATTCGGTAGCTGCTGTTCCGATTTGCTCAAAATGAATTCCGACTTTTGACCCAAACTTCTTATTCTCGACCGGAGTACCAAGTGCGAGTGGTAATAATAATAGTATCGTGAGTAATGCAAGGGTTAGAGAGTTTGTTGGCAGTTTGATTCTCTTTGTTTTCGGTTGGGTCAGGAGTGGAATTGTCGATAGTCTCAGTGCTGTCTTTAGTGGGAATAAGTGCTTCTGGATCCTTTTGTAAAGGTAATATAGCCAGTCGATGGATTGGGCGCTTGAAGACTCCTGACGCAGTTTTCACGTCAGCAACTCTTGCTGCCCCGTCATCACCTGGGTAAACTTCAATTATTCTCCCCAAAGGCCATTTCATAATAGGTATATTGTCCTCTTTCATAATAACCATGTCGCCACTTTTGAGATTATCAAATTGCTTTTGCCATTTACACCGTTGCTCAAAATGAGGATCTGCCAGATGAATGTGGTGTAGTTTGTCTCGGATAGAGAGAATTGGCTCACACATTACTTTTTAAATACCACATTTTCTGAATGGCGGAAATCGGCTGTTTATCCACCATTTCAGAGAATAAGTCAAAAAATTGTCTCCACTTCAAATAGTCGCCATCAAATTTTGGTATGGTAATTTTTGGCAAATGTAATGGAGACGTTGACTGATTTGGAGGAGGAGGAGTTGTCTGAATTGTAGCAACGTTTTGTACCCTGTCAGCCATTATGGACAGGTTGATTAACTGTTCTTGAACCTTGTCGTTCAATTCATAGTAACGGTCGATGTCAAGACCAGAATTAAATGCATCGTCAAAATTCTCGCATATCTTGTCGTATAAGTCCTGGATCTGGTTCCAATACTTGTAAATCAGTGCCAAGTTGAATTCATAGAATTGGCGTGGTTGTAATTCATTGGTAGTGGTTACTACACTTAATACTTTGCTTAACAGTGTCATTGCATTTTGTGCTTTCTGGATCAAGCTGCGTTTTTTCTGGGACTTCTGCAGATCCACTGATGCGGTACTAGTATTTTTAGTTTCTAGTAACTTTTGTTGGGCCAATGCCCTTAGACGATTAGCCACTTTTGTGAATATAGATACATATGTGGTTGCTAACTCTTGTATTTTGGAGTAATAATCTTGTGTAAAATAATCAGGCTCCGTTTTTAGCGTTTTAACCTCGTCAAGCATGCGTAATTCTGTATCCCTGGCCTCAAACTCATCCCAGGCTTCTGATAATCGTTTCCTCCGTTCCTCAAAGTATTCTGCGTTTGATTTTCTATCCGCAGAATCCTTTTTGAAATTTCGGACTATTGCTTGAATTGTTTCGCCTGTTTTTTGTAGGGTGTCCAATAACGCGTTTCTGTCGTCATTGTATATGATCAGGAATTGGCTGTCTGAGGTGTTGATTAAATCCAGGAACTGTTGGCAACAATGTTGTGATGCCCGTTGTATATGTCCACCGAAATTTTGATTAGTGGAACTGATGATGAATTCGTCGCGCCAATGGTATGACGCTTGTTGTAGCCTCCGATGAAGACAAGGGTTCGATGGGTCGATTCTGTGTTGTAAATCACCGCTGAAGACCAATGTTGCTGGGTAGGCTGCGTGTAGATTTTTAGATTGTTCAGAGCCCCTTACCACTGGTGGGGGGAAGCTTAAAACAGTGTCTAAAACCGTAGTAATTGTCACCAAAAAATTCCAAGCTCCTTACCACTGGTGGGGGGAAGCTTAAAATTCAATAGTGGCCGGGGTCACCAAATGTTATGGTGCCTGTTATAAATGTCCACCGAAATTTGAATCAGTAGGACTGATGCTTTGGTCACCAATGTTATGGTGCCTGTTGTAAATGTCCACCGAAATTTGAATCCGTGGGACTGATGATTTGGTCACCAATGTTATGGTGCCTGTTGTAAACGTCCACCGAAATTTGAATCAGTGGGACTGATGCTTTGGTCACCAATGTTATGGTGCCTGTTGTAAATGTCCACCGAAATTTGAATCAGTGTTACTGATGATTTGGTCACCAATGTTATGGTGCCTGTTGTAAATGTCCACCGAAATTTGAATCCGTGGGACTGATGATTTGGTCACCAATGTTATGATGCTTTTTGTAGCCTCCGCTGAAGACAAGGACTTGCTGGGCAGAATTCTTGTTCGAAAATCTCCTCTAAAGACCAATGTTACTGGGTAGACTGCGTATAGTTGTTGGATCACCAACATTTTTCTAAGCCCCTTACCACTGGTGGGGGGAAGCTTACAATTTCAATGGTGGATCACATCACGTCGGGGTCACCAAATGTTTGTATGGATAATAGTAGGACTCAATTCAAACACATAAATTTGAACTGTACTATTTCTCCAGGTGTAGGTATATTACATTCAAGCACTTGTTACTTGAACGTAATGATGCATCAATAAATAAAAAGCGAGTTTTTACTATTGACAATAATTAAAAGTTTTATTGGGGTATTTATACTAAAATTAATAACACAATAATGATTAGTCAACAAATAATTAAAAATAAGTGTGTTGTAATATAATACGCTTAATACAAAATTTACGTTAAATCGACCAATCAGACTAAAATGACTCAAAGGTACTGGCTGCCACTACAATGTGAAATATGATCTTCTTGTTGTGTAGCTAATAAATTAGTTATAAGCGATAGATATTCGCCATTTAACATTTAAGGAAATAGGCGAGTTCAATTTGGTTATAGATTTCAATATATTTTATTCAAGTGAAAGTTACAGGTTTATATAGTAAAATTAAAGTAAAATTATTGTCTACTTAGCATAATATAATAATTAGGTCAATATAATAATTAGGTCAATATAATAACGTAACATAAAATACCATACAATACAATAGAATGCTTCACTATTAGTTAAGTTCAATGTCTGTATATCAGTTAGAACAAGGAAACATGATCACCGCTTGATGGTTTGTACATTCATTCAAAACAATGTTATATGAGATTATGCCATTTATGAATATGACGGTATATGCGACTGTCATATCCGCTACACCTCCATTTTCTGGAAGAATGTTCATACGCTATTAAGCATATGAATATTCTTTACTCATTGTTACCTTGGTCTAAATTCAATGACAGATTACATATCATCTTGAAAATATTATTTTTTTTTTTCAATATTTTTTTTTTTATTATTATTATTTTTTTTTTTTAATATATTGGTTATTTTTATTATTTTACTTTTTATATATTGGTTATTTTTATTATTTTACTTTTTATATATTGGTTATTTTTATTATTTTACTTTTTATATATATTGGTTATTTTTATTATTTTACTTTTTATATATATTGGTTATTTTTATTATTTTACTTTTTATATATTGGTGCACCAAACTTATCGTTGTTTAATGATATATGTTTTTAACTCATCTTTTTTTTTTTTGTGTATTATGTTGAGAAATAATGATTTTGTGAAAAGATAAAAAAATTACTTGTTTCAATTAAAAAGTTTAATTCTATTCCTGTGAACCTTCTGCTTCTTATTTCCCTTAGTTTCTAATAATATGTTATCGTTATCACCTATTTCTATAATCTTATACGGGCCCTCATATCTATTGTCTAACTTATGTCCTACCTCATTTCTTAATAAAACTAAATCTCCTAAATTTAAATCTAACTGTTCTGAATTTATATCATAAAATTGTTTCTGCTTAACCTTAGCCTTATCTAGTAGTAATCTTGCTCTCTTGTATGCAATTTCTAACCTATACTTCACTTCTTTACTATAATCATCTATATTATAAATAGGATCTATTCTATCTATACTATTAAAATAATGAAAACCATGAGGTATCCGTCCAAAAATTAGCTCGTATGGACAGTAACCGTGAACTGCCGATGGGGTGGTGTTAAAACAATATGTAAAGTATCTAAGCCATTCGTCCCAATCGTCTCGTTTAATCGATATATATGAACGTATATATTCGTTGAAAGTTCGGTGACTGCGTTCCACAGTACCTAGAGTCTGATGGTGATATGCAGTAGAGGTAATATTCTTGATTTTCATATATTTACACAAATCCGTTATTATTGAGTTCTTATACTCTGTTCCCATATCCGATATGAACGTCTTCATTGGACCGTAGCATAGTATAAAATACTCAAATATAGCCTTTGCAACTGTGCTTGCACTCTTGTTCGATATTGGTATGGCCACTAAATATTTAGTTAGGTCACATATTAATGTGACAATATACTCATTACCATTTTCCGTCTTTGGTAATGGACCAATGGTATCCACTAATACGATGTCGAATGCAGTTGCTGGGGTTTCTGTCAGTATCATTGGTGTCTTAGTATGTGTTGTTATCTTAGCTTTTTGACATTTTAGGCATGTTTTGATATATTTTTTCACGTGTGAAGGCATACCTCTCCACTTGTAATGTCTTCTAATTTTTGCTAATGTTCTTGATATCCCGCAGTGGCCGCCTTCCGCTGGATTATCATGATATGTAGTTAATATCTCTTTTATTTTATTATCATCTTTAGCATCAATTATGGTCACCTTTGGCAGTAGCGCTACTGTTAATTTTTTCAAATAATCATTGCCCTTTCTTTTGAATTCATTTATAGATACAAATTTAAAAATTTCTTCATCGGGTGCCATTTTTAATTTTTCAAGATTCAGCTTACCGGCTTCTTTTTCAAGCCTTAGGAAAAATCCTCCTAGGTCCAATTTCCCATTAGTACACAGATCTTCAACATTTATTCGCTTCAATATTAATTTTCCATGCTTCAATAAGCATCTTCCTGGAGTTAATATTAACTTTACTAGCTTTTTAACGTCATCATATTGTATGACTTCATATATATTGGGCTTTTCTTTTATATTTTCATGATGCTTTTGTTTAGTTACTTTTTCGTTCTTTCTGGTGTCGGACCTTGTGGTCACTTTATTTATTACTAATACATTTTTGTGTAATTCTTTAAATTCTTCAATGCTTATTCTTGATAAAGCATCAGCAACGTAATTTTCTTTACCCTTGAGATACTCAACTGTAAAATCATACTCTTCCAAGTCCAAACGCATTCTTGTTAATTTTGAACTTGGATTTTTCATCGAGAATAGGTATGACAAAGGTCTATGATCGGTCTTTACAAGAAAACGTGTTCCGTAGATATATGGTCTGAAATGTAGTATGGCCCAATGGATAGCTATGAGCTCTTGCTCGATTGTTGATTTGTTGCTCTCTCCTTGTGTGAATGTTTTCGAGGCATATGCTATAGGTAGATGTTTGCCATTGTACTCCTGACTTAATACCGCTCCGCAAGCGTGCTTACTGGCGTCAGTTGTTATACAAAATTCCTTATCAAAGTTTGGATATTGTAGAAGGGTTGGTAGCATTAATGCTTTCTGTAAGTAAAGAAATGCGTTATTACATTCTTCTGTCCACTCGAATGGTACGTTTTTCTTGCACAGACGCGTAATGTGGCGTGAATGAAGAGAGAAGTTCTTAATAAACCTTCGGTAGTAATTACAAAACGCAATAAATCGTCTTGCACTATTTGCGTCAGTTGGAACTGGATATTTCCTAATTGCTTCGTATTTTCCATCATCCGGCAGAATGCCCTTATCTGTACATTTATGCCCAAGAAAAGTTACTTCATGTCTAAAGAATGAACATTTTTCAGGATGCAACTTTAGATTATATTTTCTGCATAGATCAAAAACGCTTTTCAAGTTATTTATCATTTGTCTCTCCGATCGACCTATTACCACTAGATCATCCATATACAAAAATGCTTGTGAGGGGTTTAACCCTGAAATGCTATAGTCATCATCCGCTGAAAAGAGTTTGGAGCTATTTTTAATCCGTAGGGGAGCCTTTTAAACCGATATGAGCCGTTGCTTGTAGAAAAGGATGTAATGTCTCTTGACTTCTCGTCGAGTTCAATTTGGTGGAAACCCGACATTAAATCTAGGCACGAAAAGTATTTTGCTCTTCCTAATTGATCTAAAATATCTTCTATTCTTGGTAGTGGAAATTTATCAGCGACTAGTTTTTTGTTTATTTGACGATAGTCTACTACCAAACGCCATCTCTTCTTATCTGAATTAGGTAGTGATTTCTTTGGTACTAGGAGTAGTGGACTATTGTACTCTGATGTGGAAGGTTCAACGATGCCGTCTTCTACTAAATTTTTAACCTGTGCATCTACTTCGATCTTGTGTGTATGGGGTATCCTGTAGTTTTTAATATAAACGGGTTCCTTGTCTTTGAGTTTAAGTTTTTGTGTATAGAAATTGTTCGCAGTGATGGGTTCCGTATCTAATCCGAAAATATCAATGTAGTCTGTACATAATTTTTCCATTTGTTCCTTAAATGGTTCAGGAAAGCTTTTTGACAATTTGTGCATAATTTCAACTTTTCTGGATCCACTACACTTCTGTGTAGCTGATATTGTATAATTGTCGAGATTTTCCGATACGATATCAATACATTTAAGTGATACTGTTACTGTATTAGTGTTAATAACCCTGATGAAAGCTCTTTTACTGTTTACTATTGTATTACCTATTATTACTCCTGGTTGTGGTTCTTGATTAACAACAAGTACTTCTTCATAAGGTGTGTTTATCTTTATTTGTCTAATAACTTCAGAACGAGCTGGTAACAAGATAGTATCATCCGAACTGTAGTGTAAGATTGGGATGTGAATTCCGTCCCGAACATTTCCGGGTCTTAATATAAACCAATCTTGCGTTTCACCGAAATCCAAGATACAGTTGTAGTGTTTGATGAAGTCTATACCGAGTATTCCGTCGCATGGAATAGGAAAATTTTCGGGTACTATGTGGAACTCATGGGGAACAAAGTAATTTTTAATACGAAGTTTCAAATGTGTGGTACCCAGTGACTGTATTGTTCCTTCACCTATTCCACTAATTGTTGTTGTATTATATTCATTTACCCCCTCATATTTAATGCCATTCTGTTTTAGTAACGATATATCTGCTCCAGTATCAACCAGCAAAGTTAATTGGTTGTTCTCACCATCATAGACTTTTACAAAAATGCTTAAATTCAAATTTAAATGTAAAATACGGTTGAATCGTTTTTTGTCATACTTTGTATTCTCAAGGGTGTGAATTAGTTTTCCGTTTCCGTTTCATGTTCTTGTTGAGTTATAGCTCGTACATTACTCGTACGGTAGTGATTATTATTATTATAACCACGGTTGTTATTATTAAAATTTCGGTGGCCTCTGCCCCGATTAGCATTGTAGTTCCGATTACTAGTGTTATTGCCGTTACTATTTTGATTATTATTACGCCAACGGTTATTGTTATGACCACGTCCTCTAAAAGAACGTCCTCTCCGATTTCTGAAGTGCATTACCGAAGAATCTTTTGTTTCCGTGCAAGTATCTACATATTTCATAATAAGCTCGTCCATTGTCTGGAACTGTCCCGCACGCATGATAATTTTGACTTGCTCATTTTGAGTGTTTTTCGCCATAGATTTTACAGCAACTTGGGTTGCATATTTGCCAGCTGTTTCAAGTGTTAAACCGTCTGATATGTATGCACTTTCCAATGCTTTTGTAAGCTCTTCTATTTCCTTGACGTAAGCCGTTGTGTTTTTATTTTGTTGTTTTATATTCATCAGTTTTGCCGAGAGAACACCGACTGTTTCTCCCTTCACAGTGCTTCTTAACTTACTTATAATTTGTTGTATAGTTGTTTCTGAAGAAATTAAATTCCTGGCTGTACCTTTTAGTTTGGTTTTTATTACATTTACCGCCAATGTTTCATGGGTTTCCTTTATAGTTTCTAAAATGCTCAAGGCATCTATAAAACTTTGTAAGTTTTCGTGTTTCCCGTCGAAATCAGGTAAGATCCTGGTGACGGTTTGCAAAAACTCTATACTAGTTTGCGGCATATCTGCGCTGTTCTCGTTTTCAACAGATTCCAATTCCTTATTAATTTCAGTATCGTCTTCGGACAAATCTTCGCTCTCTGAACTGCATTCGTATTTTGCGCCCTCTGTGAGTGAGTGTGAAATTTTCACATGCAAGCTATGTTTTGCGGAAACTTTCAGAATTCTATCCCTACAATTATTGTAGATAGCAATTGCTTCTTTATTGTGATCTGATTTTAATTTATTCTCATACCCAATTAAAAATTTTCGTAATGATTCAAAATTATCTAATAAGACTTTCTTATGTTTCTCTATAGTTTCATTTCTAATTCCTCTATTCTTATTCAAACACTTATATGATCTTCTAATCTGCCCTTCATATGACTTTAATTTATTCAAAACTTCGGACCAAGTGTCCATTATATTCTCTCTACTTCGTTAATTTGACCAATATATCTCTTTTTTATTCTCTTATTATGCATTTTATATAATTTCAAAACTAATTCTATCCCTAATATAACAGTGATAATAAGCAAGTAAATTTTTATTTGTTCCCAACCATTATCTTTTTGTTCAACAATTACTTCATTTACAACATTAGCCTTAGGGTTTGTTAGCTTTGCCTCTTGATTACCCATTTCAATTTTAATTTATGAGTTTTAATGCAAAATGATTTTTAAGAGCGAAAATGTATAAAAAAAGCTGATTTGAATTTATGTTTTTAATTCAAGACAGGTGCACCAATTAAAGAAAATTTTGAGTATTTTTTTAACTCTTAAATAATTTTTATTAATTTTCATTTATTTAATATAAAATATTTTTTTATTTTTTTTGAAAATTTTTAAATTTTAAATAGTTTTTATTTTTAATTTTTATTTGTAGTAATTTTTATTAACTTAACATAATTGTTACTTGTATTTACTATTCATTTATTTAGTATAATTATCATCATGACCGTTGCCATTACACAAGAAGAAAAGAAAAAAAAAATTGTGTCGGACACGGGCGAAATCGCCTCCGTCCCTACCGGTGCATAACCAGGTTAGCACTCTGTTAAAATTACTTTATATTTTACCTCTATTATAAGGTTTTCATTAAGTTTTTGGAAAATTTATATAGTTTTATCTCCTTCTCCAGTTCTTCTATTTTGTTCCATAACCTGGTGGATACGTCCCATGAAGGTGGTGGGTTGCTTCTGATTAGTCTCTTCAGCTGGGCTATTTTTCTTCTTTTCCCCACAAGATATCCTCCTCTTCTCTTTGGCTTGTTGGTGGCTGGAATTTTTGGGGTGTCCTCTTTTGGTCTTCCTTGAGTCCGTCTCCGGTACTCCTCGATAGATAACGGTTTCGGACCCTGGTTATTATTACGTGACTGTTCTGATGTGAACACTGTCACGGTCGCCATGTAGCTAATAAATTAGTTATAAGCGATAGATATTCGCCATTTAACATTTAAGGAAATAGGCGAGTTCAATTTGGTTATAGATTTCAATATATTTTATTCAAGTGAAAGTTACAGGTTTATATAGTAAAATTAAAGTAAAATTATTGTCTACTTAGCATAATATAATAATTAGGTCAATATAATAACGTAACATAAAATACCATACAATACAATAGAATGCTTCACTATTAGTTAAGTTCAATGTCTGTATATCAGTTAGAACAAGGAAACATGATCACCGCTTGATGGTTTGTACATTCATTCAAAACAATGTTATATGAGATTATGCCATTTATGAATATGACGGTATATGCGACTGTCATATCCGCTACAGTTGATATTTTCTACCTTTTAGCCAATAAAATAAAGGTAAACAACATGAATTAAGTAGAAGTAAAATATTAAACGGATTCAGTAATGTGTATATTAACACCGATAGTTATTAAGTGGGTTCACATGTGTTTAAACATTTATTACAAATTGAAGAACAACTTTGTATGTGTATTTCACCTGATGAATTTTATAAATAAAATCTTTAGTATAAATTTTTTTTAATCATATAAAATTTAAAATCACTCAAAATCAATATTTTCTTTCTCAATACATTTTTTAAACAATTACTTTTGACCATACTCAACATGAAATAAAAAGTCAGTGATCTTGACAACAAAACACCTAATTTATGAAAGAAAAAACTAAATGTCTGTATGTATAAGTTATTAATTTATTAGTTTAAAATAAAACACGTAACATTCGAGTACTTGACTACGACTGGTTTCTTTATTAAAAATTTTCATAATTTAAAGTATTAAAATGCTTAATCGTAAAAATTTAAATATTACAGAATTGTGTAAATAAAATAACTCAAATTTAATTATTAATAATTATAAGTGCTTATGTTATGATAATACAAAAATTGTGTGTTGTAGCAAAACAAATTAAAGAATATTGCAACACAGTTAAATGAACTTTAATAAATCAAGCAATAAAGCAAATGCAGCAGATTGGCAAGAAATTAAAAGTAGGAGGGAATATTCATAATTAACTTGAAAACTAAATTTGTGTTAACTTATGTATGTTTGTATGTATATAGCTACGTTTATTACCGAGTATTACAAAAGAAACAACTAAATCTTTTCGCTGTTCTTTTTAAACTAAACTAAACTTTATTTTATTCAATTAAACTTAAAATATAATTCTTAAAATACTAAAAAATAAATATAATTATCTATGTAAACAAAAATGTAGATACTTAAACTAATTGTAATAAGATCCATACAGACAGAAGTATAAAACAGAAAATTAAAGTAATGAAAACATTTAAAACATATGTCTGTATGTAAATATAAATAGAAGAAAAAGACTTAAAATAATGAAGTATTTTTCTAAGATTGGGGCTCACTTTATTTAGTGGCCCATATAACTCCTCCACCCCCAGATTCAACGGTCTCTGTTGAATGAGAGGTTGTGGGATGAGTTTCGAAATTAATATTTACATTTAAATTTCCATCATTTTTTTACAATTTTGTATGAATTAAAATAATGTCATCATCAATGACTTTAACACTCGTTACATTGTTGAATTTTAATACAATCCGTTGCCACAATACAATTTTCACTTTTCTTACGATCTTCAAAATTCAAATTTTCGTCGTATTTGTAAGTCTTGTTGTGTACCGTAACTATTAGTTCTGTCCTCTAGGGGTTTTAGTTATATTTAACGAATGTTTTATAGGATCCTACCTCAACTTTGTTGATGTGTAGAAGTTCCTGGACTGCCATTAGCAATCACATCACCACCATGATTTTCATTTTGATTTTCCTGAAAAACATATTTTCGTTTAACTTGGGTCTTGTAGGCTTGTTTAAATTTATTGTCTCTGGAGACTAAATTATCATTCTCTACTCTATAATTTTCTACTTTTCTATACTTAGGTTGACTTTTACTAACCCGATAATTTTTTATATATTTATTTTTGAAGTTTTCGTTATGAACATTTTCTTTTCTTGTATTAAAAGCCTCTAATCCTAGTTATTTTTTCCTCATGTCATTTCCGAAAATGTTTTCAGATCCTCACTCGATATGGTATTATTAATGAAATCGATTGGTTTCATTTTCGTTGTCGAGTGGATAGTGTTGTTATAAGCTATTATTGCTTTAATCACCCTTTCTTTCAGGTTGTCCTTATTTTCCGGATCAGCGTTGAACAACCGAATGTGCTCATTTAACGTTAGATGCAGTCTCTCTATGTCTGAGTTTCCCGTTTTATTATAAGTTGTGGTAAAGTAGACGTTTATTCCGTAATATTTTAGGAATTGTTTTACCGCCACAATGTCTAGTTCATTATCCGTAACCAGTGTTTCTGGTTTACCGAGATACTGAATTCGTGACCTAATTGCTTCAATAATCGATACCCACGTTCTATCCCGCAGTGGATGCACAGTCGCGTATTTCGTGAGCTTATTGATACTGGTTAAAAACATAACATTTCTTTGCGGATACCAGATATCAAAATGAACTATCTCATTTTGTCCGCTCGGGGTTTTCGTTATGTTTAACGCATGTTTGATAGGATTCCTATCATATTTGGCCCTATTGCATATTTCGCAATTGTTTATATATTTTTGAATGGCCTTTTGTAAGTTTGGACTATAATATTTTTTTCTTATCCCCGAAAAAATTTAATTTATTCCCCTGTGGTTGTTTCGTAAGTCTCTATTATTTCTCGACTCTATTATTTGAAGTATTTTACTTTCGTCGGTAACTCTTGTCGGTGGTTGAAGATTTGGTGTCGGTGGTATAAGTGTTGGTTGATGATTTGGTAGTATAAGTGTTGGTTGATGATTTGGTGGCGGTGTTGATGTTTTGGTGCCGGTTGATGTTTTGGTGCTGGATGATGTTTTGGTGCCGGTTGATGTGTTGTTTTTTTGTTCTCTCCGGGTTTTCCTTTTTTGGTGCGTCCACTTTTTTAAGACAACAAGGCCTTTGCCACAATGCGGACAGTCTGTGGATTTCCGTGGAGCCTATGAATATATAAAAAAATAATAAAAAAAATATAATACAAAAATATAATAAAAAAATATATTAAAAAAATATAATACAAAAAAATAAAAGTTTAAGTCTCTATTATTTCTCGACTCTATTATTTGAAGTATTTTACCTTCGTCGGTAATATCTTCCAAAAGAGTACTTGCCTTCAACACTTTTAAATTCCTATTACACACAAAGTATCGCATGTAAAGATTCTGGAATTTTATGAACAAATTGTCCTCAGGACAATATGTTGATAACAGTCCATTCTGTGGCAATTTTCCCTCATTAGCTCCAATAAATCGCTATTTGTTGCTACATTTACCGTTTCCCGGATTTTTTTTTCTAAAAATGATTTTCTTGTGGCTGGATTGTCTTTCCGCATTTCTCAAGATTAATTGATTTTTAAAGAGGTTCAACGGTTTCTCAGTTATTTTGATAAAGTCGGTACTGTCAGTTTCCGCACTGTATACAGTATCTATATCATCTTCAAATAATTCGTTCAAATTGACGATAATTTTATCATCTGGTTCTGTAACGATTCTGCTAAGACCGTCGGCAATGACATTTTCCTTGCCTTTTATATAAGATATATCAAAGTCGAATTCGTTCAATTTGATTTCCCATCTTTGGAGTTTCGAATTGGGTTCTTTTAAATTACTTAACCATACTAGAGGTCTGTGATCCGTTTTTATTGTAAATCGCCCTCCGAATAGGTAAGGTCGAAAATATTTCGTTGCCTAAACTATATCTAGAAGTTCTTTCTCTATAGTGCTATAGTTTTTCTTTTTTAGTGATAGACTGGCATAACAAATGATTTTGTCATTTTGCATTAATGCCGCTCCAAGGGCGAAGTTACTTGCGTCAGTTACCACAGTAAATTTCTTTGTTAAGTCAGGATGTACTAAGATCGGATCTGACTTTATTAGAAGTTTCAATTTCTCAAATGCGTTTTTGTAATCCTCATCTTTGAGGTTTATCTTTGCATTTTTCTTGAGATATTTCACTAGAGGTTACGCAACTTTAGAGTAGTCTTTTATAAATCGTCTTTAATAACCTGTTATTCCCAAAAATGATTTATTTTCCCTTTGGTTTGTTGGATCCGTTTTTATTGTAAATCGCCCTCCGAATAGGTAAGGTCGAAAATATTTCGTTGCCTAAACTATAGCTAGAAGTTCTTTCTCTATAGTGCTATAGTTTTTCTCGTGACCATTTAGTGATCGACTGGCATAACAAATGATTTTGTCATTTTGCATTAATGCCGCTCCAAGGGCGAAGTTACTTGCGTCAGTTACCACAGTAAATTTCTTTGTAAAGTCAGGATGTACTAAGATCGGATCTGACTTTATTAGAAGTTTCAATTTCTCAAATGCGTTTTTGTAATCCTCATCTTTGAGATTTATCTTTGCATTTTTCTTGAGATATTTTACTAGAGGGTACGCAACTTTAGAGTAGTCTTTTATAAATCGTCCTGTTATTCCCAAAAATGATTTAATTTCCCTTTGGTTTGTTGGAAGTAGAATCTTGTCTATTGCTTCCACCTTTTTCGGGTTTGGTTTTATGCCTTAGGAACTCTGTTTGCTGCTATTATTGCATTCGTATTACAAATAGTTTCTCTGCTTTGCTCGTCAAGAGACTGTACTTGTAATTCAGTTAACTCCATCATTAGTGGAAGCATTACTGATAGAGTACTTCCTCCGTAGTTGTTGGACACGATATCTTCCTTCGGCTTGTCTTCTGGTGTTGTAATTGTGATCAATTTTATGCAAGAAAAGTTTATTTATTTTATTTTTTATTTTATTTTTATAATAAACTATAAAAATTCATCAAAAAAAAAAAAAAACATACTTAAAAATTTTTTTTTTTTTAATATTAAAAGTTCAAAAAAAAACACAGCACAGTTTAAGCTTTTTATAAAATAAAAAATTCCAAAAGAAAAATAAAAAGCAACGGCTTAAAACAAAATTTTTTTTTTTTTTTGTTAAAAAGTAAAAAAAATTTGTTTTATTGCAACCAAGAAAAAAAAAAGCAACGGCTTAAAAAAAATTTTTTTTTTTTTTTTTTGTTAAAAAGTAAAAAAAAATTGTTTTAGTTGCCACCAAAATTTTCTGTTCTGCAGTAAAACACAGCGTATTGACGCTGTGTTTCTTATCCCCCATATTACTCCTATAGTAATATGAGGGATAATGAGGTACTTGCGGCGTGTACCCATATGGTAAATTTTGGAAATTGGAATTTATTGGGACTTGTTGGTAGTTTGGCACTTGTTGGTAGTTTGGCACTTGTTGGTAATTTGGCACTTGTTGGTAGTTTGGCACTTGGTAGTTTGATGTAGGTTGTGTTGGTTGATGATTTGGTGGTATAAGTGTTGGTTGATGATTTGGTGGCGGTGTTGATGTTGTGGTGCCGGTTGATGTTTTGGTGCTGGTTGATGTTTTGGTGCCGGTTGATGTGTTGTTTTTTTGTTCTTTCCGGGTTTTCCTTTTTTGGTGCGTCCACTTTTTTAAGACAACAAGGCCTTTGCCACAATGCGGACAGTCTGTGGATTTCCGTGGAGCCTATGAATATATAAAAAAAATAATAAAAAAAATATAATACAAAAATATAATAAAAAAATATAAGTTAAGTATGGTACCTACCATACTTTAAAAAAAATAGTTTTGTGGGCCGCCCATGGGGCCCACTTCCCTAACTCACTTTTAATGAAATAAAACAAACGACCGTATCCGTTCAGCACTAGAATTGAAGTGCCCAAACCAACATTTATTTAACTTAAAGAAACTTATAAAATAAATTACAAAGTGCTTACACTAGCTTAAATTAATGGGAACGACTTTCCGGTGAATTCCCACGATTGCACAAGCGTGGTGTCGCATTGCAACACACGCAGTCCAGAATATTGCTGAGTTGCAATAACGTACAATAATATACAGTGGGACATAATGTTGTGAGGTGTTAACTTGTACAGTGGGACATAATTTGGGAGGTGTTAACTTATATTAAAAAAATATAATACAAAAAAATAAAATTTTAAGTCTCTATTATTTCTCGACTCTATTATTTGAAGTATTTTACCTTCGTCGGTAATATCTTCCAAAAGAGTACTTGCCTTCAACACTTTTAAATTCCTATTACACACAAAGTATCGCATGTAAAGATTCTGGAATTTTATGAACAAATTGTCCTCAGGACAATATGTTGATAACAGTCCATTCTGTGGCAATTTTCCCTCATTAGCTCCAATAAATTGCTATTTGGTGCTACATTTACCGTTTCCCGGATTTTTTTTTTCTAAAAATGATTTTCTTGTGGCTGGATTGTCTTTCCGCATTTCTCAAGATTAATTGATTTTTAAAGAGGTTCAACGGTTTCTCAGTTATTTTGATGAAGTCGGTACTGTCAGTTTCCGCACTGTATACAGTATCTATATCATCTTCAAATAATTCGTTCAAATTGACGATAATTTTATCATCTGGTTCTGTAACGATTCTGCTAAGACCGTCGGCAATGACATTTTCCTTGCCTTTTATATAAGATATATCAAAGTCGAATTCGTTCAATTTGATTTCCCATCTTTGGAGTTTCGTATTGGGTTCTTTTAAATTACTTAACCATACTAGAGGTCTGTGATCCGTTTTTATTCTAAATCGCCCTCCGAATAGGTAAGGTCGAAAATATTTCGTTGCCTAAACTATATCTAGAAGTTCTTTCTCTATAGTGCTATAGTTTTTCTTTTTTAGTGATAGACTGGCATAACAAATGATTTTGTCATTTTGCATTAATGCCGCTCCAAGGGCGAAGTTACTTGCGTCAGTTACCACAGTAAATTTCTTTGTTAAGTCAGGATGTACTAAGATCGGATCTGACTTTATTAGAAGTTTCAATTTCTCAAATGCGTTTTTGTAATCCTCATCTTTGAGGTTTATCTTTGCATTTTTCTTGAGATATTTCACTAGAGGTTACGCAACTTTAGAGTAGTCTTTTATAAATCGTCTATAATAACCTGTTATTCCCAAAAATGATTTATTTTCCCTTTGGTTTGTTGGATCCGTTTTTATTGTAAATCGCCCTCCGAATAGGTAAGGTCGAAAATATTTCGTTGCCTAAACTATAGCTAGAAGTTCTTTCTCTATAGTGCTATAGTTTTTCTCGTGACCATTTAGTGATCGACTGGCATAACAAATGATTTTGTCATTTTGCATTAATGCCGATCCAAGGGCGAAGTTACTTGCGTCAGTTACCACAGTAAATTTCTTTGTAAAGTTAGGATGTACTAAGATCGGATTTGACTTTATTAGAAGTTTCAATTTCTCAAATGCGTTTTTGTAATCCTCATCTTTGAGGTTTATCTTTGCATTTTTCTTGAGATATTTTACTAGAGGGTACGCAACTTTAGAGTAGTCTTTTATAAATCGTCCTGTTATTCCCAAAAATGATTTAATTTCCCTTTGGTTTGTTGGAAGTAGAATCTTGTCTATTGCTTCCACCTTTTTCGGGTTTGGCTTTATGCCTTAGAAACTCTGTTTCCTGCTATTATTGCATTCGTATTACAAATAGTTTCTCTGCTTTGCTCGTCAAGAGACTGTACTTGTAATTCAGTTAACTCCATCATTAGTGGAAGCATTACTGATAGAGCACTTCCTCCGTAGTTGTTGGCAAATTTTAGGACACGATATCTTCCTTCGGCTTGTCTTCTGGTGTTGTAATTGTGATCAATTTTATGCAAGAAAAGTTTATTTATTTTATTTTTTGGTTTATTTTTATAATAAACTATAAAAATTCATCACAAAAAAAAAAAACATACTTAAAAATTTTTTTTTTTAATATTAAAAGTTCAAAAAAAAACACAGCACAGTTGAAGCTTTTTATAAAATAAAAAATTCCAAAAGAAAAATAAAAAGCAACGGCTAAAAAAAATTTTTTTTTTTTTTTTGTTAAAAAGTAAAAAAAATTTGTTTTATTGCCACCAAGAAAAAAAAAAAAGCAACGGCTTAAAAAAAAATTTTTTTTTTGTTAAAAAGTAAAAAAAAATTGTTTTAGTTGCCACCAAAATTTTCTGTTCTGCAGTAAAACACAGCGTATTGACGCTGTGTTTCTTATCCCCCATATTACTCCTATAGTAATATGAGGGATAATGAGGTACTTGCGGCGTGTACCCATATGGTAAATTTTGGAAATTGGAATTTATTGGGACTTGTTGGTAGTTTGGCACTTGTTGGTAGTTTGGCACTTGTTGGTAATTTGGCACTTGTTGGTAGTTTGGCACTTGGTAGTTTGATGTAGGTTGTGTAGGTTGATGATTTGGTGTTGGTAGTTGATGATTTGGAGTCGGTGGTGGTGGTTGATGATTTGGCGTCGGTGGTTGATTTGGTGTCGGTGGTGGTTGATGATTTGGTGTGGCTGGTTGATGATTTGGTGTCGGTGGTTGAAGATTTGGTGTCGGTGGTATAAGTGTTGGTTGATGATTTGGTGGTATAAGTGTTGGTTGATGATTTGGTGGCGGTGTTGATGTTTTGGTGCCGGTTGATGTTTTGGTGCTGGATGATGTTTTGGTGCCGGTTGATGTGTTGTTTTTTTGTTCTTTCCGGGTTTTCCTTTTTTGGTGCGTCCACTTTTTTAAGACAACAAGGCCTTTGCCACAATGCGGACAGTCTGTGGATTTCCGTGGAGCCTATGAATATATAAAAAAAATAATAAAAAAAATATAATACAAAAATATAATAAAAAAATATATTAAAAAAATATAATACAAAAAAATAAAAGTTTAAGTCTCTATTATTTCTCGACTCTATTATTTGAAGTATTTTACCTTCGTCGGTAATATCTTCCAAAAGAGTACTTGCCTTCAACACTTTTAAATTCCTATTACACACAAAGTATCGCATGTAAAGATTCTGGAATTTTATGAACAAATTGTCCTCAGGACAATATGTTGATAACAGTCCATTCTGTGGCAATTTTCCCTCATTAGTTCCAATAAATCGCTATTTGGTGCTACATTTACCGTTTCCCGGATTTTTTTTTCTAAAAATGATTTTCTTGTGGCTGGATTGTCTTTCCGCATTTCTCGAGATTAATTGATTTTTAAAGAGGTTCAACGGTTTCTCAATTATTTTGATGAAGTCGGTACTGTCAGTTTCCGCACTGTATACAGTATCTATATCATCTTCAAATAATTCGTTCAAATTGACGATAATTTTATCATCTGGTTCTGTAACGGTTCTGCTAAGACCGTCGGCAATGACATTTTCCTTGCCTTTTATATAAGATATATCAAAGTCGAATTCGTTCAATTTGATTTCCCATCTTTGGAGTTTCGAATTGGGTTCTTTTAAATTACTTAACCATACTAGAGGTCTGTGATCAGTTTTTATTGTAAATCGCCCTCCGAATAGGTAAGGTCGAAAATATTTCGTTGCCTAAACTATATCTAGAAGTTCTTTCTCTATAGTGCTATAGTTTTTCTTTTTTAGTGATAGACTGGCATAACAAATGATTTTGTCATTTTGCATTAATGCCGCTCCAAGGGCGAAGTTACTTGCGTCAGTTACCACAGTAAATTTCTTTGTTAAGTCAGGATGTACTAAGATCGGATCTGACTTTATTAGAAGTTTCAATTTCTCAAATGCGTTTTTGTAATCCTCATCTTTGAGGTTTATCTTTGCATTTTTCTTGAGATATTTCACTAGAGGTTACGCAACTTTAGAGTAGTCTTTTATAAATCGTCTTTAATAACCTGTTATTCCCAAAAATGATTTATTTTCCCTTTGGTTTGTTGGATCCGTTTTTATTGTAAATCGCCCTCCGAATAGGTAAGGTCGAAAATATTTCGTTGCCTAAACTATAGCTAGAAGTTCTTTCTCTATAGTGCTATAGTTTTTCTCGTGACCATTTAGTGATCGACTGGCATAACAAATGATTTTGTCATTTTGCATTAATGCCGCTCCAAGGGCGAAGTTACTTGCGTCAGTTACCACAGTAAATTTCTTTGTAAAGTCAGTATGTACTAGGATCGGATCTGACTTTATTAGAAGTTTAAATTTCTCAAATGCGTTTTTGTAATCCTCATCTTTGAGGTTTATCTTTGCATTTTTCTTGAGATATTTCACTAGAGGTTACGCAACTTTAGAGTAGTCTTTTATAAATCGTCTATAATAACCTGTTATTCCCAAAAATGATTTATTTTCCCTTTGGTTTGTTGGATCCGTTTTTATTGTAAATCGCCCTCCGAATAGGTAAGGTCGAAAATATTTCGTTGCCTAAACTATAGCTAGAAGTTCTTTCTCTATAGTGCTATAGTTTTTCTCGTGACCATTTAGTGATCGACTGGCATAACAAATGATTTTGTCATTTTGCATTAATGCCGCTCCAAGGGCGAAGTTACTTGCGTCAGTTACCACAGTAAATTTCTTTGTTAAGTCAGGATGTACTAAGATCGGATCTGACTTTATTAGAAGTTTCAATTTCTCAAATGCGTTTTTGTAATCCTCATCTTTGAGGTTTATCTTTGCATTTTTCTTGAGATATTTTACTAGAGGGTACGCAACTTTAGAGTAGTCTTTTATAAATCGTCCTGTTATTCCCAAAAATGATTTAATTTCCCTTTGGTTTGTTGGAAGTAGAATCTTGTCTATTGCTTCCACCTTTTTCGGGTTTGGTTTTATGCCTTAGGAACTCTGTTTCCTGCTATTATTGCATTCGTATTACAAATAGTTTCTCTGCTTTGCTCGTCAAGAGACTGTACTTGTAATTCAGTTAACTCCATCATTAGTGGAAGCATTACTGATAGAGTACTTCCTCCGTAGTTGTTGGCAAATTTTTGGACACGATATCTTCCTTCGGCTTGTCTTCTGGTGTTGTAATTGTGATCAATTTAATGCAAGAAAAGTTTATTTATTTTATTTTTTGGTTTATTTTTATAATAAACTATAAAAATTCATCAAAAAAAAAAAAAAACATACTTAAAATTTTTTTTTTTTTAATATTAAAAGTTCAAAAAAAAAACACAGCACAGTTGAAGCTTTTTATAAAATAAAAAATTCCAAAAGAAAAATAAAAAGCAACGGCTTAAAATAAAAATTTTTTTTTTGTTAAAAAGTAAAAAAAATTTGTTTTATTGCCACCAAGAAAAAAAAAAAAGCAATAGCTTAAAAAAAAATTTTTTTTTTTTTTTGTTAAAAAGTAAAAAAAAATTGTTTTAGTTGCCACCAAAATTTTCTGTTCTGCAGTAAAACACAGCGTATTGACGCTGTGTTTCTTCAGAATTATCCCCCATATTACTCCTATAGTAATATGAGGGATAATGAGGTACTTGCTGCGTGTACCCATATGGTAAATTTTGGAAATTGGAATTTATTGGGACTTGTTGGTAGTTTGGCACTTGTTGGTAATTTGGCACTTGTTGGTAATTTGGCACTTGTTGGTAGTTTGGCACTTGGTAGTTTGATGTAGGTTGTGTAGGTTGATGATTTGGTGTTGGTTGTTGATGATTTGGTGTCGGTGGTTGAAGATTTGGTGTCGGTGGTATAAGTGTTGGTTGATGATTTGGTGGTATAAGTGTTGGTTGATGATTTGGTGGCGGTGTTGATGTTTTGGTGCCGGTTGATGTTTTGGTGCTGGATGATGTTTTGGTGCCGGTTGATGTGTTGTTTTTTTGTTCTCTCCGGGTTTTCCTTTTTTGGTGCGTCCACTTTTTTAAGACAACAAGGCCTTTGCCACAATGCGGACAGTCTGTGGATTTCCGTGGAGCCTATGAATACATAAAAAAAATAATAAAAAAAATATAATACAAAAATATAATAAAAAAATATATTAAAAAAATATAATACAAAAAAATAAAAGTTTAAGTCTCTATTATTTCTCGACTCTATTATTTGAAGTATTTTACCTTCGTCGGTAATATCTTCCAAAAGAGTACTTGCCTTCAACACTTTTAAATTCGTAGTACACACAAAGTATCGCATGTAAAGATTCTGGAATTTTATGAACAAATTGTCCTCAGGACATTATGTTGATAACAGTCCATTCTGTGGCAATTTTCCCTCATTAGCTCCAATAAATCGCTATTTGGTGCTACATTTACCGTTTCCCGGATTTTTTTTTCTAAAAATGATTTTCTTGTGGCTGGATTGTCTTTCCGCATTTCTCAAGATTAATTGATTTTTAAAGAGGTTCAACGGTTTCTCAGTTATTTTGATGAAGTCGGTACTGTCAGTTTCCGCACTGTATACAGTATCTATATCATCTTCAAATAATTCGTTCAAATTGACGATAATTTTATCATCTGGTTCTGTAACGGTTCTGCTAAGACCGTCGGCAATGACATTTTCCTTGCCTTTTATATAAGATATATCAAAGTTGAATTCGTTCAATTTGATTTCCCATCTTTGGAGTTTCGAATTGGGTTCTTTTAAATTACTTAACCATACTAGAGGTCTGTGATCCGTTTTTATTGTAAATCGCCCTCCGAATAGGTAAGGTCGAAAATATTTCGTTGCCTAAACTATATCTAGAAGTTCTTTCTCTATAGTGCTATAGTTTTTCTTTTTTAGTGATAGACTGGCATAACAAATGATTTTGTCATTTTGCATTTTGGTGCTGGTTGATGTTTTGGTACCGGTTGATGTGTTGTTTTTTTGTTCTTTCCGGGGTTTCCTTTTTTGGTGCGTCCACTTTTTTAAGACAACAAGGCCTTTGCCACAATGCGGACAGTCTGTGGATTTTAATGTAACTTTTGAGTAAAGTTTAAGTATTTTTATTTAATCATAAATTTTTTTTTATTTACTTCACAGTTTAATGTAACTTTTGAGTAAGGTTTTAGTGTTCTTATTAATATTTTTAACTTAATTTCACTTTACAGTTTAATGTAACTTTTGAGTAAAGTTTTAGTATTCTTATTAATATTTTTAACTTAATTTTTTTATTATTCACTTTACAGTTTAATGTAACTTTTGAGTAAAGTTTTTGTATTCTTATTTAAGTAATTTTTGACTTAAAATTTTTTTTTTATTCACTTCACGGTTATTCTTAATTTACTTAGTCCTACTTAAGGGCTTTTCTAATTTTTTGTTTTTTAGTCCTACTTAAGGACTTTTTTAAATTTCTTTAGTCCTACTTAAGGACTTTTATTTTGTTTTAGTCCTACTTAAGGACTTTTTTTTTTAAAAAAAAATTTTTAATCCTACTTAAGGACTTTTTAATTTATTTCTTTTTTAATCCTACTTAAGAACTTTTTAGTTGGGCGCCAGTTTATTAAAACAACGTTTAATTTAGTTCGAGTGCTTGACTACGACTAAAAATCTAAGTCACTCATTCTTTATTTTAATAAATTTCTTTTTTGCTTAATTACAATAATTCTTTGTTTTAAAATTATAAAAAAGAAATACAAATAAGTGTCAGGTAAATTTAGTAGCAGACATAGCGTCAGCACTTTATAACTACAATTTTTTTATTTGTTATTTAATTGCGACACACTGTAATGTGAATCGCAATTGGGTCACAACATTATGGGAAGAGAATTTGTAAATCAACAAGACGCAGCAATTTTAATTTAGTTGGAATTTAATACATTTTATTTTTAGGTTTTTGAACTTAACTAGAAATGTGCAAAATTAATAAAATTGTTGTTAACTTATATACGGTATTCACTTATATTTATATTTCTTTCATTAGTTCCGACCAAATTCAAGTTTAATTGCTATTTCCATTTGTACACTATGTACTGTGAGTATTCACCACTACACTGTTCTGTCCAGTTAACCTTTCCAGTAATGTGAAAGTTAGAATCCTGGCGTTGTTGTATCTGTCTTGTAGAATTTTCCAAGCTGTTGTGAAGTTGTCTTCGATCGGTGATAAATGCTGGATGAGACTGAACTTCTCCCTTAACATGTTTTTTCAGGAACCACATCTTTTTTATAGCTGGGATTGGCTTCTTGTGGATCATTTCGTTAAAAAGGTCGTAAAAAGACTGCCATTGTAGATATTCGCCATTAAAAGGTTGTATTGTTACCTTTGGCAAATAAACTGTTAAGTCTCATGGTGTTGATCTGAGACTTTCTTGAATTCCTTCGTTATATTGTCCCAAATTGACGCCTCTGTGGCCAAGTATTGTTCCAGATCATATTCATTATCTTCGGCGCATATTTTGTTATGCAACAGTTTTTAAATGGATTTCTATTTGCCTTAATATTGTAGCCATATAAATGTTGGTTCTGCTTGCGCTGTCCGCCAGTATGTTGTCCAACATGTTGTTTATGGTTGCGATGAGTGTCTGTTGTTTCATTACTAGCCCTTATTTTGCAGGTTGTAATGAAATTTCCGTTTTATAGTCTTGAATTGTAGATGTTAACTAAAGGTCATGTTCCGTATTTTTGGGTTGATTCACTGACGTTGTGGCCCTTAAAATCTTAACGATGCCTTCTTTTTCATATACAATGTTGCTATACCGCTGACCTATACCTTCGTATAAACCACTTTTGAAATAGGGATGATCCTCGAAAACGTTCGGTAATCTTCGGATCGTGTTGTTCGTTTTTTCAAACGTGTTCCACAATATGGCTAGTTCGCTGGCCTTTTGGCTGTAATACAGTGGATGCTTTAATCATCATCTCTTTGTGAAACTTGTTGTCATGTCCCACTCCTAAGAGTGTTGCCACCTCCGATTCCTGACACACTGGTAACTGACAATGGGTGCGCCGCTAAGTCTCGTCGGGCTTGGGCGGGTGTTCGTTGCAGGAAGCGGACATGGACACAGCTATACTGTACCAGTGCTATGACAAAACCAAACCGGATCATAAAAGTGGTGGGGGTTTAAAATGTTTAAATCGAATCATCAAAGTTAGGTTTAGATGTTAAAAACCTGAGGAGGCCCTCCCACAGTATCAAACCATACCATACCATGGTAACCAAAAACCTAAAAATTACGATTACCCCTAACGCATGCTTCATCTACCAAATACCTACCTGCCCTCCATCTGCCTATTCAGCCATCTTCATTGAAACCAGAAAACTGAATTTAAATTTAATATTCCATGAAAAATTCATATATTTAATTTTTCTTTTCAAAAAAGAATTTCTTAAATTTAACGCTTAAACAATTTAAACTTAATTGTAGGGCAAAGTTTAAAAACTAGCTTATTTTCGAAATTTCAAAAAACCTTTTTTTTCTGAAGTTAAAATATAAAGGTCAACAAATATTAACTATTAATTTCATTATTTTCGAAATCTTAACTCGAATTAAGCATGGACTAAAAAATCCATGAAAAAATTTTAAAACAACCTTAAAACCTAAATAGCGCTATTTTGGGGTCGGTGTAAAAAATTGTATTTAAGTATCGACGTTCGAACTAAAATTTCGAGGACAAAAATAAATCTTATAATATAAATCTTAAAATTTAAGATTTATGGCGGTAATATAAAATTTCCGATCGATAATTATAAATCTAAAATTGTAGAAATATATAAGGTAAATAACAATGTATAAATATGTATAATTTTCTTAAATATATTAAGAAAAGTTATTAAACTTTAAAATTTGATTCAAGGTTGGTGATGTGTTTAACAAAAATCTACCGGTTATTCACAAAAATATAATGTATCACTTAAAATTCACAATCCATAACTATTCAACCAGAACTATAAGCAGATCCAATATCAATAGAAATTTGACTTGTTAATACTCGATCTTAGGTCAATTAAAACGAGCAGGCCTTTAATCTAGCCTAACGAAAGCCGATTGATTTCCGTTCAAAAGTCGAAATAATTGGTGAATTGTAGCCCGTTGTCACAATTAGAACTGGAATTTGTTATAAATTACGATTTTATACAACAATTCTGTTTTTTAGTTTCGTTAAATGTAATCATAATACTTTGGCTAAATGTTACGAACACTTTGGCTAAAGGTTACGAAAACTTTGGCTAACTGTTACCCAAAAAAATTTTAGCTAGACGTTATAAAAACTTTAGCTAAAAGTTACAAAAAAAACTTTAGCTAAAAGGTACAAAAAACTTTAGCTTAACGGCATGAAAACTTGGAGCTAAACGTAGAGAAACGTTCGTCATATGTTATCAAAAATTTAGCCAAACGTTATGCCAAACTTTCGCCAAATGTATCATAGACTTTCGCTTAACGTTACAAAAACTTTAGCCGAAAGTCACAAAAACTTTAGCTAAACGTTAATAAAACTTCAGCTAAATGTTATAAAAAATTTTAGCCAAACGTGACAATAAAAACTTAAACTTAACGTTATAGAAATTTTAGCCAAATGTTTTGTAAACTTTCAAAAAAAATTATTTAAAATTTTCCTGGAGTGAGAGTGTTACCTTTTATTCAATATTCACGAATCGTCAGGGTTCAAATTAGTTTTCAGTATATAATCACGAAAAACAAATCTAGAAAGATTAAAACAAAACACGATTTTGTCCCACTGTCCACAGAACAGTTTGACCATATATTCCCCCTTGGGAGATATCGATTTGTATAACCGTATAACAAAAGTTATTAAATTTAATGTTTCTGAAGAACGCAACTTAAAAATTTTAAAAAAAACACCAAATTTTTAACCACAAATCAAAATATCGTGTGACGTCTAAGCTAGGCTTACCGAAAAGATCAATTTAGATATGTTATCATATACGCGGTATAAAATACTTTATGTACAAACTTTATGTACTCAAAAACTTTTTAAAACCTAGCCGAATAAATTTAACTTTATCTTACGTTTATGCTTCAGGTATAACACCCTTTTTATACAAACTTTTCGTATAAACGATAAAAAACCAAACGCGCGATTGAAATTGTCAAAATTTATAAAATAAAACCCAAAATTTAAATCGACTCAACCCGTATAAACTTTTTACGTTGCCAATTAAACTCACTATGAAATCTACTTTCCCGTCCCTGGATTCGTTAACACAAAATTTCACTCTTACGGCCATTTTCACAATGTATGATTAAAAGTAAACGTGAACTTTAATCGCAAGTTAGGTAAATTTTAATTTCACAATGTACGATTAACTCTTAACTGACACTATTTAACAAAAAAGATGCTGTTAAATATAACCAAACAAACTTTGTCGGTTAGCATCTTAATTGTCAGAAAAATAATAAAAGAAAATGGAAAAACAACATTTATATTTCTGTAATATTTTTTATTTCAAAAATGTAAGGAACAGAAAAAGAATTTTTGCACGGCGTGATCACTTCTCTTTAGCTGATGAAGAATTTAGACAAATATATAGAATATCAAAGTCCACAGCAGACTACGTACATTAAATGTGCAGCAACTAGGTAAGGTGTCTCAAAATTTTCTATTATCAAAAAATAAAAAATATTTGCTCAATTTCCTATATAGAAATCGTGCACTATCACCTATAGAAAGGCTGTTGTTGACCTTAAGGTTTTACGCTACAGGCAGCTTCCTGATCGTAGTAAGCGATTATTGTGGAGTATCTATTGCAACAGCTAGTCGCGTTGTAAAAAAAGTGTCCAAAGCAATTGCAAAACTTTCAATGAAATTTATAACAATGCCAGATTCTCAGCAGAATATGAGTCAATATGCAATGTCATATTTTTATGACATTGCAAAGTTTCCAAAAGTAATAGGAGCTATAGATTGTACCCACGTTAAGATACAATCTCCTGGAGGAATTGATGCAGAAATTTTTAGATGTCGTAAAGGTTATTTTTCATTGAACAGTTTATTTAATTTATTGCATTTTATGATATTTATTATACATACATATATATGTAAATTATTTATAGGCTATTTGCAACTCTAACCTAGAAATAATGGATATAGTAGTCAGATGGCCTGGATCGGCCCACGACAGTTATATTTTTAATAACAGTCGGATTAAAGCTAGATTTGAAAGTGGAGAGTTTGGATCCTATTTACTTTTAGGCGATGGCGGCTATGGTGTTAAGCCATATTTGGTGACACCATTAGGCAACCCACAGTCTGAGGGAGAAAAATTATACAACGAGTCACAAATTAGAACACGAAATGTAATAGAAAGGTGTTTTGGTGTTTTGAAGCGTCGTTTTGCAGTATTTTCTTTGGGAATAAGGGTATCCCTTGACTCTACTATGGCAATAATAGTATCGTGTGCTATTTTGCACAACTTATGCCGGCTTCTAAAAGATGTTAATGACTTTGATAACTATTCCGTATCAAGTGATGAAGAGGAAATTACAGCAGATCGATTTTCTAGTACACGAAATTAAGTTCATTAATTTGCAGATTATGTCTCTCTTCAGCTCTTCTGTCCTCATTGTCGAAAAATGACGTTTGCTTGTCCAGCAGCTGATCACTTTTATCGGGAAAAGCACACTTCTTAAAGTTGAGCTTTTCAGACTTCTGCTTCTTTAATTTTAAGGGGTTCCATTTACTCCATGAGTTGGACTAAAACAAAAGAAATATAAAAAGATAGAGCTTTAAATATTTAGATAGATTAAGATGTTGTTAAATAAATATACAGATAGGTAAAATTAATATTAATATTTTAAGATAAAAAGTATATAGTAAGATAAATATTTAAATAGGTAAAATATAGTCGGATAAATATTCAGATATATAATAGAAATAGTAAGATAAATAAATATATTGACAGTTAGATGAATATTGAAATAGATAGATAGTTAAATAAATAAACGATTTACATACCTTATCATCAATTTCTGTTTCTACTGATTTGAAATTAAGGTCAACCTCACACTCGTCCTCTAAAATATCAATTTCGATTGCACTTTCATTTTTCTGTTTGTCTGAAAAACTAATAATTAGTATAAGTATGTATTTTAATGACACACAATCTTACACATATCGGAATCAAAATCATTTAGCAGACCTGTAGCAGATTTTCCTAACAATGAGGCAATCCTTTCCTCATTATTAGTTACCTTACTACAGTACGGGCCTCCACCGGTCTTGTACAACTGATTTCTGTGGACCGATATAGCTGTTTTTGCCTTTCTTTTCATGTTCTCATATTTTTCTCTGAGATGTTTGGGTGTTCTTATTGAGTGGCTTTGAGATCCAAATTCTTCGGCGATTTTTTCCCAAACGTCTCTTTTTTGTTGCCAAGTCACTTCGTTGTTTTTTTTGTTTTCCAAAATATTGGAATATTTCTCTGCCAACGAGGTCAACATGTCTTCTTCCTGAGACGTGAAGTTGGAAGCTCTAAATATACGTGATTAAAAAATTAAAGACGGCTTGTATTCTATATATTAGTAACAATTTCTTACCTTGCTCGCTTTGTTTTAGAAACATCCATGCTGGCATTATCAATGGGCGATACGCATTCAAAATCGTATTCCTCCATGCTTACGTTGATGTTCTGTTGATAAGAAAGATATAAATTATTGTCCAGATACCCGTGGATATTGCATTTCACAAAAAAATATAAACCAAACAACAAATCTAGACATTTTCCTAAATACTTTTCGATGAAAAACGATAGTAATTGTTGTTTAGTTTGTTTCTTGTGCAATGTATGTATACATTTTACACTTACCTTAATATTTCCTAGTATTTTAATTTTTCCAAATGCTGCACGATGTACTTGTTGTATGGATTTTTCTTTTTTTCTTTGATGCCGCCTGCTTAGAAAATTTTTAGTCTATCATTACACTATTTTTCGTAAACAAATACATGCAGTATTGCCATACTTTCTACTGCATGATTTTGTTAAGTAACCGAATGATGGTGAAACGTAAATCGGTAACCATTGGTTAAATGGTCCCTGTTAAGCAAACCGACAATTAGTTCATTTTCCGATAAAAATGAAATAATTGTACATTGTGAAAAGGGCCGTTATTCGTATAAATTATATCAGTTTACAACTTATAATTTAATATATAATTATCACTAAAAACCCGATTTTTTCATAAAATAACTACAATGTTAAACGACCTATGGTCCACAACACTACTTTATATTTGTGTACTTATCTGACTCCAAACTTCGCCCAGACTGTCCATTTAGATCTTCTCTTGACTTTTCGGCCGCTGATAATGTTGACAATAGTTGTAGTTGATTATTAGTGATTTTGCTGGTTATCGTTGGCAAAGATGTTGACGGTATTCGTTGATAAGTGGCAAAGATGTTGCAGATACTTCTTATTTTGTTTTTCGTAGTTTTTGTTGCAACCACTCTTTGTACTGCATTTAGAGATTGTTCAACATTTGCTGATATTTTCACAGCAGCCACAATTTATCTGCACCAAATTTACCTTAGTATTCGCTGATGTTTTTTATTACAAATTATACTCCGTCGGATGATTGTGAGGATAGAAAAACTTTCTCCTTCGCTGTTTTATTTGTTTTTTTTTTTTTTTTTTTTGCTTTTTCCTTCACTTGCGTTTTTTTTTTTCGCATCCACTGCCAGCTGATAGTTTATGAGTGGTGAATTTTGTATTTGGGAGGGTTGCCACGGTATGTTAAACGAATATATTTTAGCGATTTAGTTTCGGCCGACGATTTAGTGATCTGATGACGTTTTTTCTTTATATTCTAATAATTTATACATCCATATGTCCACGCTAATGATTTAGGCGCAGACGATCCACTTGTTGAAACAGCCTTATTGTTTTAACATGTTTTTTTTTTTTGATGTCACTATTATCGTTGTAAATCACTAAACGTACCTGCCTCTTTTATTTATTCCTGTGGCCCAGGCATATATTTTTATCCACAGCAGTGAGTCCTCCGGTCTTCCAAAAGGTGTTTTGGCCAACTCCAATGGGCAAGTATACCCTTACGTCTTCCGATGCGAAAATTTACGCTACAATCGCTTGGCTTAATCGGTGTGCAAAGGGTTTTCTGCTATTTTGGTAGACAAATTTTTTAAAATGTTGTAAAAACAGCTGACTCCACTGCTGGTGACAGTGTATTCTTGGTTTTTCCTTATGGATGACGGCAAAATTTAAAAATTCTTTTCACAATTGGCTAATAATTTTTGCCAAGTGAAAGCAAAATGGTGACTCCATTATTTCCATACCATAAATCCTCCTTTACAATTTAACTCACCTCCCAAGAGTTTTAATGTCACGATGAATTTGGATTATTTTCCTTCACATCAAGTGTTAAAAAAATACGTGTTCTCCCATTGGAGTTTTACCGGAAAAAGAAAGTTGCACGGCCATTTGCAACATAGTCATAAAAGTGGAACACTACATTGTATCAATATATCCTCTTTCTAAAAATTAAATAATATTACTCAAAACTCCCATTATTTAGAAATACCGCTGTTAAAATCATTTACATTGCATATTAAAGCGTTCAAATTGTATATCATAAAAACAATGATTCGATGAATACCTCGTTTTGTTGGGACGTTGAGCTGGTTCAAAACGTTTACCTTGGTTTGTTTCCCTGGAACAGGTGCTGACGGTCTCTCACAAATGCCGGTTGTCGCCCGTTGCGTAGTGTTTCGGTTTCCCCTCAATACACAAAAAAAAACTTGGTTTCTTTTATTATTTTTTATTTATATTGATTTGTTTCACTTATTTCTTTTATTTATACAAATTTAATTTTACAAAATTTTGCTTTTAGTTTTTTTTCTTAGTCTTTTTTCTTTCACTTTTTTCTTCTTCACTTGCTGCTCTGTGCAGTTGACTTAAAAAATTTTCAACCAGTAACAAAAAAAACGAGTGAAGTAACCTAATGGTTACTTGGTTCTCGGTACCCACTAAAGGTCCGAGTTCAGTGAAACGGATATTGAACGCCGTCATCAGCAGGCCGTCACGCTGTTCCCTGCTATGGTTAGCTGCCACACCACAGCAAGCAACCGCAAACGTCTGCCGATAACGACGCCAACATACCGCCCACCTTGCAACAATAGTGCAAAAGACGAGAAACGGGCCATACAGAGCAACATGTAAAGAAAAATAGGAGAGAAAAAAAAAAATCAATTATTTTATTGAATATAAAATTTAGATAATTTAATATTCAGATTGCTAGTTTAATACATTTTAGAGATCTGTAGCGCAGAAATTCAAAATTAACACAAAATTCAAAATGTATGAGTACGTTTAATAAGAGAAATGTAAGTAACAAAGTCAATAAAGCGCTTCGTAGAGCCATAAAAAACAAAAAAAAAATTCAAAGTTTAAGAATTCATGAAGAAACGCTCGGTAGAGCGAGAAAAAGAGTTATTTTGTGATTTAAAAAAAAAAAAAAAAAACTTATTTAAAAATAACTACATACGAATAGGAATAAAAAACTTGTATTGAGATCTCGTTTCCTTTTCAAATTCATTGAGAGATCAAATTAGAAGGAATTCATTAATTAACTAATACTTTTAGTATAAGAGCCACGGAGTAGCCACTTTACTTCTCCAATCCGGGTATGCGTGAGGCCTTTTTTCCCTCGCCAAAATACGCCTGCCCAAAAATCGTCTCTTGTGAATAAATTTGGCCAGGTCGACCACTAGCTGGCCCAATTAGAACTTGTTTGGTAACATCAGCGCCAAGGATCATGGAACAGCGCATCACGTCGAACCACCACATATCTGCTTCATCAATGTCAGCCATTTGACCCCGTGTTCGAGTCCATTCTCGTTCAATACGCGTTTCAGGGTTGAACTTGTATTTTCGGTCCTCTACAGCGCACACGACATCAATGCGGCGTTTTTCGTAGCAGCGATGGTAGAGTGTCACTGTGGTACGACGATCTTTGACCAAGCATCCCAAGCGCACAGTCTCAGCGATAGTAATTGAGGATCGGGCTGCGTTAGGGTCTATTAATAGGCGCGTTTCACTAGCGCGCGCGCCAGGATGAGTGATCGCTCTTACTTGGGCTGTCATTCCGAACCAGACCTTTCCTGCGGGCATCGGGTGCAGCAAACTGTTATGGTCTTGCATGCAGCGGTGGCAACGATCGATACTGCGACAGTGCGGTAGGCGGTGAGATTGCGCCAGGCAGTTGATACAGAGGCCGTGATGGGCCACTGCTCTTAACTTCTCCTCTAAGGTCATCACCAGGAATCGCGTGCATTGTCGTACAGCGTGCAAACGGGAGCATAGCGGGCAACGAAAATTAGCATTAAAACGCCCGTCACACATCTTGGAGCTACATGAAAAAGGAGCATATATTAGATTGACGAAGAAAGGGAGTTAGGATTAGAAATTATTGTGGAGAGCTACGTGGCAAAAGCACCAGTTTGTGGATTGGCCGGGTGATTACGCCATTTTGCGTTTTTAGTTCTGCTACTCGAACTTTCTTATCAGAACCTGGATGAACTTTCAAAACACGACCTAAACGCCACTCTGAGAGACAAGCAGGTTCACTTTTAAGGACAACAAGATCATTTTCTTTAACATCTATTTGCGGAGTTTGCCATTTATTACGTTTGTGCAGCTCTTTTAAATACTCCTCTTTCCATCGGTGACAAAGTTCTTGGTGTAGAGCCTTAATTTTTCGCCATCGATTAGAGATACTGAGAGGGGAAACTACTTCTTCTGGTTCTGCCGGAGAAAGTAGAGAAGACCCTATCAAAAAGTTACCTGGAGTAAGAGCAGACAAATCTTCGACGTTTTCAGACATAGGCCCGAGCGGACGCGAATTGAGACACGCCTCTATTTTGGCCAATAGCGTGGAAAACTCTTCAAAAGTGTATTTCATCTGACCAGCTGTCTTTTTAAAATGCATTTTCAGACTTTTAACGCCTGCCTCCCATAACACACCCATATGTGGGGCTGCTGCAGGAATAAAGTGCCAATCTAACCGCTGATGACCATATTTTTCGACAACCGTGTCACGTAGCTCTTTCACGTGCTTCGAAAAGTTCGCCTCGATTTCTCGCGCAGCTCCAACAAAATTTCTACCATTATCAGAGAAAATACAACTGGGGTAACCACGACGAGCAATAAAACGTGCAAGGGCGGCTAGAAAGGCAGGGGTAGACAAATCACTGACGGCTTCAAGGTGAATCGCCTTTGTAGAGAAACAAATGAAAAGACACACATAGCCCTTTGTAATTCGACAATATCGGCCGGTAAAACTTTTGATTTCAAACGGACCCGCGAAGTCAACACCGGTGTTCGTAAAAGGCCGACTTAAGGTAGATCTTTCTTCAGGTAACGCTGCCATAATTTGAGTTTGAAGTTTTTTACGATGCAGAACGCAAATTTTGCAATTATGAATGACTGTTTTTATAAGATTTTTCAATTTTATAATCCAGCACTCCTGCCGAACAACATTTAGCACCAAACGAGAGCCCCCGTGATGAGTTAGCTGGTGAACATTTTCAACATACAGACGAGCCAGCCTACTGCCATATGCAAGTATAATCGGATGTCGTTCATTGTAGGACAAACAAGTGGAAGAAACAAGACGACCGTTAGCTCGAATAATATTATCTTTGTCCAAAAAGGGCGTAAGGGGCAATAAAACACTTCGCGATTCGATTTTGTTCTGCGAGGTCAGGCAATTAAACTCCTTCGGGAAATAATGTTGTTGCGACAACGAAAAAAGTCGATTTTTTACGAAGCTTAATTCATTTGCCGAAATTCGCAAAGAGTCAAATTTGCAACTTTTGCGTTTCTCTTTATGAGTTAAAAGAAAAAATCGGAACATATATGCTATCACTCGATATGCTCGGGGCAAACTTGAAAAACGATCGAGGATATCTTCTTTCTCCTCCGATCTAGCAATAAAAGTCTGCGCCTTTTTTGTCTCTTCTGCAGTTTCAAACTCTGCAACGCCTACGGGCCACAAAGATTTTTCAGAATTTAGCCAATCAGGGCCCTGCCACCAAAGCTTATTTTCTCCTAACTCCGAAGGGGTCAGCCCCCGGGTTGCTAGATCGGCAGGGTTGTCGCCAGACGACACATGAAACCAATTCAAGTTCCCTACTTTTTCGAGTATAGTGGCTACTCTGTTAGCCACGAAAGTTTTCCAACTACATGGTGGTTTTCGTAGCCAGGCGAGGACTATAGTTGAATCGGACCACAAATATATAGAATTGGAATTTATTTTAAAAGAAGGGATACCACTGTCGACTAAATTCGCCAAAAGAACCGCACCACATAACTCTAGCCTTGGTAAAGATGGCCTTTTTACTGGAGCAACTTTCGTTTTACATACGAGCAAATTCGTATAAACTTTGTCTCCAAGGGCAACTCTGACATAAATTGCGGCTGCGTATGCCAACTCAGATGAGTCACAAAACCCATGAAATTGCACCTCACAACTAGGTGAATATTGAACCCAACGTGGAAGTTTAATTGTTTCAATATCTTTGTAATTTTGCACAAAATTCTGCCATTTTTGCAAAGCCACTGGCTTGATAGCTTCGTCCCAATCTATTTTATCAAGCCACATTTGCTGCATTAAAATTTTTGCAGTAATTACCACTGGAGCTAACCAACCCGCTGGATCGAACAACCTAGCAATTATTGACAAGACCTCTCTTTTCGTGTAAGACGTTTTGAGTTGTAAACTTTCAGTGGTAAAGAAAAATACGTCCTCTGACGCATTCCAGCGGATACCCAGCGTTTTCGTAGTACTTTTATCATCGAGCGACAAAAAAGATGAATTTAATAAATGCTGTTGGGGCAAAATTTCTTTTGAGTTAGAAGTCCATTTACGTAACTCAAAACCACCCATTTCTAAAATACCAATTAATTGGTCACGCGAAGCTAAAGCATCAGACAAAGAATGTGCTCCAACTAAAGCATCATCCACATACATACATTCGCGCAAAATTTGTGCACCTAAGGGAAACAGCCGCTCTTCATCATCAGCCAACTTAAGCATTGTCCTAAGAGCCAAATAAGGGGCACAATTTACGCCAAAAGTAACCGTATTTAATTGATAATCTTCAATTTCACCTTTTTCAGAGCTACGAAAAACTATTTTTTGGAACTTTCTATGTTCAGGCTTAACCAAAATTTGGCGATACATTTTTGAAATATCCGCATTGAATACAAACTGAAAAAATCGCCATTTTAAAATCAAATTTACTATTTCAGCTTGCAAAACAGGGCCAGTGTACAACAAATCATTTAAACTAAATCCATTAGGCGAAGCACATGACGCATTGAAAACGACTCTTAATTTTGTAGTCGTACTTTCAGGCTTAAATACGCCGTGATGAGGTAAATAATGACAAGGATCACCTCCAGTACCTTGTACTTTTTCCATATGTCCTAACGCTAAATATTCTTTAAGGACCTCATCATATTGAATCTTATTATCAATATTGCGCATTAAAGCTTTTTCATTTCGTAAAAACTGGCTTACTGCTATATGCCTATTGGGACCGAGCGACTCAAAATTCTCCTTAAAGGGCAGACTAACGATGTATCTCCCTTCAGAATTTCTCGTGGTAGTAGAACGATAAATCTCCTCACATTTTCTATCGTCTTTAGATAAAAACTGCCTTTGAGAAACTTCTTCTAACTCCCAAACTTAATCAATTGGTCATCAGTAGAAATCCTTGTCATAAAGGATACTTTAACCGTTGGAGACGGGGTATTACTGGGCGTTGGACCAGTAAAAATCCAACCAAAAATTGTTTCTTGGGCAACGAGTGTTTCAAAAACCCCATGCTGTACCCCTTTCATAAGAATCGATGGATACAGATCGCCACCCAACAAAAGATCCACAGGACCACTTTTGTAAAACTCTGGATCAGCATAATCGAGTTTTGGAATATCTGCGCCCCCTTTAGGGCTAAAAGAATGTGTGGGAATACTTCCCGTAATTTTAGGAACAACAAGAGCCTCCATATTAAGGGCATAATTTGGATTAGAAATAGGACAAATTTTAAAAGTCGCAATTTTTCTTGAGATACTAACCAATTCTTCACCCAGACCAGTAACTGAAGCTTCAAGAGGCACACAGGGCAATCTTAATAATTTTTGTATTTTCTCAGAGACAAAACTTTCGTCCGAACATGGATCTATTAACGCTCTTACTTTGTGCGTAGCACCAAAATTGATAATATTTAACCATGCTGTAGCTAACATCACCTTTTTCGCAACAGAAGTGTGATGAGTTTGGACGACACCTGATGGACCGGCAGTATTTGTGGACTGTAATTGACTTGCCCCATTAACATTTTCGACCTGTCTTGCTTGACCCTGATTATTATTATTAGTATTGAAATCTCTGTGCAAGAGCGTATGGTGTTTCTTTTTGCACTTTGAGCAACAATTTTGACTTCTGCAATCACCGTACATATGGCCACTAGTAAGGCAATTGAAACAAAATCTAAATTTTTTCAAAGTTGAAACCCGGTTTCTGTAGTCCATATTCAAAAATTTAGCACATGAAACTATTCTATGGTTTTCTTTGCACAGTTTGCACTGAATTGGGTCAGCTTTAGTGTGATGGGCTTTAAATTGTCTAACTTTGGGTGCTGAATTATTATTGCCATTACTAGAGCCAGGTTGGGAACTACTGGCGACATTATTAGTTGCAATAATGTCAGAAACACTTTCAAGAGCATGAAATCTATTCGTGAGAAAAGAATTTAATTTATCCCATTTGGGAACCTCTGTTTTATTTGTTATTGACTGCTCCCAAAGATTTAAAGTTCGTTCCGAGAGACGCGATGAACATTGAAATACAAAAATAGGGTCCCACGATTCAATATCAACCTCATATAATTTTAAAATCGCCATACAATTATTTATCTCCCTTTGCAACCTTTTAATTTCAGCTGCTGAATCTTGTACACAGGGCGACAAATTAAAAAGAACTTTTAATTGGCTGTTTATCAAAACGCGTTTATTTTCGTATTGTGTTTTTAAATTGCTCCACGCAATCTCAAAATTTTCACCCGTTAAAGCTACGTTTCTATTAATATCACGGGCCTCACCATCCGTTTTCCTAAAGAGGTAAAAAAGTTTTTCAACTGGGCTAAGTCTCGTATTATTTATATAAATTGCCGTAAACATATCTCTAAATGTAGGCCACGTAACGTAATCCCCATAAAAAATTTCAGTATCGCACGGAGGGACCGAAATTGAACTACAAAGATTGGGAACCACTGGCTCCACATTTTCATGGCTTTCCTTTAATGTGCCCTCTCTAGCTTTTGAAAGTATATTAAGGCAACGAACGTATGATTTTCTAACTTGTGGGTGTTTTGTTTGGACTACTACTAACTCTTTTTTCTTCTCCACTGTATCTGCTGAACATTCTTCATACAGTTTTTTATATTTAGTCCAAAATTTTCCTAATTCACTTTTCTCAAACTCGAAGGCATCTTTAGAGTAATTAGAAAAGTCTTCTTCGATTAAAATTGTTTCAAAATTAATCACGTCTTCTGCCGCACGCATATATTTTTCAAAAATCGACATTTTGTATTTTAAAATTTAGAAAAAATACCGATTGACAAACCATACGGTCTAGACCCACGGTAATCCGGTTGCCTCTGATAGTTATGTGAGGGATTAAAACTCAATTTATTCCTAGCCTGCCCATAAAATATATTCTGCTCCTTTATACAAAATGACAGAGCCACTGCCAGGGAGTCTGGCCTCATTGCCCTAATGGATGAACCCAACGGTTCTCTCAGGTTGGTCAGGAAGGAATTGAGGCACATTTCCGCAAAAAGATAATTCTTAGCTCTAATGACGTTATTGTCCCTTTCGTGAATCAGGATATTATTATATAGTGTTGATTGAATTTCAATCACTTCACTGTAAAAAGCCTCTACAGTCTTATTATCCTGTCTTATCGAATGTAAATCCCGAATAAGGGACGCCTCTGTTCTCTTATCAGAATAATGAAGAATTAAGTTATTCTTTATGTCATCCCATACAAGTGGGGTGCCATACATGTTCAAGACTTCGTTTGCCTTGTCCACCACTTTGTTCCGAATGGCCCTCAAAAGTATCTGGCCATAAGGGGTGTTATCCGTGCCCCTGATATGGAGAAGTATTTCCTCCACATTATCGATAAATTCAAACAAGAGTTTTCGGTTCCCATCATATTTTGGCAAATCTTTGATGGCGTCCGGAATCCGTAAGGAATTGAAAATATCTCCATGTCCGACAGCAACGTTGTCGTTTGTACCATTTGGTACGAATTGTGAACCATGTGGACCAGTAGCCTCGGTCATTTTGGCAAGTTCCAATTGAATATTTTCCGGAATAGCCTCTAGGGATTTGCTTTTAAACAATTTAGAATAAGGGGAGAATTTCTTCGAAAATTAAGAAATTATAGATTATTATTGTTCCAATGGAACATCTGTTGTAAATATTTCTAAAAACAGGCAAGGAAAACTTCTTCACCGAAAAAAAAATCTAACAGTAATTATTTAAACACTTCAAAACACTTCCAAAATTTTCTGTTTATAAAAAGCAAATTCTGAGTTGTAATGAGTTTCAACATATATAAAAAAAATTTCCACAGAGTTTGGAGTTTTCACTTTCCAATAAAATTTCAAATATTTATTGTCACAAACAACCCTCGTATGAAGATAGCACTACTGATGAACTGCGACACTGGTAACTAACAATTATGCGCAGCTATAGCTCGTCGGGCATGGGCGGGTGTTCGTTTGCAGTCATCAGATAGTTTACACAGTTAAGTGTACCAGTGTACCACTAAAAAAACAAAATCAAAATTGCAGGGGCTCCAAGACCAAGTCATATTGTCCGCTAAAAGTAATGGATTACGCTGTTATTAATCCCATGGCTCCCTCCCTCAGTATTCCGAGAACACCGAACCGTAGTATCCAAAAGCCAGAAATTCATCGAATACCCCTAAATCTATGTTGCACTACAGCATACCTTACCTTATCTTCACTATTTAATCAGCCATTATTCTTCAGATAAACAAAATTTGAAATTTATTTTTTTACAATTATAATATTCAACAATTTATTCATATTTTCCTGAAATTAATTCATTTATAACCTAAAATTTGCTTAAGGCACATAATACCAAAATTAACGATAGATACATAAGCTTAAACGACTAGCTTATTGTTAGCTTAAATTGGACTTCAAAAAAAATTATGCCTAAACCCGTAGTTTTATAAAATCTTATGACACTATCGAAACCTTAGTTCACAAAAAAAAAAACAGACCAAAAACGGCTGATATACGCCAAAACGACGAAACCTACCTACTTTAGCGCTAATGAAGGTTAAATTTCGATGGTCCAAATTGATGACCTCATAAGTAATAATTTCGAACTAAAATTCCGTAATTCTTATAATTTGGACATGACATGGGTATAAATAATGTTAACAATACTAAGTGTCATGATCACTTTAATAAATAGTTGTATGTAAACGTTTTTTGATTTTTAAAGGATCTTATCATTTTATGGAAATATATTCTAAAATCCTTTTTATTTAAATTATTTTAATAAAAAAAATGTCTGTCAAGATTTACCAAGTTTTTTTTTTTTACTACACTTAAATATGATTTTAAGTTTTGATACACAACATAAACCAAAAGTAATAATTACGACTTCAAACGATACCGAAAATAAATTCCGAAATATCTCTGAACTTTACTCCCGGTAAGATAGATTAAACGTTTTTTGATTTCTAAAGGATCTTATCATTTTATGGAAATATATTCTAAAATCCTTTTTATTTAAATTATTTTAATAAAAAAAATGTCTTTGTCAAGATTTACCAAGTTTTTTTTTTTACTTTTTATGTAAGCAAGTTACGAACCAAATATTTGACACTAATTATGGCATTTAAATTTGTTTAAACATAAATTCTAAATAATATAGCTACTAGAGAATCTACTCTTTTAATTATCTGGCATTGTTTCAACTGATGACGTAGATTTACAGCTGCAATTATGGGTGTAGGGTTGAAGCACGTTGATCCAAAAGGAAAACACAATAAACGACGACGTCTTTCTGTTGCTGCCAACCAATCGTTTTTTTTCTTAGTGTTTGCTGTCCACTTGCTGCTGCCAACCAATAGTTTTTTCTTTGCTTTTTGTATGCTGTCCACTTGCTGCTGCCAATCAATCGTTTTTTTTTCTTAGTGTTTGCTGTCCACTTGCTGCTGCCAATCAATAGTTTTTTTTCTTATTTGCAAACTTATATTTTCCTGCTGGATCTTACACATTACATGCAAATAGCACGTTTCAACCCCGTTTCTTCTGTATGTACTTCAGTGATGACAACGATGGTCAATATTTTGGTGTTTTATCGATTTTTTTTTTTTTCTTCAATAAAATTGTGGCTGATGAGCTACGGTTGTACTGGCGACGGTGTTGTGCGTTTACAACTTGCACTAGCAGGCACTTTTATATAATATGCCTGTAAAATCAGGTTCCCTTGCTTTTGCTGTCTATCATGCTGTCTATGGGTGCTCCCCGGAAAAACAATGTGGCGAGACCACCAGCCGTCTTGGTTAAAATGTAATCCCACGGTCTTGTGCCGTAATTTCTCACAAAATTACTACAGATTAATCCGCACTTTATTACCAAACGCAAATAAAGGTGTTTACCATTGCTGATGGCCGCCACATTCAAGGATACATGGCATAAAAAGTTTACGCCTTCTTCAGCAAACTTTAATCCCCGAATTTTTCAACGCCCGTAAATGTAAATCCAATGCAAATTACAAATCTATACAATTTAATACTCAGCGATTCAAAAAAATGCGTGTGACCTGCACGGCCATTACCGGAAAAAAACGATTATCAAAATTGGCTTTTACCATTTGACATTTGTCAGACAGTGCGGCTAACCTTGCAATATGCAAATTACCATGAACTGCAGCCAACTTTGCTTTTAATAAATACAACACTGCACTTCCGTACAGCAGAGTTGTATTTCCAAGAAAACATTAAAAAGGCAAGGCTGCCAAGTCAAAACAAAATTTAAATAAATTCCTAAAAATTTTAGACCGGTACATTATGGAATTTTCCAAACGAAGATTGATTATCTTTCACGAAACAAACAAAAAACAAAAAAAACACTCGAAATTTGCAATATTCTCTGGTAAATTTTAACTAATTTATAATTTTTTTTTTTCACTTTTCCATTCTCAAAATAATGATAGTAATGACAATTGTGTGTATGATTGTATATTTTTTTTTTTAAAGACTTACAGTGCCCCAAGAATGATCAGTTGCATCTTAATTTCCTCGTTATTTGCTGTAGGTTTTCCTTTTGTTACTGTTGTATTACTTGTTACTGCTAACAGTTGCTGTGGTTTCACTGTTGTTTCTTTTTTTTTTTCTTGTTGCTAGATTTGTTGTAGATTTTCCTTCTGTATTTGCTGTTGTTGCCGTTGGGAGCGATACTTGTTAAAACAAGCTTCCGAAGACTGCGCCAGTTATGTTGTGTGAAGTGAAACACTTTTATTTCAAGGTTTTTTGCACAATTTTATTTTGATTTTAATTTTACATTATTTACTTCGAACTTTAAATTAATTTTTAGATTTCACTTTTTAAACTTTTTCACTCGAACTTCTTCGTTCTGTCGTTAAATTGTGAGTCAGTCTAGCTTATTAAAATCGATCTTATATATTCAATATTGATTAAAAATCAATATTGCTGATCGATAAAATTTAAACAAAGAAAAGCATTGTGCCACTACAAGCAGAACTTGTGTGTTGCAACAATGTCTAGATTTTGTGATTAAACATCAATTTTAGGCAAAATTCTGTATTTGTTAAAGTAAATTGCTTTAAGAAAAGGGGTATTGTTCTTTGTTACAATTTAATAGGAATTTCAAGTGGGTCAATATACTTAAAACGTAAACAAAACAAAATTATTCGGAATTTTAAAAGACAGCACTTTAAATATATGAAATCATTAATATGTCAGAACTGTTCGAATGAAATCTTAAATAGTAATAATTAAATAATAGTAATAATAATAATGGTTAAAATATATGGTTTTGGTTGAGGTGTCGTAACTCACGGCCTAAATTGTCCAGGATATCGTCAATACGAGGTAGGGGAAACTTATCCGCAATGAGTTTTTTGTTTACTGCGAGATAGTCTACACACATTCTGTAGGATTTCTGGCTATATGTGCTCTTCTTTGGAACAAGGATTAATGGGCTATTGAAATTTGAACTACTTGGTTCGATCAAATTGTTATCTAATAAATTTTGAACCTGGCTATTGATTTCCTGCTTTTGCGTATGAGCTAGCCTGTAGTACCTTATATAAACGGGTGACGAATCGGTCGTTCTAAATTTTTGCTCGTAAAAATTGTTCACTGTCATTTTGTCATCCTTAAGTGCAAAAATGTCCGAATAGGATTCACATAATGGCATTAAATCGTCCTGAATGTCCTCTGGCATCTGGTCTTTAAGTATATTTTTCAATTCCCTAATACGTTGATTATCCTTTCGCTGTTCATTAATCGAGTATATATAAAAATTTGTTAATTCTTCCATCTTCACTCTGTCGTTTTCAATACATTGAATTTCGTCACTAGTGTTTACTATTCGTAGAATTGGATTGTTTGAATCAATAATTCCCTTTGCTATAAAAACTCCCTTTGAAATTTCCTGTGAATCGAAAAACAAGGGTTCTTCAACGTTACGCAGATTTAAAATTCTATATACCTCACACCTCGGTATAATGCAAGTAAATTTTCTTGTTCCGTTTAGAATTGGTATTCGTAATCTTTCATTTTGTATGGAAACTGTTAATGTCATATTTGCATAATTAATGTGACACTTATTGTCTTTAAGAAAATCTTTGCCTATTATGAAATTAGCTGGGATATTAAAGTCGCCATTGACAACGTGAAAAACTTGTTGAACTAAGTAATTTGAAATGATTAAATTTGTACAAATGGTTCCTAATGTGGATATTGCATTGGTCGTAATTCCGGTTATACTTATGATTTCATTTTGATTCAGAATGATGTCAGGATTTAGACTTGAAATTTTAATTAACGATATGTCTGCCTGTGTATCTACAAGGAATGTGCATGTTTGAGTTGTGTCGATGCAGTTTAGCTTTATAAAGTCAGCATAGTTAAGATTAAGACTATAAACGGATCTTTGAGTATTTTGTTTGTTTGAAAGGTCTGATTGAAAAATATTCTCGCTTTTTGTTAGTTCTCTTCTGCCCTCAACAGCGGTTGTTGAGGGGCTTCTACGTTTAAAGACCTAACAGAAGCCCTTGAGTTGTTAGTATTGTGTGAAAAACGTTTTTTTCCGCGATAATTGTTACTAAACTGCTCGTTATTGTTCGTCCTGGGATAATTGTTACTATTAGAGTTTCCACGATTATTTCTACGATACGAGTTGTTACGGAATTGATTATAATTTTTACCACGATATGAGTTATTTCGGAATTGATTATAATTATTGTTCCTATTTCTACCTTGTGTTCGAACTGCTAGGACCTGTTGTTCCTTCATTTCATTTTGCCCTTCAACTACTAACTTGGCTACAACTTCCTTAGGATCATTAAAGACAGATGATGCTAATATTGATTTAACTAAGGTCGATTTTGCGTTCAAACGACATACGCTTACTGTTTGCTGGAGCTTTGTTTTTCGTAATACCTTCCACGACTAGAGCCCGCTTTAACGAGTCAGCAAGTTCCTCTGCTTGCTTGGCAAATTCAGAAAAATTATTGTTTTTTACGCTAAGTCCAGCAATCTTGCCTGCAATGACCTTAGAATTATCAGGTTTGATACCATTTCTCAAAGCAGTTTTAATATCGTCCACTGTACCTATGTTGTCAGGCAATACTTCGCGAGCCTTTGCCTCAAGTTTCGATTTAATGAAATTTAAAAAAGTATTTTGTAAATTTGGTTCGGTAAGATCCTCTACTAAGTCAATTTTGTCCAAAAATGATTGTAATGTTAACGGATTCCCATCATAGTTTTCACGAATTATCGAAGCGCACATTGTGATATATGATTTTTTCTGTTCAATGTTTGTCATTTTGATCTTTATTTTCGTATCAGGTTTCGTATCAATATTCTGTTTACTTTCTGAATCACACTTTTCAGAACCGTTATCTTTACCTTCTATCATAATGTCTCTATCCAAACGTTCTAACAAATTTACTTCTTCAGGAATTTTTATATTACAATTAATTTTTTCAAAACATTGTACTAATAATTTCCTGCAATTTCTAATTTTGAAAAAAATATTTTCTTTATCATCTTGTGACAACTCATTCGAATTAGTTTCTGTGTATTCTAGAATTGAATTGTAATGTTGTATTAAAAGTGTTATATATTCACTGATTTTATCTACATATGTTGTCAGAGGTCTGTTTTGTAAAATTCTCTTCTTTACGTTATAAAAAAAATTTAGTAAGTAATTCTTTAAAATTGTTTTCATCAAAATTAGACATTTGTCATAAACATACTTTGTTTTTTTTTTCACTGTAACTTATTTTACAATACTATAAGCACTTTGATTTTTGTTTGTTCAATGATTTAATTTTATTACTTTTGTTCCATTAAATTAATATTTTTATTTAAATTTAAACAATTTTTTGTTAATAATTCTTGTTTTGTTTTAATAAAAGCAAATTGTTGATAATTATTTGTATTTTGTATGAGTTTTTTCTTTTGTTTAAGAAAGGAAGTAGATAATTATTTAATAAAAATTTACACAACACTTTTTTTTTATATGTATCGGTTTTTTCCGAGAATTGCATATTATATTTTTTTTTGATTTGCTGTACAGGCTGTACTTTTTGTTTTATTTGTAGAAATAGGTATAAGTTTGATTGTTTTGTTGTTTTATTTTTTTTAGAAAACTATATTTCATTTGTTCATATGTTTTTCAAAGGAGTCCCTTTTTTCAACATTTTTGTTAAATATAACATTTTTTTTTTTTTTTAACTTTTCCGTTTTCTTTATGTACATTAGACTGATTTTTTTATTTTTTTTTTCGAAATTTCAAAAAGGTCCGGGCAGAATATAATAAAACTGGGCCTAAAAATACGATTCTGAAGTTTTTGGACAAATCGGACCACGTCATCACGTGGCTCATCGAGGTCAAAGTTTCGGAACCCTAGAACAATTCGGCAAAATAAATTACATCTTTTAGACTTGTGATATGACTTTTCTTATTAATTTCCCTACGCTGAGTTCAAAAATGCTAAAATTTTTGAAATCGATAAATAAGTTTTTGAGATATCACGATTTCAATTTCGTTTAAAATCAGGAATTTTTTTTTTTATAATATGAGCGCCATCTTGTGTATCAATTTATTACTCTATAAAGTTATTATAGACAACAACCTCAGAGGAGTTAGTGCAGGCAAAAGTATAATTAAAATTGAGTGTTGCCAGATAAGTTTTGATTCATGTCCTCCATTAGGAAACCGAAATTCCCCAAGAAAATTTCCAAATTCTTTTTTTTTTTGTCAATTTATTTTTCTAAATACGATTACGATTAACAATTTTTTAAAACAAAACTTCCGAAAAAAATACTTTTGAGATATTTTGTTAAAGATATACCTTGTGAAACAACTTCTTTGGCTTAAATTTAAAAACAAAAAAACCTTTAAAGTATCTCAGACTTTTGTAAGTTTTTTTTTACAAAATATTTTTTAGTTCAAAAGGAAAAAAAAAACTTTAAATTAAACTGTAGTATTGAAAACCTTTTTTGTGATATCAATTAATTTTGTCAAATTATTTGCTGGGTGCCTCTAGAAAGTACTTACCAAGTATGAGCTCTTAATATTAATGGGAAAATTATGCTCATCATAGTTTTCCATTTTCAATTTAGTCTCATATAAAAATGGTCATATCTCATCACCAATAGATGGTTGAACCATTTTCATCGCTATACAAAAATGATCTATTACACTTTTTTCATTAATCTAACCATTTAAAAGATATTCAAGGTCAAAGATTGAAATACCTTGAGGAAAATAAAAAATTCAAAACAAAAAAGTTATTTTCCTCAAGATATTTCAATCTTTGACCTTGAATATCTTTTATATGGTTAGATTAATGAAAAATGTATAGGAAACCATTTTTGTAAAGCGTTCAATTTCCTATGAATATTGACAATATAACTGGTTCAACCATCTATTGGTGATGATATATGACCATTTTTATATGAGACTAAATTCAAAATGGAAAACTATGATGAGTATAATCTTCCCGTTAATACTAAGAGCTCATACTTGGTAAGTACTTTTTAGAGGCACCCAGCAACTAGTTTTCGTATGTCAAATTCAAAAAAAAAATATTTGATTTTTTTTACCCACCCTAGTGTATGTTTATAATATTTAATTCAAGTCTACTCAAACTCTTTACGTAAATATTTTAAATTAGCACTTGCAGAATATTGTTGTCTATAGCTTTGTACCACCTATACAAAAAGAAAAAAAAACATAAAAATTTTGTTAAAACATGCAAAATCAGTGATAATTACTTTCATAAAATCTTGCTTTTGCGCCTCATCTTTCGTTATTTTTCCGTGGTACTCTTGAATTAATTTAATTCCTCGTTCCGCGCTGTCATTAACAACATGAATATTTTGCACAATATTTTTTCCTCTTTGAAATTCCTCTAAATCATTCCAACACTGTGGGTGTGAATTAAGGAAAGTTGTGGATATTCCAAATCTCTTAAATACTTTGCTTGTATTTTTTGAAAACAGTTCCTGTAATACAATAGAATAGTCTCTCGAAATGAAGATCGCTAGATTTTCATTCTTCAATGCAAGCTTTTTAGGAATAACTTCATCTTCATCTTCAGAATCCAACGTGTAACTAGACATTTTTGCCACCAACTTCCACTTAGTTTCATTATCTATTCTTTCGTCGAATAAGCAAAGTCCAACACTCTCTTCACTTAAATAGTAGAGATGATTTAACATTTTTGAAATACCCTTTTCAGCAATATTTTTATTTACTCCTTTATATTCTTCCATTTTTCTTAAAAATTGCAAATCATTGAAAGCTGCCTTATCTGCTTTGTCGGAATCAAACCAGAATTTCGCATAGATACTTACAATAAAGCCAGAAACTTCTACAAAACCGTTTATTTCGGTATCAGAAACTTCTGGAAATTGATCCCGAAACATTACAATTTTTAAACAATAAATTGCCTTTGCCATCCATCTAGCATAGTGCAGAGCCCCGGGTTTTTTAAATTTGATACCGCGAGGAGGACTTCCACCAAGATATATAATTACAAGCTCTAAAAATTCTCTGTAGTCATTTCTAGGAAATGACTCTTTGATTTTATTGCATGCGAAGCTTCAAATTTCTTCTACGTCATCGCCTAAAATTTCATTAACTCTAGGTAGAGTTATTCCGGGCAAAAAATACAATTTATCTGGTACTTTTATAATTAAAATTCGTTAAATTTATTTAAATAAGAAAATTCAAACTTTTTGGGTTATATTCCGTTTGACGTTGTTGTCTACGATAGAATATTTTTTTGCCAACAAAAAAACTAGATGTCGCACATGTATAAAACAAGAAATTCGAAATTTTCAGCAAATTTCAAATCGTGATATCTCAAAAACTAATTCATCGATTTAATTTTTAATTTTAGCATTTTTGAACTCAGCGTAGGGAAATTAATAAGAAAAGTCATATCACAAGTCTAAAAGATGTAATTTATTTTGCCGAATTGTTCTAGGGTTCCGAAACTTTGACCTCGATGAGCCACGTGATGACGTGGTCCGATTTGTCCAAAAACTTCAGAATCGTAATTTTAGACCCAGTTTTTTTTATATTCTGCCCGGACCTTTTTGAAATTACGAAAAAAAACTTTTTTCATACAAACAAAAAATCAGTCTAATGTACATACTTATTTTTGGTACGTTCACTAGTCATAGAATTTCTGGAACTTTTTTTTTTTTGAAATTTTTGAAATTTTTATTAAATAGTTTTTATATAGTTTTTAACCTTTTTTCGATTCTTTTATTTTATTTGGTTTTGGTTATTAAACCTTCTTATTTGAAATTTACCACTACATTGTAGACACCGAAAGAATGTTCTACAAATTTTTTTTGCGTATACTTATTATTTTTTTAACACTTTTTTTTTTGCTCGTTTTATTTGTCTTTTATTTCAATTCAAACACGTATATAGTTTTTAGTTTAGTTTTGTTTTTATTTCACTTGCATTTTAATTATAAGGAATTTAATTGTTATTCGCAAACATTTTTCCCGAAATGAATACCATGCGGTAATTTTCAAGGTTTTTTTTTTCCCATAGTCTTTTTGACTGTAACGGTCGCCATGTAAGTATTCAATCAAACGCACTCTTTTAATGTTCTCAATCAACTGATCGTCTTCTTTATTATAATAATGGTTATAACCAATAATTAATGGTTGTATAAAAATAGTAGTAGATAGGTATAAACTAAGTAATGTATAAGTACTGAATAAAATATATGTTTATTAAGTATAGCTAACCAGGGATGGCACTACAGCTTGAGGCAAAGATGGAGAGCCTGGGGTAAATTTGCCGGCTCACGAATGCATAGCAGTTTGGATAGATCGCCTCTCAATCCTCTGATAAACGTATCAAGTGCATTATCACGGTATGTTCATGGTATATTCATGGCCTCCCTTCCAACAGTCATGCAAGAAATATTATTGATGATGAGTGACAGGTGTGAATAAACTTCCTCGTAGAAGTCCTGGACCGTTGAATTTCCTTGAACAAGCGTGGTCATCTGGTACTCGAGGGTACCAAGGTCCCTTTTGTCTGCATAATGGAGCGTCAGACATCGTGCTATGGCTTCCCAGCACAAGGGAGTATTGTAGGACTCGAGGGCCGAGTCTGCGGCTCCCGTAATCTTATTTCTAATAACATTAAGGATTCCGAAGTATTTCGGAGTTCCTTTTTGAGACTCATAGAGGCCCAACACCCTCTCTACGCTTTTTCTCCACGAGCTAAATTCCGAAGGGTTACCAGAAAATTCCCTAAGGCAGCGTACTACATCTGGAACTTTGTCCAGATCCCCGAGGTTCTCCCGATATTTATCCTCTATTCCTTGGTCTGTCCTTGATATTCCCGCATTAGGGTTCAAAATACTCCCTACCAAATTGACAATATTCGTCTCTAATTGAGCCAGTTAGGGTATTTGGGGATTAGGATTAGGTTGATTTTTGGTGTTTAACATAGCGGGTCTAACTAAATTATTGGGGTTTGACATTTTAATTGTGAAATTGAGAAGAATTTATGGGTTTATGGGGAAAAGGATCTCAGGATATTTTAAGGGGGAGAAAAAAAAGTAATTATTCGCAACTCGAGAAAATATTAAGCACGTTTCATTTGTATTGTAGGGGAATTTAATTTGTATAATAAATTGATTATTCCTACACTTAAATAATAATTATGTAATGATTCGTGGAACTTACTGGAAAAAGTATTTCCGACTTAAAAAGATATTTAAAAATAAACATAAATACAAATACGATAAAGGATAAGTATTGATGACATTGTTGATTTCTCTGTTGTAGTTGATTTTCCTTTTTGATGCTGTTGATTCTTCTTCTCGTTGTTGTTGATTCTTTTGTTGATGTTGATTTTTCTTTTGTTGCTGTTAATTCTTCTTGCTATTGATTTGTTGATGTTGTAATTTGATTTGATTTTAGTTTTCTTAACGGATTTTCGAAAGATTAACAATACAAAATATAGGATTTAAGCGTACATCTTTACTTTGAACACTCACATACACTTGGAACATTCTAGGATTTATGGCTTTGTAATTATTAATAGTTTTTAATTTTGTTTGATTATTAATTTTATTTTAGAAAATTTTGTTGCTATTTGTTTGCAAAATAGTTGTTTGTTTTTTTCTCTTAAGATTCACAAATTTAACCATTAATAATATTTGGAAGTTTTACATTTAATTTTGTTTGCTGGTTTGTTTTTCACACTTAGGTTGTTGCTGATAATGTTGATATTTTGTTTTATATGTTCGTTTAATCTATTAAATGTTGTTTATTCACTACTTTTTTGTTTTAATTATTTAAGTTTTCTTTTAATTTATTTTGTTTTTTATTTATGAATTTAATTTTTTGTTTTTTTATTGTTCTTTATTTTATTAACACTTAATTAATGTTTTTTTTTTTTTAGTCACTACTTTAGGGACTTTTTGCACTTAATTAATGTTTTTATAATCACTACTTTAGGGACTTTTCTGTTTTGGCGCTAATTAAGTAATTAAACTAATTCGTTTGAGTGCTGCTTAAGAACTGTTTTATTGTTTCTAAAATTTTTGGTTTTAATGTTTTACAATTTTGCTTATTATTACAATTAAACATAACTTCTCAACATTGTTGCGACATAAGTGGTAACACGAGTCGCAACTTTCTACATTGAAACGAGCAGACAGAATTATTAGGAAATAAATTATTGTTCTTATTATTAAATTAAATAAGCTTTAATAAATGACAGAGTGGATGGCGCGTGTAAGCAAATGACGCAACGTAGGAAAAAATGAATTGAACAACAAGAATAATAGGGAAGATCACGAAACAAATGTTTATCGTGTTAACATATACATATATGGAAATATGATGTATTATAAGTTATTATAAGATATTATTACTAAAAAAAAGTACCAAAAAAGGGCTAAAATAACCTCATTTAATTTAACACAAAAGCAGGCCATCTAGGGTTGCCATATTTGAAAAGTGAAAAAAAAGTACATTGATGAAAAAAAAACAGTACTTTTCAAAAAAAAAACAGTACATTTTTGTATTTATTGTTAACATAACTTTTACTTCAATACATCACATATTTACTTAAAATAAGTTAATACACCAAACCAAATAGCGTAGGTAAAATCAACAAAAAAATTTTTGTAGATCTTTAACAAAATTTTGTCAATTTTTTTTTAAGATTTAACAAATTTTATTCAAATCAACAAAATTTTGTCAAGTTTACATCCTCTAAAGAAGTAAAATTGACTAAATTTCATCAAATTGACTAAATTTCGTCAAATTGGCTAAAATTATTTGTTTGGACGCCATTACTTTTTGCATTGGGCAGTGTCATGAAAAAAAATTGTGTTTACAAACATCCATTGCTTGAAAAGTAAACAAATTAAACTTATATATGTACAAAGAAACGAAGTGGAATTAATACAGGGAGATTCAAAAAATTTATATAAAAAACTATTGTACACACGAAAAAAAACATGGTTAAAAAAATATATATTCTTTGTACACGCAAAAAAACTTGTTTATATAAAATTATGTAAAATATACAAAAAACAGTACAAAAACAGTACAAATCCAAAAAAACAGTACTTTTGCGTACTGTTTTAGGTGTTGTGAATAAAACAGTACATGTACTGTTTAAAACAGTACGAATGGCAACCCTAAGGCCATCACTGCTTTATGTAACAACGGAATAAAATTCTATTTTATACAGAATGTTACATTACAATACGTTACAACTACGGTTCATTAAATTTTGGTAAGCGTTTGCATTGCTTTTCGTATACCAAAAACGAATATCTGTTTCATACAGTACAGATACGGATACAGCAACTTTCGCATAACTGAGCCGTTAGTTCGATAAAGCACACATGTTTCACTTCCTTCAATTGTCTTAGTTGCACTGTATATTCTCTTGATTTATTAAAAGGTTTTTGTTTTTTTTTACAAGTGTAAATCTTTCTTTCTAATTTGTTTTTCTTCAATATTTTTTACAGGAATACTTTTATTTATTTTTTTTGACGAACACACTACCGCTACTCTTACTTTTCTTCTTTCAGAATTTTTTTTCGATAGGGATCCCGGTAGAGCCCCCAATTAATTCATATGTCTTTTAGTTTTTTTAAAAAAATATTTTTTTTTTTTTATTTTTTCCAACTACTTCTACACTTGCTCACTGAATACTTAATACAAACTAAAAACTTCCAAAAGCAAGAAGCATAATTCAATTATTTTGTTTATGTTGCATTTTACCCAAAAATTAAATCGCGTTGTGGGAAACTAAAAATAAGGATTCGAATTACAAAAAATACGTTTTGCACACATAATGTCAGCATAAAATGTTCTATGTGAGTTAGGTGGTAATGAAATTAAACACAAATTTTAATTTGGTTTGTTTTTTTTTTTTTAAGCGAATCTAAATCAAACTTTATTTTTTAATGTTCAACTTAAGACTATATTAAAACTACTTCAAAATGTTTTTCTTAAACTAATATTATCATGAGATCAACAAAACACAGACGTTTAGGTCAGCACTTTGTTTGTTCGCATAATATTTTCATATGAACAAAACACAAAAGGATCATATTCTTTTGTTGATACTTTGTAATTTCACGTTCATATCAACATAACTTACTAATGTTAGGGTTGAGCGTAATTATAATAATAATGTTAGGGGGGAACGTAACTCGCGTGTAGCGGAATTTTCCAGAAAATAAATCATTTTATTTTAGTTTTAGATTTAGATTATCTACGGGCTGCTAATGGTCAGTCTTTTAATAAATCGATATAAATAAAAACAATTTACATCATCTTTCACTCAACGTTTCGATGGTTGTTTTTTCCAACTTCATCGGGAGTTTATGTTTATTAAATTCATTTTATAAATTACATCGATTAAATATTTCTTTTATCTATAAAAAAAAATCACAGCATATATTAAGGTATGGTATGCCATATCTAAACTTGTATACCTATAATCGTTCCTGGAATAAACCCTCTTTGTCAAGTGTTTGCCTAAAGTGATGCTCTCTTCCGTATTTCTATGCGCGTCGGTTCTGGTATGATAGGAGTAATGAGACTTTTTGATGCCCTCATCGCAATTTTTACAATAGATTGTACAATGTACTCTTTTGTGTGATTTTAGAAATAGTTTTCCACAGACATCGCAATGCTTGTTAAAGTGAACTTTAAGATCCTTTGCATTTTCAAAATTGTTTTGGCAAAAATCACAAATATAAGACACCATTTTTTTAGCCTAAGTTGTTATTTCAGAGAGTAACTTGAAAAGACTAAGTCACCGACAAAAAGTGTTACGGATTTTTATATACAATGCATATATCAAATTGAATCATTTTTTAAAATAATAAAGATTATTTTACCTTTGAAATTATGCAGCTCTTTCAAAAAATTCTCCACAAATATCATATCTTTCCCACAAATAAAACCATTATAATTATACAGGAATGTATTTATTTCTGAACGCCATGAAATTGTTTATGCTAATAACTAATACGTATGACAGATGAATTAATTTGTTACTCTTATTTTTAGTTCCAATTAACTTAACTAATTTTAGGAGCGACGTCAACCGAGCCACCTTAGCCTTTCCAATTACAAGAAGCTTACGTTTATGGTATCCAGACGCAATTGAGCAACACGTAAAAGTAAATCGTTGCTTCTTAATCTTAGCACCTGGAGAAGATGTCTCGAATGATGATAAGAGTACATACGTTTTTGCCGGTAATTGTTTCCAGTACAAACCAGATTAACCAGCCTTGTACATCTGATCGGCGCATAAGCCGAGTTCATCCATGTTTGCTCTTAACTTCAATTTAAACGGGTCTACTAAATCTCGTTGCGCAGAAAGCTTTTCTCCGGAAATTTTAAGAAGTCGAAAGCCAAATCAAAATTTATAAAAAATCACAGCATATATTAAGGTATGGTATGCCATATCTAAACTTGTATACCTATAATCGTTCCTGGAATGAACCCTCTTTGTCAAGTTTTTGCCTAAAGTGATGCTCTCTTCCTTATTTCTATGCGCGTCGGTTCTGGTATGATAGGAGTAATAAGACTTTTTGATGTCCTCATCGCAATTTTTACAATAGATTGTACAATGTACTCTTTTGTGTGATTTTAGAGCACTGTATGTTAAAAACAGTTTTCCACAGACATCGCAATGCTTGTTAAAGTGAACTTTAAGATCCTTTGCATTTTCAAAATTCAAATATAAGACACCATTTTTTTAGCATAAGTTGTTATTTCAGAGAGTAACTTGAAAAGACTAAGTCACCGACAAAAAGTGTTACGGATTTTTATATACAATGCATATAGATCAAATTGAATAATTTTTTAAAAAAACAAAGATTATTTTACCTTCGAAATTATGCACCTTTTTTAAAAAAATTCTCCACAAATATCAAATCTTTCCCACAAATAAAACCATTATAATTATACAGGAATGTATTTATTTCTGACCGCAATGAAATTGATTATGCTAATAACTAATACGTATGACATGTAATGTTTGCAATAATCTCTGAATCTCTCTTATCTGCTCTTTCACCATCCCAGCCTCTCTTTGGTATGACAGGGTGTTTAGAAGATCCTGACTCTCCTGTATAACTTGTTCGTATTCCGTGAGATTAGTTTGATGTACCAGGTAATCGTTAGCCTTATACTACGTGCAACATCGCCGTCGGTGATGGCATTAAAATGAGTATTCGAATAGTCAATAATCCTTGGTAATACCCAGGGTATTAGTGTAAGAAATATTATAAAGAAGAGAAGAAAATTAATAAAAAAAACAACATTATCTCAAGTTCTTCCTCTGGACCTTTCTGCCGAGCGACTTTTCTTTGTCCGAGACAATTATCTTTACCTTTCTGTATCTATTCATGATCTGAAACAATGCCGTATTTATGTCTATTGTAGATCTCTATGCTATGGGGATTACAATCGCGAATTTTGAGAGCTTTCTAAACAGGACAGTAAATGTTGCTTACCCGTTATGATTATATCGACATGCTGTATTTCGCAAGGATAACCAGGGATGGGTGTTTCATTTTAACCTATTTTGTTCTTCAAGTATTTTCCACAATCACAGTTCACTGTTTATGCTTTTTTCCATGTTGAGTTTTATATTTGGGTTTTTCAAAAATGTTAATTAGTTAGATGAATTAATTTGTTAAGGTACGGTCACATTAGGCAAATATTTGACGCAATTTTGTTTGACCATGTTTGCTCAAAGTTTTGTCAATGCAATACAGAGTTGATTTTGTGGTCACACTACGCACATTTATTTGCCCATTTTTATTTGATCAAACACCTGTCAAACAGTGGCAAATAAAAGTTAGGGAAAACATATTTGCCCTGTGGTCACATTTGTACAAATATTTCACAATAAAAAATATTTGATCAAACTCTCAGAAATCATAAATTTGTTTTCCAAAAATAAAAAACAAAAATGTTGCACGATGATGAAAGTTTTTTTGTTTTATGTTGTGGAGCAGCTTCAATTGTGGTTTTAAATGAAGAAAATGAAAAATTAATAAGAAAAAAACGGCAATGGGTTCGGGAGTGGGTTCGTTGTCGTGATGAGGAAGGATTTTGTGCAAAATTGTTGAAGGAACTGCGGCTAGAAACTTGTAAGAAGAAAAATGAAACTTTCTTACGAACGGATGCTGCTGCGTCGTCAGTAAGCGTTTTGAGTTCACTCAGCAAATAGTTACAAAATGAAATATTTGGATCAAAAACATTTTTGTTCCGTTCTCTCATAGCCACTACCGCCTCACGCATTGTCTCTGCAATCTGTGTTGCTGCTGATTGTGTATTTGCAACTTGAGCTTTACGTGGTGTCGCTGCTTTCTGTTGTGTTGTCAATGGTGATGGACAGTCAATAGCTACAAGGGAATACATAGAAGAATAATAATTATAACATTTAATTTACATTAATGATTTTATACTTACAATTGCTGTCCGATTCAATTTCTAACACTAAATTTGAAATTGTTGGCTGGGATTGCTGCTTCTCAGCTCGTCCAACAAAACCCATGGCATTAAAGTATTTCCATTTAGGTGCTTCCACTGCACCCTGACCAGATTTTGTTTTGGCTCGGCTAGCATAGCCTCGAAATTGTATGCGCAAATTGGTCCATTTGGCCATGAGGTCAGCAGTGGTGTACCTAGCTGCAAAATTTTCGCTGATGTTTTCCCAGGCCACATCGCGCAATATTTTATTGTGGTAGCTTTCGTCACTTGCATCCCATAAACATGACTCGCCTTCCACCAACAAAATCAATTTAAAAACTTCTTCCTCATCCCATTCCTTTACCACTTTTGGTTTTGATCGTGGTTTTTTATTGGGGGGAACTTCACAATAATCTGTCATTTTCTGTTGCATGAAATTATAAATTTATTTATTTTATTTAATTTGAATACCACAATAATACTTACGTTTTTATTTATTTTGTAATTTTTTAATATATTTGTTTAAAAATTTGTCACTTGTCAGCTACAGCTGTTTATTTTATTTTATTGTTATCAACTCGGTGCTTTTTGTAAACGACAAAGATGCAAAAAATAGCTTAAATGAAAAATAAATGTAGCGATTTTTTTTTTGGAAATTCCCCTTATTTGAGGTGATTCTGACAAAAAAAATCCACTGGCCCGCCGACAAAACAATTTTTTGTCGATGGACCCGGGTTTCCGAGTTAGAGGCCTTCAAAGGTTTGAGACTTATTTCGCTACATCTTCGTTATTTATTATCGGATCGGAAAAAATTATATATCGATGAAAATATTATTAAAATGCCTTTCAGATGGTATATACAATTTATAATTCGATTTACCCGTTGAGAAGCAGTGCAAGTTTAAAAATTTTTGAATCGTACTTTTTGTAGAAAATGATTATTGAAAAACATGACCTTATGTCTTTATCTATATTTATTAATATTTCACATTTCTACCTTTAATTTAAGATATCACCTAACCTGTTATCCCTTTAAACAAAAAAGATGTAAGGGGTCAAATATGGCACTCTTTGTCAATGCGTGAAAATCTCAAAATGAGTGTAATTTTTTGTGTGGCAGCACCAATCGTTTTGAAAATCTCCAACAATATTTACCTGTCGCACTTTATAGAGTAAAATACTTTTTTTTGTCGGAATCACCTCAAATAGGGGTATTTCCGACCAAAATCGCAGCTGCATCCGTAAAGGAAGCGCTTCAAAAATATTTTAGTACAAGAAAAATGTTTAAAAAAATTTGTACAAAAAATTTGTTTATTGCAAAACCATTTTAAAAACAAAAAAATTGTTATATTAATATGAATTTACACAACTCAAACTTTTAAATATTTACTTCTTTTTTAAGATTTAAGTGATTTAATTTTGAATAGCTGACAACACTTTTTTGCAGCTGTTATTTTCCGTTGTTTGCTCTTACAAAATTTTTGTAAGATCAAATAAATGTTTGCCCAAAAAAGAAGAAAATATTTGACCTTCAGTGGTCATACTATGTTCACATTAGGCACATTTTTGTTTGCCGTCAAATAATTTTGTTTGCCCAAAATCAGCTGTTTTGTTGTTTGCCTCTTCAAAATATTTTGTGGTCAGATTAGGGCAAAGAAATATTTGACGTTTTTCGTCAAATATTTGACTAGTCTGACCGTACCTTTACTCTTATTTTTAGTTCAATTTACTTAACTAATTTTAGAAGCCACATCAACCGGGGGTTTCTTAGCCTTTCTAATTACAAGAAGCTTAAGTTTATGGTTTCCAGACGCAATTGAGCAACACATAAAAGTAAATCGTTGCTTCTTAATCTTAGCACCTGGAGAAGATGTCTCGAATAATGATAAGAGTACATACGTTTTCCCGGTAATTGTTTCCAGTAGAAACCAGATTAACCAGCCTTTTACATCTGATCGGCGCATATGCCGAGTTCATCCATGTTTGCTCTTAACTTCAATTTAAACGGGTCTACTAAATCTCGCTGCGCAGAAAGCTTTTCTCTGGAAATTTTAAGAAGTCGAAAGCCATATCTTTGCTTAAATTTTTGAAGCCATCCGTCGCTCGCATGTTAAGAAACCATAAAGTGCTTTTTCCATTCTCGGAAGCTCAGATTTGCGTAATGTTTTGCGTTTTCCAGGGCCACAAAATGTGTTATTTACACGTTTAATGATGTCTCATTTTCTTCTTTTTAATTGAGCAAATTCTTCGCCTATTGGACCTTGAGACAAAACTGCACCCAGCACAACATCCGATGCGTCCGTTGTTAATACAAACGGTCTATCAAAATCAGGATATTGCAAAACTGGAGGGCTTATTAAATTGTTCTTTAATTCTTTAAAGCTTCAAATGCCGATTGACATTTTTCAGTCCACTCAAACTGCGTGTTCTTTTCCAATAGGTCGTTTAGACAGTTTGCAGTTTGTGAAAATTTTTTTTTGAATCTGCGATAGTAGTTACAAAAAACTACAAATCTTCTAATGTCGTCGGGATTTTTCGGAATAGGATATTTTGAAATTGCTTCATACTTAGTTGGGTCTGTCTTGATACCATTTGCTGTGATCAAGTGCCCTAAGTACACAACTTCTGGACTTAAAAACAGCATTTACTCGCATTTAACTTAAGATCGTACTTGGATTTTGTCATTTTAAAGTTTTAAACTACATCCAAAAACAATTATGTCGTTAACATATAAAAATGCTTCAGACTCTAATCGAGGCAGTGCAATAGTAAGCATTATTTGGAAACTATTTGAAGATATTTTTAAACCAAATGGTAGTCTAGTGTATTGAGTCGAAAATGCTGTACAAGGTCTGGAGTTCTTATCAATCTCTATCTGATGGAACGAACTTGTCATATTTATTTATTTATTTATTTATTTATTTCCTTTTCTATGCAACAAGATGAAATCTTATAATTAAAGCATAGAAATATCTGTGCTCATAATTAATTTGTACAATACATTGTTTAATTAAAACATTAAAAACAGTAATTTAGATATAAAAATAATCATGAGTTACAAATAAAGAAAATAATATATATGTATATAAAAACAATTGTTAGAAAATAATCAAAACTACGTTATACATGTTTATTTAGAAGAATAAATAAGATAAAAACAAATAGCATATAAAAGATGTTAAGTTCAAAATGTTTAAAAACCATGACATTAAAAAAAAATAAAATAAAAAGATAGGATCAAATCAAGAAAAAGAAAAAAAAAGAAAGAGAAAAAAAAGAAAGAAAAAAAATCATAATAATTTGCATAATAAAGTCACTAAGCATTGCTGTTAAAGTATATTTTAAGGTCTTTTTTAAACATTACTGCATTACTGTTACCCTGAAGTTTAATTGGTAGTCTATTCCAAAGACGTGTCACGGCAACAAAAAACTGCCAAGTTGAAAGTAGGTATTTAAATTTAAAAGATTTTACTAGCCTACCTCTATTCGATCTAGCAAAGTTCACACGTTGATATAGGTAGTTTGGTTCACGATCGTATATAATTTTATGAAAAAACGTTATGCATCGGATTTTCATAAGGTTGTCAAAGGTAGTTCCGTGTAATTTCGAGGCGTATGGTGATAGTTCAGTATATTTGCTAAGTCCAAAGACGTATCTAGTGATATTATTATAAGCGACATTCAATTTGCGTTTACTGATAGAGTCACAATTTGCAAAAATTTCACATCCATAGATTAAGCTGGGCATAAGATATGAATTGGCAATGAGTTTCCTGGTATTAAAAGAAGTAAACGATCTAGTTACCCAAAGGTTCCGTAGCATTGAGTGCGTTTTGCCTACGATGCTGTTAACGTGATTTGACCAGGTAAGGTTTTCATTAAAAATAATTCCTAGGTTTTTGACAGATTTGACAATATCAATTTTTAGGCCATTCAACGTGATATCCAAGTCTCTTGTGAAATTCAAAGCTTTCTTGTAAATTAATAGACATTTAGACTTCTTAGGGTTTAGACAAAGGCCATTGGCTGTCGCCCACCTGTAGATCTGATTTAAATCCATGTTTAGTTTATTTAGTGACTCATCAAGTTTACCTATTGAGGTGCCAAGGTAGAGCTGGACGTCATCCGCATACATATGCACGTTGCAGTTGTCTAATTGGATAGGTAGATCATTTGCATACATTGAGAAAAGAAGAGGGCCAAGAATAGATCCTTGGGGTACCCCTCTTGTCACAGAAAGTTTTTTAGAAATAGAATTTTCAATATATACGGATTGCGTGCGGCCAGAAAGATATGACCTTAATAATTTTACTGAAGTTTCAGAAAAATTAAACATATATTTCATCTTTTCGCATAGAATATGGTGATCTACCGTATCAAAGGCTTTAGAGTGGTCCAGTAAAACAAGGAAAGTTATTTCATCGTTATCAATATTTTGTCTAAGGTCCTCGGAAACATTCAACAGGGCAGAAACACAGCTGTGTTTTGGCCGAAATCCAGATTGCTTTCCTGTCAGTAGGTTATATCTGTTTAGGTAATTGTTCATTTGTTGGTGCAGTAGTCTTTCTAAAACTTTAGAGACATATGGCAAGATTGCTATAGGTCTAAACTCAGAGTTTGCCTTGGGTACGGGTAATATCTTGGAGTGCTTCCAGCTAAGGGGAAATGAGCTGGTAGTAATAACTGTATTAAGGAGATCTGTTAAATAAGGAAAGAGCTTAGGAAGAAGAATTTTTAAGAATTTAGGATGAACATTATCTGGTCCAACAGCATTAGATTTTATGCTCAAACAACAGTTAAAAACCTCAATTTGGCTTACACACTTAAATTCAAACTGAGAGAAGTTATTTACATTGCTATTGCTACTAAATTTGTAAAAATTTGGATCAGGTGGTACTACAGGTAAGTTGGTGAAAGTTTCATTGATCTTATCTACGTTGATAGCATTATTGGCCTTTTTTACGGATTTCCCAACACCAATTTCTTTAATCGTCCTCCATGTTTGCTTAGAGTTGACCGCATTAGAGAATCTATTGGTGTAATATTCGGATTTTGTTTTCGTTATCAAGTTATTTACCTTACGTCTAGCCTTTCGAAATTCTTCACGTAATATGGTGGTTTTGAAGCGTTTCCAACTCATAAAAGCCCGATCTCTACTCTCAGTTAAAGCCTTAATTTCAGACGTGTACCATGGTCTTGTCTTATTCGTTATGCATTTAGTTTTTTCGGGTACTGTTAGATTGTAGAGGTGTGTAATGCTGGATTCCAAAAACGATAATTTAGAATCAGCCGACGTCATTGAATAAACCGCATCCCAATTAATATGTGAAAATTCATCGTTTAAGAGTTCCATATTGATGTTTTTGAAATCTCTATATGTATATGTTTCCACTTCAACATTCAAATTAAAATCATAGGTAAGAAATATTAAATCATGTTTCGAGAAAGCAGGCGCAGGTATTTGATCATACAATTGTACACGTGAAATACTGCCAACGAAGAAAACATCTAAAAGGGTGCTGCTAGTATCTGTGAAGTGTGTTGGTTGTTCGGTGTTGGTAGGTTTAAGTCCGATTTCTAACATATCAGCCATTAGAGTTTCATCTATAAGCAGGTTAGAGTTTATATCTCCACATACTATTAAATCATCGCATGTCATTGATAAGGAGCCCAGTTTATGAAAGAATATATCCATATTGATACGACGATTTGGCCTATACACGGAACCTAAAATAAGTTTTCTACCCAGTGACAAAATCTCAATAAATAAAAATTCAACGACCTTTTTTGGTTTAGTTCCATTAATCGGATTGATTGGCTCTGTGACAGATGTGCAAACTAGTTTACAATTGATTTTATTCCTTACGAAAATAGCAACGCCACCTGCATGAGTTTTTCTATCAGCTCTAAAGGTTTTGTATCCGTTCAGACAAATAAGGCTATCAGGGGTATCTTCATGCAGCCATGTTTCCGAAACGCAAATCACATCAATCCCGGAGTTCTCAAAAATAAATCTGAACTCATCAACTTTATTATTCAGACTTTGAGCATTAATATGACAAATTTTAATACCCAAACGTTGTTTACCTAGTATTCTGATCATATTCATAGTGGAGTCTTTGGAATAATAGTTTGTACTACCTGAAGCGTTCATTATTGTATGAAAAGATTGTTAAGGGCCTAACAGTAATGCAAATAATGTAAAAAGTAAAGGTTACAGAGAAAGTGCAGATATGATAAAAATTAAAGTAAAAAAAGAGTTCTAAGATTGAATTTGGTAAGATAATATGAACTAAATTATAATAATGAGGCACTAATTTGATGATCATTTGCTTCTGCATCTGGTTCGATGACAAATGATGCTTGATTTTGTTGTTGTAGACTTTGTTGACCGCCTCTATCAGATTCAGGAAAAAACTGACTTAGTTGTTCAAAGTAGTCGATTCGTTGGGGAGTATCATTATTAGTCCTCTTAACATATACTAATCCGCGGTAAGTGTAAGCGGAAAATAAGCATTTATCCTTCTTTAGTTGTAATGCATCCAAGTAAATTTTATGGTTTTTGTTGGTGAGGCTTTCATGGACATAAAACGGACGTGTGGAATCGAAGCCAATGTGCTGCAGTAACAACGGAGCATTATCGTTGCTTATGTTCTTTTTGTAAGCTGCTATAGATTTAAGAACAAAGTTTTTGTCGTAAGGGGACATTAAATTTACTATAATTGGCGCTTCGGGAGAATTATTCTTTTTCAAATTGTTCTTGTTTATGAGACGGTAAATTGATTTAATATGCGGGGTTTTAATATTAACTAAATGGCAAATTGAATCAAAAATGTTATACAGATTTTCCGAACTATGTAGAGGAATATTGTTTATCCGCAAATCACACGCAACAACCATATTTTCTTGCCTCAAACATTGTAACTTAAGTTCCTGAACTTGCGACTTCAATTCCAAAAATTCGTCAGCAACGGCTTCAAGCTTATCAACTCTTTCATTTAGAGATGATATTTCTTGTTTTAAATCATAAGTTATTTTATTGATTTTATCTAGGAGTAAAGTTTCCCTCTCTTCAATAAGATCCTTTAATTCGATTAAGTAATCCTTTTTTGTTTCTTCCATAAATAACTTCATGTCATCAAATCTATTATCTATAAGTTGAATTACGCTCATACGATTAGAGACATCAACGTTGGAGGGTTCTGGCAGAATTTGTCTGCATTGTATTAATGTTTTCCCCTGAGATATTAGCTTCCACTCTTGATCTTTTGGTAGAATTAATTTTATCAGGCATTATTGGTGTTTTATTATTTTTATAATTGAGATTGTTTGTTTGAAATAGTTAGTTGGGCTTAAAATAATTGGCTAATGTGTAAATTGAGGATTTGGTGTACTAAGAAATCAATTTTAAAATTAACGGATAAAAACGGTTAAGGTTGTTGTCTCAGGTAGATAAACTTTAATAAAAGCTTTTATTGCAGTGGGAATGTGGAATAACGTTCCAATATAGTAGAGTTAAGTTAAGATCAAGGAAAGGGTTGTTGTCACGGATAAATAAATAAACTTAAAATTCCATATATGTACGGGAACCAGTTAAACAATAAAGACAAATGTTTACAAATGTTTACAAAAATTAGTTTGACGTTTATATGACGTTTAAATGTTTAGCAACAAAGTACAATATATTATTGTTTGTTATTTTTATGTGTTCTTTGTGTTTCTTTATTTGTTTTATTTGTTTTATATAAATTTTTATTTATAAAATTAAGTATTTATATAAGCTTTTCTCTATAAACGTATTCACTCTCACATTCACCAGGACTGATAATATGCTTAGAAATAAGCTTTAGGTATTTAATGTTTTTAAAAACGTTTGTATTTATTAAAAAAAGCACAGCAAATTTTTAGCTTATCAAAAATATCCAACGTAGAAAAAATGTCGCCCTTCCTAACTTATCCAAAATGTCGTCAATTCGCGTTAATGGGAATTTGTCTTTAACTATTTTGTCATAAAGTTTTCTGAAGTCTACTACTAGCCTCCATTTGTTCAAATCACTCTGTCCCTTTTTAGGAACTAATAAGAGAGGAGCATTATAAGGACTTATGGATGGTTCTATGATATTCTGTTCCAACAATTCCTTCACTTGTCTATATATCTCTTCCGTATGTATTTGCTGTAAGCGATAATTTTTTATATACACTGGACTAGTGTCGTTTAATTTCAATGAATTCATTTTTCGCACTATCATTACCGACGTCTAAATTTAACTCATTTAATAGCCTATTGAATCCCTCTCTATTATATTTTGTTTGTTCCGTTGTGTTGTTGGTATTCATTATAATCATTACGGACATTTGGTACTCTAATGTACCCAGATCCCTCTTATCCGCATAATATGTCGTAAGACATTTAATAATGCACTCCCAATTAAGGGGTGTGTTGTACGATTCTAAGGCAATATCTGCATCTAAGACAATATCTGTTATTTTGTTTCTAACTGCCTTCAGGATTCCAAAATATTTTGGAGTCTCTCGGATGGGCTCATAAATTTTAAGAATTCTCTCCACACTCTTCTTCCAAGAAGTGAATTCTGTGTGGTTGCGCACGCACTACATCATGGACTTTATCCAGTCCCGAAAGGTCTCCATTATCTTTACTAATACCCTGATCAATAGGTTGTTGAGGAATTGGGTGTAGTTCCTCTTGCAATATCCTACAAACCGCATTCGCTATTGCATTTTCCATTTCCTGGTTAATCTGAAATTGTTGTAGTTTAAGAAGTGGTGGTGAATTATTATTATTACCCAAAATGGGGGTCTAATTAGATTGTTCTGATTTGCATTTTTTTTAAAAAAAGGAAACTTTTAGAATTACAACATAAAAAAAAATTACTTTATATAAGAAACTTTTAGAATTACAACGCAAAAAAAAAACTCACTTATATTCGATTTATTCTACATTATTTTCTAATTTTGTTTTAATATCTTAAACTAGTCTTACATTAGTAGTTGGAGTTTCTTTGTTGATGGGCGGGGTTGTAAGTTATAAATGCTTCTACTACTTATTGCTTCTTCTGTTGCCTTTATTGTTGTTCTGTTGTTGTTTTTTTTTTTGTATTTTTTTCATTTGATTTTTGAATTTTGGTTTTATTTTTAAATTAAAGGAGTTTTTATTTTAAGTCTGTATTTTTGCTATTCCCTTATCGATGTTTTTATTTTAAGGCTGTATTTTTTCTATTCCCTTATCAATGGTGATTATATGGGAAGACGAATAGTTAACCATTTCGATCTCTGCCTGAATACAGATTAGTTGGATCATTAATACGATGATACCTCAAATCTTTTACTACTGATAGTTTTGGATTGTTCCTTTTTGCCCTATGTGACTACTAGTGGTCCTCCACTATACCGATTGTAGTACTCACTGTCTTGAGAAATCCAACGATGATGTGTCCAGCGGTGAGCTTCTTTTGGTCGGCTGGAATAACATGCAAGTTGCTAGCGTATAAGGTATCCTTTTGCTCTGGCGCAAGTTATATTTATTTAAATTCGTTTTATATTTCTTTATTTATTACTTGTCGCTTTCATGGTTTCTTATCAACTAACTTGAAAATTAACAAATTTATTTTATTACAAAGCAAGCAACGGTCATCACATTTACCTGTTCTTTTCATTTGGTTGTTTTCCATTGAAATTATTTCAATTTATGCAGACATAATGTGTGCAAAAATTTAAATCAAAATTGGAACATTTAATTGTGAAAAGTAGGAGACCAGATGTTGCAGAAGTTTAAAAGAAAAAGGTTACCAACTTTTGTGTTGTTAACTTATATCTCATAAGCCCTCAGTCGAATAGTTTTTATACACAATTTTTTTATTATTGTGGTTTTGTCTAACACATTCAACAATCTTAAATGTTTATTTCCATTTTTTTTTAAGTAGTAGTAGTAAATCTTTATTTTCATTAAAAAAATTATACAAAAAAGTTTACAATTATAATAGATTTCAATTTGTTTCTTTTCTTTGAAAATGAAGATATTACGACATTGACCATAGTCGTCTGTCGAACAAGAGAATTATTTTCTCCTAAATTTAAAAATCATAACGTGTTTAGTTTTGGTTTACATAATAATTAAAATTTTGTATAATAATTATATTCATCTATTAATATTTTCCTGTACTTTAAAGCATTGATAATATAATATATAAGATTATCCCAACCTGCGTATCTGCCGTCCAAAATTTCAACGACTGTATCTCGATGTAAAAATGTTCTTACAAAATAACGGTATCTAAACTCTTTTAGAACTGGACATCGACCTATGAAGTGATATATGCTTTCTTCCTCATTTAGGTTACATAAAGAACATATTTTTGATCTTGAACCAAAACGCGTAGCATTTAACTCAATCAACTCACATCTTGCTTTGAAGATCCACATTATATTATTTTGCGAGTTTCCATCTATCATGTAATATGATCCTTTTGAAAAATCCAGGTTCTTGTAAAATCTTTCAGTACAAATTGCACTTTGCAGGTATCTTTTCTTGTTTGAGATTCTTAACTTTTCCATTAATTTATTACTTTGGCAGTTAAAATAATTTCGTGATATATTTTGAAATTCCCAGGTCATGTTAAGCTGTGTACAGAGTTGTTGAATGTCTTTTACCCATAATATTTTTTTATGAATAAGTTGAAGAGATAGCTTGTGGGGTAACCTATTTGAACCGTATTCAAAAAGAGTACGACATACATATCGCAGGTGCAGATCTAGTGTGTAAAGGTGCCCATCTTCCATATTAGTTTCCAGCATCGGTATATATGTAGGTGTGAATTTTTGCAAACACAATATCTTCTTAACAAAATAACGTGGAAGTTTGTCTGTTTCACCGAAGTATGAATGCCCCCACACTTGTGCCCCATATGTTTGGATTGCTCTACACGCTGCTTGAAATAGTTGCCATTTTGCTATTAATGGGATGTTAGCCTCGCTTAAGAAACAATTCCAGGTAGAGTTTATACTATTTTTAGCAGAATTATTTCTACTTTCAATATGTTGCTTAAATATCATTTTTGGTGTCAATGTCATTCCCAAATAACAGAAACTTGGTACTATCTTTATCTCATTGCCCTTAAACATCCATCTTTCTTCTCTTGCATTTTTACCACTATTTCTAAATACCATAATTTCCGATTTACTCAGGTTAACTTCTAGATTCCAGTCTTCACAATACTTTTCCAATCTTTTAATCATGTTTTGCAACGTGTCTATATTGTCCGCCATTACAACAATATCGTCTGCGTATAAAAGTAATCTTATGTTTTCATTTTATATAGTTAGGCCTCCACCTAAAACTTCATGCAGGTCATTAATGTACAACGCAAACAGCAAAGGAGACAGAAGACAACCCTGTTTTACACCAGATTTTGTTTCGAATTCTTCTGACATCTCTTTTCCAGTCCACACAACGGATTTGGTGATTCTATAAACCGATTCTAGAAAAGTAACTATCTTCGTTGAAACTCCCATTTCATGAAGTTTATAGAAAAGTAGTCTCCGAGATACTTTATCGAAAGCAGCTTTGAAATCGACAAAGAACGCATATACTTTCTTTTTCTCGTAAAACTTTAAATTTACTATTGCCGAAAGATTGTATATGTTATCCACTGTTGAATAATTTTTTCTGAATCCTGCTTGATATTCTGTCAGAATTTTGTGTTTTTCCACCCAGGCAAATAATCGTTCACTTACTACACCCATAACAACTTTCGCAACGCAGTTCATAAACGATATCCCTCTGTAATTACTTGGAATATCGTTATCGCCTTTTTTAAATATTGGGAATATAACGCTCATCAGGAAGGATTCATCATTTCATTTCATTCATTTTTTAAGTATAGCGTTTGCTAAGAATCCGTCATGTGCTATTTCACGACTGCATATTACTCCATCTTCTTCATTATTTAAATCAAGTGGTAAAATCACCTCACTTCTTGGTGGAATTTTCACGAAATTTACACTGAACTTATTATCATGTATTGGTAGTGTTATAATGTCATCTCTCTCCGGTGTTTACCGTTAATATGAATTTGTTATAGTCTATGTTGCAGTTATATTTACAAAGGAAATCTCTCCCTAGTATACCATCGGTGTAAATGGGAAAATTATATTTGAGCCGAATCACGGCATCCGTGATTGAGTGAGCTTTCGTATCGTTAAAAATTTCATCACGTATCGAAATTTATAAAAACAAAATAAAATAAGTAAGCATTTATATTATTGGCCTAATTTCGTGTCGAAATCATAATGTGTCAGTTTATTGTTTGCTCGTAAGCATTTATTTAATTGAACTGAATTCAGGTCAAAAGAATGTATAAATGTTTAGTTAGCAAAATTTGATTTTGCCATTTGTAAATTAGTAATTGTATTTAAAATTAATATTTGTTTCCTTAACTTATATATTAATGAAATTTTTAATTTATTTTCCACTTTTTTTATATCATTTAATTCCTTTACTAATTTTTTATGTTTTTGAATTAAAAGTATTTCCTCAAGTTTACACATTTCTTCCTTAAGTTCTTCTTTAAAAAGTTCTTCTTCATCAAACTCGTCTTTTAAGTTTCCGATTGACTCTTACCATTTTATAAAGTATTACGATTAAAATCGACGTTTTATATTTTTTATGAGTTCAAATAGTTTTTAATCCTTGTTTTTATTCGAAGTATACAATGTTCTTCTTCTTAAGTTTATTTGTTGCTAATTGCTTTAAATACTTGTTTTTTATTTGAACCAAGGATTTTTAATATATAGAGGATATACAATCCGGAGTTTTGTTTCAGCTGAGATGGTGCGAAGATAGTCATGACAAGTTACAAACTTCAACATAGTTGAGATTATACAAAATAATATTTAAATTTTATTAATTTGCGATCTAAATTTATATCGATTCATGAAATGTGCAATTCCAGAGCTAACGAAAAATAAAAAGCCAAAGCAACACGATGTAAGTTAAACATGAAAATTAAAGTAAACATACACGAATAACTTTAAATTAACTGGCAAAGCAGCACGATGTAACCCAGCTAGCATTTTTTAAAAATTTTAATCAAATTCGAGTCTTTTTCGACTCTTCTGCGCGATTAAAAAGCGCTCACTTTCTGATCATAAATGATACTTTTGTTGGGAGAAAATGGTACAATACCCGCGACTCTTCTTGATGAGTCATTTATGATTGCTTTTTTTTTTTTTGTTAGAGTCATTTTGAGTCATTTTCGACCCCTTTGGGTATTTATAGTCTTTTTCGAATCATTTTCTGCTGATTTATCAGTCTTATTTCAGTCCATTTGTTAGTCATTTTCGAGTAATTTACCACTTATATTACAAATTGCAAGCGAGTCTTTTTTGAGTCACTTATCGGTATGTTTGGGAGTCTTTTTATAGTCATTTATCAGTAGTTTTCTAATCATTTTAGTCTTTTTTACATAATTTGTGATTGTTTTTCGTGTCATTTATCAGTCGTATTGCTAATCGTAGTGGACTCTTTTTCGAGTATTTTTTTTTGGCCGGTTTTCCAAGTGTTTTCTGAACAAAAATAAGAGATTAAAATAATATTATTATTACATTAAAGTTTATTTAAAATAAAAAATGAATACAGTTTTAAAATAATACTTTTAAAAAATTCACAAACATTTAGTATAAAAATACCAAAAAAAAAAATTACAATAAATAGTTTATTTATATGTACATTTAAAGTCCAGCTTTAAAATTTTACATAACATAAAAATTACTTGGTTATACTTGGTTTTTTGGAAATGCAACCTCCCTCCCCTCTTAAGAGAGACGTTAGGGGTTTGGCAGTTTATCGTAGTCTCTGATGAAACGCCGGTAGTAACCTGAGAGTCCCAAAAATTACCTCAGTTCCTTTAAGGACTTAAGGATTGGAAATTTGAGTATTGCCTCGACTTTCTTTGGATTAAATCCCAAAAACTCGACTTCGGTTTTTAAAAAGTTGCATTTATGCAGCTGAACTTTCATATTCGCGTCTTTTAAGGTTTCTTCCTCTGATTTACTGAAAATTATGATGTCGTTAATATAAACAAAGCAAATTTTTCCAATGTGTTCATGTAATATATCGTCTAACGCGCGCTGAAAAATCGAGTAGGCTTTTGAGTATTTTGGTTTATCGGTTGAAGTTCTAATTTCGCCAATTACTTTTGAAGTATACGTGAATTTTTCATCCGGGTCTGCGAACAATGTTGGAATTTTTTTTACCAAAATATCAGTTCTCTTCACTTGACCCGTGCTTACATGATCGCTTCCTTCGTTCAACAAGTTTACATCAGGGAGTGGTAGTTGTTTGAGTGGGATTTTTAGTCTCTTCTGAATTGTTATAAAATTTTCTGCAGTGTAAATTACAGAAGCAAGATCCTTTAAGGTGGTTTGTCCTAGGATTGCATCGAATGTTTTCAATGCCGGAGGTAGAAATAGTTTGATTGGGATATCTATATTAAAGAGATAAATAAAAGTATGATTCGTTACGAATTCGTTACGAACATCGCCTCCAACTGATTTAGCTAAAAAAAAAATTTATAAGGTATTGAATTTTTTAAAGTTTCTGGCCGAATATAGTTTTTCCCGGATCCAGTATCAATTAGAAATTTCAGCAGCTTTCCACTCCTCGTTTTACACTCGATGTATGGTAACAAAGAGTGGTCTAGATTAAAAAATGGACGTCACTATGCTATGTTCATATTCCACTTGGAGTTGTGGGTCCTCATATTCGTTTGAATATTCGCCCTGATCATTTTCATAAATTTCCGCAGAGTCTTCTGGATCTTGATTATAATATGGCTGATCGGCTTCTTCGATGTTGAAGTTTCGCTAAAATTTATTAGGACCTTGGTTATATTGTTCTGGTTGTCTTTTTCCAAAAGGTGAGTTTTGAGCTGGCCGGTTCATGTAATTTACATTTCCAGTCTGCATGCACTGGTCCATCGGTTCTGCGTTTGGATGGGATGTTGTGCATGTTGCATTTGGGAATTGATTTGTGATTTCACATAGGGGCCATTTCATCTAAATTGCGGTGTAAAGGAAAGTTGAGGATAAAATGGTTGCTTGGAACCTATTGCATTTTGGACTTGTCTTTTTTGAGAAGTAGATTGAGCACTATTGTTGTTTCTTGCTTGATGGTTCTGATTTGTGTGGTATGAACGGAAATGTTGGCTTTCGAGTTTTAAACACAAGTGTAAAGCTTGTGGCAATTCTGTAGCTTCTCTCATCGCAAGTAATCTTGGGATATCACCTTTTAAACTTCTGATAAAAGTATCCAGGGCTTTATCTCTGTATGTTTTTGTAAGCAGTTCCTTAGGTTCTGGTCCTACATCCATGCAGGCGAGTTTATCCAATATGTGGAATAAATGAGAGTAAACGTTGTGATAGAACTCCTGCACTGTATTATTCCCTTGGATCATGATCGTCATTTTGTTCTGAAGAGTAGTGAGATCCCGCTTATCAGAGTAATGGATGGAAATGCATCTAGCTATTGCGGTCCAGTTCAGTGGGGTGTTATAGGATTCCAGTTCAGTGGGGTGTTATAAAATGCCGTAGTATTTCGATGATCCTTTTATCGGTTCATACACTTTCATGATTCTATCCACACGCTTCTTCCAAGAGTTGAACTCACCGGGAGTTCCCGAGAATTCTCGTATAATCCTGACAACATCCAGGTCTGACAAATTTCCGCCATCTTTCAGATTTGTAGTCTGGTCCGCTATGACACTAACATCGATACCGGCATGGCGATTGTTCCGAGTCAGAACGTCCGTTACAATCCGTGTCACGAGGCTTTTGAATTCAATTGTTCCTTGAACAGTAGGAGGAGGATTTTGGAGATTTTAGGAATTTAGGACTTAGGAATTTAGTTGTTTGCATTAACATCATCGGTATTCTGGGTGGTGATAGTGTAGTGATGGGTGATACATCCAAGTCCTTTTCGCTTTCGTTACTGCGGCACTGCGGTCGCCACTTATTTGTTTTTGTATTTTTCGAAACGCAATATTTATTTACAATTGTTCCACGTTAGTTTCGGATGATTGTAGTTGCTAAAATATCTTTTTAAGGCCGTTTTTTTCACTTACGGCTTTGTTTGATATTAATTTTGGTTTCACCTTTTTCACGGACTTTTTCTTTTATTATTATTAAGCGCGTTTTATTTTTGTAACCTTGTTATTTTTCAAATATGAGCTTTTTTTATTTCACTTATACTTTGTCTCTTATTTGCTCGGGCGCCAGTTTTTTTTATTTATAATTTATTTTATTTAATATTTATTTTTTTATAATATATTTAATTAAATATTAATTTTATGTGACTGTCGTTTATGAGTCTTAGATTACAACTGACTTACAATTTAACAATTTAATTTTATTATAAATTTCGCTTAATTGCTATTTAACATTTATTTGGTTTTTTTTTGTACTTCCGGCATTGATGTGCTTGAACTAAATTTATGTCGCAATCACCAAATAAAAGCATAACAAGCATTTATTTGGTTGAACTGAATTTAGGTCAATAAGAAATCATAAATGTTTAATTAGCGAAATTTGGTTTTGTAAATTGTACGTTTGTAATTCTTATTAAAATTAATATTTGTTTTCTCAACTAGTGTACAAACAACCCGAAAGTTAACCCTCCATATTGTTTTTTGGCGGATTAACAATCGACTTTGTCAGAAAGTCGAAGCAACTGCATAAAATAACTGTCACCGAAATGCAGTAATTTTGGTAGGTTGTTTAAAAAATCAACCATAAAACAATCTTATTTCTAAGATTGTACCAGATCATTAAAAGAAGACTGTAGCTTTTTTGTAAAACTTTCTTTTATTAAGAAACTCGTTCGAATACTTAATGGAAACTAAATAATTTAGATAAAACAAACTTAATTAATTCATCCAATGAACTAAGACAATAAAAAAAACTTTTAAAAAGAAAAATTGTTTTGATTTAAAATAAGATTGTACATATTATGTACTACGTAACAGGCAATTGACTATTTTTAAAATAATATTGCTAACAAAAACTAATTCTTAAAGATACATAGTTTATACTTGTCTTTGTTTAAGCATTTCCAATTCAAGAAAATATAGTTATATTATTTCTTAAATCTAGGTTTTTAATTTTACATGGTCCTTTATATTGGGGTTCTAATTTACGTCCTGTATCATTTTTTAGTAAAACTAAATCTCCTATTTTAAAATTATATTCTAATGAATTCTTATCGTAGTTTACCTTCTGCATTAATTTAGATCTATCTAACATATCACGCGAGTTACGTTGTGATTAAATTAAACACAAAATTGTACTTGTTTTTTTTTAAGCGAATCTAAATCAAACTTTATTTTTTAATGTTCAACTTAAAACTAAATTAAAACAACTTAAAAATTGTTTTTCTTAAACTAATATTATCATGAGAACAACAAAACAGACGTTTAGGTCAGCACTTTGTTTGTTCGCATAATATTTTCATACGAACGAATCACAAAAGTATCATGTTCTTTTGTTGCTACTTTGTAATTTCACGTTCATATCAACATAACTTACTAATGTTAGGGTGGAGCGTAATTATAATAATAATGTTAGGGGGGAACGTGACTCCTCCACTCTTTGTTTGAAATACCCCTGGATTTCAATATAAGTTAACTATTCTATCCCATATCTTTTCTTTATACTTGCTAATTCCAAATCATCAATTTTGGATTTATTTTCAATCTTTGTTGCGGGTGTATTTGAGGGGGTGGTTGACAAATCGATTTCGTGCAGTGCACCCGACGAAATGGAAAGAAATAGAATAGTTATTTTGTTTATATTTTTTTTATAACGATAATATTTTTTTTTTGTTTCGAATAAAAATGAATAAAATAAAATATTTTATTTTGGCGGTTAATTAGTTCAAATGAATATTACTAAACTGATACCTGTAATATAAATTAAACTTTTCACTTACCTGTACGAGTTTCCAAGTATATAGTTGGTGCTAAGAATGTAGAGTGCCTCATATGTATTTCTGGAGTACTGTATAAAAAAAAAATCTTATACTGCAATGATGGCGTATAAGAAATTTGTTTTGCAGACTCCTAGAGCAATTTGTTGTTGGATGTCGGCAAAAGTATGTTTTTATGGAAATTGTCAAAATTTTGGCCAACATTCGAACACATGTATGAAAGAAAAAGGAAAGAACCAAAAATAATATAAAATATTTTATTTGTGAATATGACTTACCAGATTCCCATTGTTGTATTATAGAGGTGATTGTCGTACATTTGTACAAATTAATTTGTTGATACTTATGATTTACTCGCTATGCGAGTTGTTGCCTTTTTTTAAAGAAAAAACATTGAGTCCATTATTTTTTACAGTATTTTATTTATTGGTTATAGCTTAAGTTTCTACTAAGTGTTTATTATTTGTTTAACAGTATTTTGTTGATTGTAACGTAGGATCTCACTATGTGAGCTTGAGTTTAAATTGAGACTGACTTATTAAAATAAAGAATTAAATAAAGAAGCCCACAACTTCAGTAAACAATTCTACAGCAATTATGCCCGTTCAGCAAAATATGAATTAAGCAAAATATGAATTCTTGTGAAAAATGCATGGTAGTGGCTGCTACGAAATTACTGCTGTGTTTACAATATTTTGAGTGCGCGTGTAGCGCTTATATTTCGTTTGACAAACAAAGGATGTTTGTAACGACTTTTCTATACGCTACAACGCGTACCTTAACTTACATAAATCCAATTAGTTTGTGGTTGTTCTTTTTGTTGCATGTCTTGTTGATATTTTGTTTTGCATGAGTTTTTTTTTTATTTTGTATTGATGTGGTTGTTTGGGTCATGCAATTGTTCACTGTTTCACTTGTGATTTATTTTATGGCTATATGTATTTTTCTTATTTTTATTTTGTTTTTTTTTATATATAAATTTCCTTTTTTTATTTTTATTAAAATTTCAATTGTGGCTCTATGGCCTGTCAGAAATGTAACTCTGTTTGCAGAATGTGCAAACAGGGTTGATATATGTTTATCCGTACAGGGTTGCCGGAAAGAGAACAAAAGTAGGAGTGGCGTTGCCAGATGGTTGTGTTCGGATAGTTTAGGAGGTAGTTGTAAGAGAAAATTTCCTTCATTTACAAAATGGGGATTTCTATTAAAAGGAGAGTATAAAAAAGATCCACAAACAGCGGGTGATTTACCATTCTTCATTACCTTGTGAAACATAATCAAATTTCGATATTTTATGAAGTTGTCAAAAGAGCATCCAAGAAAATGCCTAACATAATCTGGAATATGATCTCTACGTTTAACATTATATACAAACCGGACAATTGCATTAACTATACGTTTTAATTTCATAAGATTCACATTAGGTCCATTCGTTTACAACAAAATTTGCACAAATTTGTACTGGATTTTACTGAAATGCGTTCGCGTACACATAAATTTGCAAAAGAGAGCATCTACTAAGAGAGTAAAGTGACAGTTGTCAGCAAAAACCCGGCAAATTTTTACTGAACAATTTTTTGCCAGTAAAATCCAATAGAAAACAAAATATATCTAAATTTTGAAAAAAACGAATTGTTGGCCCAAGCATCATAGCTTTAGTCTTGGAGGAATTAATAGCTAAGGAGTTATCAGTAGTCCACTGCAAAACACTTTCAAGACACATATTTATATTGTCTTCAAAAACTTCAGGAAATCTACGATTGCCGTTAAATAATAGGAAAACATCATCAGCAAATAAAAATGCTTCTGATGTTGCTCTATTTGTCACTTCTGGAAGATCATTACCGTATAAAAGAAAAAGTAAAGGACCCAAAACAGATGCCTGAGGAACTCCACAAAATAGAGGAAGTACGTCAGATTCCACACCATGAACTACCACAAACTGAGACCTACCACTTAAGTAGGACAAAACTAGCTTACAAGCTGACCTAGAAAATTTAAATTTATTCCTTAATTTCATTATCATTCCTGCAAAATCAACAGAATTGAAAACTTTAGAGAGATCCAGAGAAATCAAAACGCTTAGCTTATCATGATTAATGTTCGACCTTATAGAATCAGTAAGCCTAAGAAGCAGGGATGTAGTATTATAACCTTTACGAAAACCGTATTGTGACTCACAAATCCTAACCGAAGCCGAACTCATCATTTCATCTCTTAAAATATGCTCAATAACTTTTGATAAAGCAGGAAGGATAGAAATAGGACGAATATCATCAGGTCCAAGTACAACACACGTCTTGGGGATGGTAACCACACGGGCCGACTTCCAAGCTATTGGAAACTTAGAAGTGGTCAAAATTGTGTTAACTAAGTGCAAAACTACTTGAGATATATATGGAAAAACCAATTTAATAAATTTAATGGGAATACCATCAACCCCAACTGAACTGGAATTTACCTTATTAAGGGCCCCAAAAAGATCAAACTCGTTAATGCAACAAAATGAGAAAAAACCATCAGAATCATAAAAATAACACTGTTCAAGTTGTAAAATGGTACTAACGTGAAAACCATATGGTTGTGTTTGGATGAGCCCACTGACTACTACTCCAGTTCCAATTTGGCTCATTGGGAAAAATTTATGGGGTTTTTTTTTAATTTCGGTCAATTCGTCAATTTTTGACCATTTTTAGCCCATTTAAGTCGCTTTTCCTGTATTCAAAATTTCTTGTGTTATCTTTATACTGCTCAGAATTACTATTTCCACCATTAGAACGCACATTTCAACTGAGAAAATCAAAATTTTTAGCCATTTTTCATCGATTTTCCATTGCCATTTCAAGCAACTCAACACACTTTTTAATACAAAAACCATCCTTTTTTACGCTTTTTCGGATGATTTTCGCGTTTTTTATTGATTTAAATAAATTTTTTGTGGTTGAATACATTTTTTGGGTATAAAAATTAATGGAAATGCGTGTTTCTCCGTATTAATGTAATTCATTTTAAATTGTCAATTGAAATAGAGAAATAAGCAATGGCACCAATTCAATAAGCACCAATTCCATTAACAAATTCCAGCAAAGATCTGCCAAAAGTGAATCTAATTTTTTTCCACTATACCAGTGTTCCAACTGTGCTGATACCTGGTGGAAACGTTCCCCATGCTCGTCTGATTCAGACGGCAACTGACACTCGAAGTGATCCTGGTGGTGATGCATGAAATGCACTTTCAACGACATTCGAACACCGATGTTTTCGAAAGATTGCAGCATATCATCAACAATGACACGCCAATTTTCCACTCGATGAATGCCGAGAACTTTTTCGATCACTGCTTTCAGGCTATCCCAAGCGATGAGTTCCGCCTCTTGAAGGACATTGTTGAAGTCTTCATCCTTCATCAGTTTGCGAATGTCTGGGCCATTCAACACACCTGAAATAAATATATGATTTTATATAAAAACTTTCAAGAATGCTTCATCTTTGTTTGGCGGAAAAAGAATTCCAAATATTTATTTACCTTCTTTAATTTTCGCTTCACTCAAGCGTGGAAAAATGTACTCCAATCGTCCAAATGCCAATCTATTTCCACGCACCAGTAACGCTTTGATGAAATTCTTCATTAACCCAAGTTTAATGTGCAATGGTGGCAGCAATACCTTATCCATCGGCACCAACTCCTCGTGGATAACGTTCTGCTGCCCGATTAGACGATTTGTTCTCGGTAACCAATCTCGTTTTTGATACTGTGGTGTATATCGCGAATCCCACGTACACAAGTAGCACATATTTTTAGTGTAACCAGTTTGAAGGCCACATAAGTGCAACCACTTTTAAATCAGCGCATATTTTCCAACAATGTTCGTGGTATTACAGATTAGTTTCATGGAATCATATGTTACCTTTGTTTTTACGGCAAGCGCAATTGGCACAGAGTTTTTTGTATTATCGAAATACAGCAGCACAGCCTTGAGACTGCTCTTCGATCCATCGATGAACAACCGCCATTGGTCCGCATTGTACGTGTAATTCATGGCCGACATCAAACCATTGATATCATTACAGTACGTAAATGAATCGTTTTCGTTGCGAGTAAAAAACGGTACAAATTCATGCTGTCGACCACGCGAACCGAACACTTTAACTTCTGGTGACAGGATGTTCACAGCTTTAAGATGTTGAGCAAGAATTATGGTTTTATTTTGTGGCAACTTGTCTTGTGTAACTTCAATGTGTTTGCATGGTGGCGTAATATTTGATGGATGATACAAAGAAAAATTCGATTCTGGCTCCGAAAAAAAAGATGGTGGGATGTATTCTTCGGTTGGACTCGGTTTTCTCGGGATTGGCACTGGCGGAGAATGGGGAAGAGTGGTTTGAGCTGACGGAACACTTTGGTAAATATATTCCATCGCCTTTCTTCTGTTCATACCCACAACATTATGTTTACATACGTAGCACATGTTTTTTTCGTGGTCGACTGGCTCTGACCAAATCATCGGTATTACATATGGCATGCTTTCCCGTCGACCTGTTCGCCAATCATACAAACGTGCTACACACGATGAACAAGCCATTTTAGGCACCCAGTCAACATTGCAAATCACTGGAATATTGAAGTACTGTTCGTACAATGCACAGTGGGGTGGGCCTAGCACATTTTGCGGCATCAACTAAACCGCTAAGTTTTTATACAAGTTATGCACATGGTTGAAAAGAGGATCACTTGTAGATATCAGAAACGTGAAAAAACATATTTGCGTAGTGCAAATATTTTTCGCAAATCGCAAAAAACCGAGTTCGCATACTCAACCGCTAAGTTTTTTAATAAGTTCTGCACTTGGTTGAAAAGAGAATCACTTATAGATATCAGAACCGTGGAAAAATGTATTTGCGTAGTGCAAAGTTTTTTCGCAAATCGCAAAAAACCAAATTCGCATACTTAACCGCTATGTTTTTATATAAGTTTTGCACATGGTTCAAAAGAGAATCACTTGTAGATATCAGAAACGTGAAAAAAAATATTTGCGTAGTGCAAATATTTTTCTCAAATCACGAAAAACCAAATTTGCATACTCAAGTACTTAGTTTTATTTTTAAGATATTCACATCGTTCAAAAGAGTATCACTTTTAGATATCAGAGACGCGAAAAATATATTTGAGTGTTGCAAATATTTTTAGCTAATCGCAAAAAAAAAATTATCATTATGGCCCGCTTAGTTTTAATGGTTGAAAAGGGGATTAGTTATAGATATTAGATACGCAAAGAGATGTATGAGCTAACTTCCAAATTCGCTAATTTAAAAAAACCAAATTCCTATCTATTTTTTTTTTTCTAATAAAAAAAATAAAGTTAAGAAATAATGTATATATTTATATACATTTTAGAAGGGTACATATATTTATTTTAATTCATTGTTAACAGTAGTAGAAAATGTTATTTAAAAAATAGTAAGTTAATTAAAGCTAATAATAAGATTAATCATGATATAAAAGGTCCTTTGCCTCTTCAGGCAGTTCATTAATTGTCTTTATCGGACTTTTACGTTTTTCTGTTATTATTGGATCTGAATTGATAAGTAAGAAGTTAGAAACGTCTTGGAGGTTTTCTTTTCTGCCACATTTTCTTGAATTGAATTCTCTGGTTTTTTTGAATATTTTATTCATAGCCTCTTGGGCTTCTTCTGATAAGAATCCAACAGGTAATTTTGAGTTATTAATAACATCTGTACTCTGTATTAATATTTTATGCAACGTTGGTGACATATTGTACCAGGGGTAATTTTTAACGAATAGTTCTGCTGTTTCGGTAGTAAAAAGTTTGAATTTATCAACTTTAACGTTATGTTTACTTGATATTATTATTAATATTATATAAACATTTTTTATAATTAAGTATATATTTAACAAATGACATTTGTTCTAGTTATCCATGCAGAATTTCAGACAGATCGGGTCATTAGATCGTCAGAAAAATAAAAATATCTAACACAGCTCAAAAAAAATAAATTGGCAATATCTTTTGCAAAAATCAAAATTTTGCAAAACTGTTCAAATTGTTTTTTTTTTTTTGTTTACAATTCTTAACCGAAAAATTTATTTTTTTGCATGCTTTCTTGTTCATCAAAAGGGAAAGTTACATTTAATAAAACACTTTCGTAGAAAATTCGTTATAACTTTTTACGGGAACAGATCTAACAAAATATTTTTTTTGGTAAGGATAGAGTACAAATATGGAAAATTTTACCTAAAAAAAAATTCGAAATTTAGGCGCAGAAGTTTTAAAATTTTTTGATGTTATTAAATAAATCGCGAAATTTTTCGCGTGGTACATTGCAAATCAAAATTCAGTATAAATTTAACAAATGACACTTATTCTTATTATCCATGCAAAATTTCAGACAGATCGGGTCATTAGATCGGCAGAAAAATAAAAATATCTAACACAACTCAAAAAAAGTAAATTGGCAATATCTTTTGGAAAAATCAGAAATTTTACAAAAAAATATTCGAGCAAAGTTGAAAATCGAACAAGTTTGTTCTACAGAGCACGCCAGAGCACGGCGGGCATATTAAATTCGTAATCTAGATAGTATTAGCTTTCATATGCATACGGTTTTAGGGTCTCCCTCCCCTGCGTTCAAAATATAGGGCTATTGAAACATTAAGTTTCTCTTAATTTTTATTAAAAAACTAATCTCGTCTATGTGCTACCAGCATCTTTTTTTACAAATGTATTAACATGAAAAATTAATGATTTTGTATTACTACTTATGATTTATTACTTAAAGGTAGTGACCTAAGTGGTTAAACACGCACAACACTGGCTTATGTTAGTACCTCTTTTTTAATATGAAACATTTTTGGAAACAAAACTTTGACTTTGGCAGCTTGCCATCGTACCAATAATTAGAATATCTCAAAAAACTAAACGGAACTAGTTTCGGCAAGGTCTTATCTATTAGATTTGCCAATTAGTTTGAAAAAATTCGAAGATTTAAAATCGGACTTTTTGCCGGAGATCCCCTTAGGCTGCCCCAACGTGCAATGTTACAATTTCATCAGTAATTTTTTTCTTAGACGACATAATGGACCACTTTCCGCACATATAACAGTAATGATTGAATTTTTTCAGGCATTCATCCATTTTTTACCGTAAAAATTAATCACTTCAAACTGGAAACTTTATTTATACTTTTATTACTTTTTCGTCATTTTAAAAAAATCGTACTTTACGCGTTGGGAGACACTTGTTGAATGACAAAAATCGATCAATGAACACCTATAAAAAATAAAAAAAGGATGGCTATATACCTGATTCGTGTGCGTTTGTGTAAAAAAAAATTGTGTAAAAAAATCATGCAGGTAGCCAACGAAAAAAACCGAAATAATTAAAAAAGTATACTTTCCTTTTTTCCTTTTAATTTTCCACGCACATTACCGAAAAAGCGTAAAAAAGGATGGTTTTTGTATTAAAAAGTGTGTTGAGTTGCTTGAAATGGCAATAATATTGCATAATATATTGTAAAAAGGAAAAACGGTAAGAATTATGTCGATAAGTTTGCGCAAGAACTACAAAAAGCGCATAAAAAACAGCAAAAATATGGGAAACATCGATAAACCCCATAAATTTTTCCCAATTAGCCAAATTGGCACTTTCATCGGTGGAGTAGTAGTCAGGGGGCTCATCCAAACACAACCATATGGTGTTCACTTTAGTACCAGAAATTTCGTGTTAAAAACTTGAACAGTGTAATCAAAGTTAATATCTTGCTGACTAGAATTCGAATGAACAAAATGGTTATTTATGGTATCAGCATCACACTCATATTCAGGATCATCATTACCAATACATCCCGAACCTATAATAACTCCAAAACCCAGAGGAGTCCAAGCCATTAAAAATTTTTGAAAAATGTTTTCGTTTTGCCTTTCGAATAACATTTTTTGCTCTATTACGAAGTTTACAGTACGACCTCCAATTTTGAAAGGAACGATCTGCTTGAAAAGGAGAGAAAGACAAATCTCTAAGGGATCTTGCTTACACAATTTCATTAGACTTCATCCAAGCATCATATTCATTTTGTACCCATAGCCTAACAATAGGGACAAAGGAGTAGAGATTCTCGAAAAGAGAGCATACAAGGGAACATTTAATGTCAATATCCATAGCATAAAAAATTTGAGATAAATAAAACTCATTTAGAAATTAAAATATACCATTCCAATTTATGTTCTTGAAATCCCCCCTGCAAGAACGCGTTACATAAAAAGTACTCATAACCAAAATATAGGTTAGAAATTCTAAAAGTTTCAGTTATTTTATACAGGGCCTTGGGAAAAAACTAACCTATTCTCTTCTGTACGTGTGAGCCGATATCTCTTTCTCTCGCATTATTGTTTAGAACAGAAAACACTATAGTGTTCTCGCTCGCACACATCAGTGCTAACGTGTATATAACTGCATAGTTAACGGTAGCAATACCGGTAGTATTAGATTATAAATAACATGTTAATGAACCGATACACATATCAGTTATTATTACTTAATAAGTAACTAGTTAGTTAACTGCTTTATATATCGGTTAGTGCTACTGAATACTACCAGTTATTGTATTCCTATAAATAACTGATTTGCTAACTGTTATTTATATTGGTTACTGCTACTGAATACTACCAGTTATGATATTCCTATAAATAACTGATTTGCTAACCGTTATTTATTTTGGTTACTACTACTGAATACTACCAGTTATTATATTCCTAAAAATTGGTTATTGCTACTGTGTTAATAAAACACCTTTTTAATATTTTGAATAAAATTTCATTTTAGGGAAAAAAATATTATAAAAAGAAAATATAACAAAAATAAAAAATAAAAAATAAATATAATGAAAACAATGGAATAATTCATTTAAAGTTTGTTACAACTACTAGAGATCACTTTGAGATCGCTATAAAAAGAAAAAATAACAAAAATAAAAAATAAATATAATAAAACCATTTAACGAGATCACTTTGAGATTAATTGTTGTTTTTTTTATATCGAATTTGCGTTGTTTAAATCTGTTGTGACTTAGTTCGACGCTTTTTTTTAGTTCCTTTTCGAACGAATTTCGCCCTTCTGCCGCAAAAACATCTGAAAACAATAGAAATTATTATTAAAAAGACTACATGTTTGTCGATTAAAAATCATACCACTTAGTATCTTATTGATGAGCGTCAGCTGCACCAACGCACGCTTCTCCTTTCTGCCATCAAAATTAAAAAAGTAAATTAGTTCATCTTTCATTATTTTCTTGAACACTTCATCCACTGTTCCTTTGCCACCTTTAAGCTGGAAGAGATATGACTTCTGTAAATAGCAGATAAATATGTTTTTATTAAATCACACATGGTATGCAATATATTTGAAAATACCATTGCTACGAGGTATTCTGGCTTCTCCAACTTCTCCTCAACATCCTGAGCCGCATCAATAGATGACAATGACAATGTAGCCCCAATTTCTATTTGCAGTTCATTTTCGTCCTCCCCGGTTAAGCTGATTATAGACTTATGCAGCTTTTCTAAAATCACTTTGCATTCCCTGGTAGTGTGATTTTGTGCCATTAAAACAGAATTATCGAGAACCTTAAAAATAATTCAGAGTAAGTCTTTTCTAAAGTATCAAATAAAAAATTTATATAATTACGTTTTCTTTCATGCCTTTTTCCAAAATTTCTGTGCGTTCTTTAATCTCCTTTTGGTTATCCAAAATCTTGTTCTGGTTTTTAAGAACTGTTTTTAGAACCTCTTCTGGCGATGGTGAATTAACTTTAAAATCCTCTCTTATCTCAATTTTGCTCTCAATCACTTTTTTTGGTCAGATGGTGGCTTACGATATTCACTCTTTGTTGAAAATTGTTTTCTTTAAGGGCGACGACCTTTTGTCCTATATATAAATAAAAAAAATAATTATATCTATAAATATGATTTACTATTTAATTAATGATTGATAGAATTGCCCAACCTTGCGTTTTTAAAGTTGTTGCCTGACAAGTGGAGGGACGAGCCTTTTCAGGACACATCTGATCGAGTTCCGTTTCAAAATCGTTCATACTTTGTTGCAAAGATAATCTTTATTCCAATGGTTTTAAAATAAATTAAAATTATATTATAACTAAAAAAAAACCTTTAAACGTATTTTAGGATTTTAATTTGAAAAATCGTGGAAAATATGATGAAGTAGTGGAATTAATATAAATTTATTTTTATGTGGAATACAGAAATATTTAAACTGTATGTCTGCTCTGGAAATACTTAGTAATTCGTGATTAATTTGACTTGCCACAAGTATTCCTAACCCTGATAATGATTCTATTGGTTCTTGAAAATAATTTTCTTTTTGCTGAAAACTATACCCAAGTACTATATCATTCCCAGGACCTACGTCAGAACAAAAGCAAAATGAATCTTTTTCCTTTTGAACATCTATATCAAATGAACCCATTTTTGAAAATTTATTTAAAATTATATTTGGGTCCTGTCTTTCCTGAAGCCTGCGACGTAACTGCTGTAAGATTGTATCAGGTTTCTTTATTAATTTTTTCAAATATTGCATATAATTTTCAAACTTATATGCCGAAAAGTTGTCCAAAGGCCAACACTGCTTCGCACAGTCGGACAAATGTCACAACCCATGAATATTGAAGCTAATCAAATGCTCGCCATAAATAACGCCAAATAAATAAACAAATTCTTCTAATATTTCTTGGGCAACCATTCCTTCGCTTTCAAAGGATTCATTAGAGGAAAGAAGTCTTATGCCAGCATGCAATAGAAGGAAATGGTAGTACGAATCTTGATCTATACAATCTTTTAAAACAAATATTCCTGAATACAGTAAGAATTGCCTATATTCAGTCGCTTTCCAGCCCGCTTTCTACAAGCCCGTCCAAACTCAGATGGCACAAACTTGCAAAGATAATTTAATTTTTCATTCATCTCAGTCACATTTCCTTTTTCTTGAATTAAACTTAAAACCTTTTTGGTCACTCCTAGGTCTACTAAGTGCATAGGCTCCAGGGGAAATCGCGACACCATTCCGAAATTATTAATTTCAAGAATGTTTTCTTGCTGTCGATATTGAATATTATGATGTTCTAAATCCGTCCTATTTTTAAATGAAAAATCAGACCGTAAATCATGAACCTGCTTAGAAAAACTCACCCTTCTTTGTATATAAGTCCCTGTTTGGGAACACTTTGGACAACTTTTTTTACCATTATGTGCCTGCACACTTGTAACAAAGGCCCTAGCTGGCGAGTCACAAATAAAAAACCGAATGTTAAATTTTTTAATTATTTCACCCGAACCAATTTTTAGGCCAACTTCCCTCAGTACAGTAACTTCATCACAAAAGTCTTTCATAAAGTCATTTATGTTCGAAATTTTTTCTTTACCAGAGAAACATGCTATAACAAAGGGATTTTCTTGAGGATGTCCACACACTGCTCCTAGGATTGGCCACAAAACTCTTTTGGAACTCTTATACAGCTTTAAACCATCTATTCCTACGTCGATCAGTACTTCATTGCTATCTTTTAGATATTCAAAAGAGCCTGCAAGAAAATAAGCTTGAATTCCTAAATATAAAAACTCCCCAAATGGAATGGATTGAATTTGTTTTCCTTTGGGTACCAAGAAGAGTTTTTGCACAAAGGGGCAAGTTAGGAACGCCTATTTCCTTCAAAGTGTGCAACAAGTCTGTAACAGTATTTTGAGATATATTATTACGAATAGCCCATGATTTGAGCTGGCAAATTTCATTATTTTGGGCAATATTCCCTGTTTCTTCAATATTTTTAGAAACCTCCACTTCATGTTCCAAAATATTTGCATTTTCACTAGCGGACGGACAACTTTCTACACTTGCCGCTCTGCCTGCACTGCCAACAATTGCAAATCTGTTTATATTTCTATATCTTTCCACTTGTCTTTTAAATTTTTTTTTTCAACGCTTAAAGCATTTTGTTTTGATTTTTTATTCATTTTATTTATTAGTTTAGTTTTTATTTACTTAATTTTTTTACTTTTCTTACAATTTTCACACGCGTCTTCAATTTATTTTTTTTCTTTTTGAAAGTTTTTTGGCAATCATATTAGTGATGCGATTTTTTTGCATAAGTAATCGGGTACAGGTAGCACTAAAACTTTTTTATTAGTTGCAAAAAGTATTATTTGTTATTAAGTACTTAATTTTTAGTTTTAAATTTAATGAGCTCAAGAATATAATGAATACATATATTACAATATTATTATAATGTTATAATATAAGTTGAACTATTTGTTCATTTTATTATTAGCTGCTAACTTAAACTTAAAATAAAACTATTGATTTTTTTATTTATTTTTTTTAAGTTTCACTTAGTTCATTTTTATTGTTTCGACTTTGAGTACTTGACTACAACTGTATTTTAAAATAAAATTGTTGTTACTTAAAAAGAATATCGTATTTTAATCAACACCAAAAGGTAGACATAGTGTCAGCACTTTTATGAAATAAATTCTTAATAAACCTAAATAATATAAGAAATGCAACGTAAGTATCATATAACATTAAGCGTGTCATATGGGGTGTTCAACATTAAATATCCGGATGTTAACTCTTCCCCTCTTAAAATCCGGCGTCCTCGTTGGATAGGTAAGTATTGCAAACAGTAATAACTTCAGTGGGTTTATCCTGATTTGTTTTTACTTTCACCTCAAATGTTTTCTTTTTTTTTCATACAATTTTTAAATAATATCCATAACAATATTATGCCACCCAAACCTGGGATTCCAATACTAGTTGCCAGTGTAGTTTTGTAGTTGTAAGCTAGTTGTTTAATTTCTGCCGCATTATTAATGTGAAGATCTTTTAGCATTTCTAAAGACAACATCTCCTCGTAGTTAGCAACAAAATTTGTAGTTTGTAGTACAGCCGGCAAGGGTTGCATCACGGTTATCTCGTTATTAGAATACGATCGATTTTTAAGTCTGACAGTGGCATTATGGTATTTAATAAGGTAAGTTCCATTTAGCCAAAGATTCTTGTTGTCCATTTCCACAGAGCCATTGTATCCGTTTAATAGTATTAAACCAGGAGACAATTCGGTAATTGTAGGCAAGTGTTGGTTATTAGAGGTTGGGCACGTCGATGGTAGACCCTTTAACAAATTAGGTAAACAGCTGGTTGAGGTTATATTTTCAAAGTTTTCGTTTCCGCAGATAGCAACATCGTTGATCACCCTACACGAAGACTTAATTTCTAGAACAGAATTCTTGCATATCATAAAATACTCACTACTCAACTTTATTGACATTTCTTTCCTTTTCACAGGTTTTACAAGTAAGTTTCTACAAATTTCCTTTTCAGTTTGTGGCAAATTTACAACATAAATAAGTGTAGTCTGATTTATACCGATTTTCACCTCACCAAATTCAAGGGCCTCTATTAAATTCAAGTAAGGCATGTTTTGGCTCTCAAAAAATCCCCTTGTAATGTTCAGTTCAAATCCAGAGAATATAAAGGAGTTAACTATTCCTGATTTCGCCCATTGGATTGAGTATCCAATGTTAGTCAATTCCTCTTTTATTATCTTTAGTTTTCTCTCGATATCTTTAATGATCTCAACTTTCAAAGCATCGCTCGAGCTTATATTGTTCAATATTAAATTGGTCATTTTCGTAATCTCCTGTACCCTCAAATCCAAAGCTCTATTTATGATGATCTGTTTATGATTATTCTTTAACAGACCACTAACTCTATCCGAAATCAACTGGAAATCCTCGTGATCAGGAGATCCCGCTATCCATTTCCAGGTGGTCCCTAAAATGTCTATGGATCTAATTTTCCGTCTGGGTCCCAATTCTCTCAGAATATCATACAGAGTCTGTACTTCATGGATGAGGAATTGATAATTATTATCTCTCTTTGTTATGTCGCGTTTAATAGTTTCGTGTAGTTGGTCTAATATCGTTTCGTACTGTTTCAAGTCAATAACATGAATCAATTTGAAATTACCCATTGTCAGTTTCGCAACACCTGTTTCCACTGTCACAATTTGTGCGTTCGTGTAGTCTAGTATTGTGTCTCTGTCCTGACCAGAACGAGCAGTGATCTGAAATGAAAGTATCAGTTTTTTATTAGGTTTTTATGAACTATTCGTTTAGACTCTGTCAAAACTGTTCCCCCTTTGTCCTCCAATACTACTTCCTTTCTATATCGTGGTGTCAATTTGTTTCCCAGTCTCTTATTTGTTTTCACAAAAATGTCATCTCCCGCCTTGTAAGTTTTATAATCAGTTCTTTTCCTGTTATGGTACTCTAAGTCTTTTTCCTGTTTTTCTGTTATTCTTCGTATAGTCTGTCGTCTTTCCTCTTCGGTTCCCATAATCCTGCCAAAAAATGCTTCAATAGGTTTCGCATTAGTTGTGGAGTGAACCGTATGATTATATTTAATCAATGAATTATTGAGAAGATCTTCAAAAGAGTTGTGCATTTTCTCGGCGTTCATGCACCTCATTATCTCGGTTAGAGTAGAATGGAATCGCTCCACCTGGCCATTTACGGTACTCGTATATGGGGGTGTTACATGAATCTTTATTCCCATCTGATCTCCTAACATGAATCTAATGGAAGATGAATTAAAAGATTTTTCATTATCCATGACAATGTTTTCGGGAACTCCAAAGAAGTAAGTAAATCACGTAAAGGGAATTTTATGTCCTCCACGGCTCTAGACTTTACGATTCTAACCTGGGCGTACTTTGAAAATTTGTCTATAGCAGTCAAAATAACTCTGTTATTTGTATGATATATATCTATATGGACATATTGTCCAGGGTACTGGGGGATGGGTGTATTCTTTAGAATCAATTTGTCTGGATGACGTTCATATTTATTCTCAATGCAGATTCTACATTGTTTTACCACCTTTGTTATCTTCGCCTGCATTTGAGGGAAATAAAATTTTCTAAGAAGTTGGATTTTATTCTCTTTAGCGTTTCTATGTGCTCGTCTGTGTTCATTCACAATTTCCGTTTCTTGTTCTATGTCTGATGTTAAGTCTTTTACCATAGTCCTCGTGTACCTAGTTCTGTATTCGCTGAACTTAGATGGATAGATTTCTTGTATCATACCCAAAATTCTGTCCTCGGTTTTAATAGCGTTTGTCACCGACGGACTCAAATATTTTTTCAATATTGACGTCAGTGTCTCTATAGTAAAATTGGTTTCCGTTATTATGTGTCTATGGTATTTCGGGAATATGATCTCGAATTTATAAGAAGGAGATTTACCAGTCGATAGTATCAATTGGTTTTTGAAGACGTTAATTGGTGCATCCGTGAAAGGAATAAGCTTCTGAGGTGAAGTTTCGGCACTGTGTTGAGTAACCGTTATTGAGTTTAACCCAGAAGTTTGTGGAGGTCTAGACAATGCATCTGCGACTATATTGGTTTTGCCTGGTTGGTATTTCAGTTCATAATTATACTCTTATAGGATGGCTTTCCATCTTTTCATTTTACTATTTGTATTTTTGTTGCTAAGTGCGAAAGTAAGGGGTTGATGGTCTGTAAAAATATTTATTTTTCTTGACCCATACAAATAGTTTCTTAATGTGGTAAGTGCCCAAATTATCGCCAACATTTCTTTCTCGTTGGTGGCGTAATGTTCTTCCGCCTTATTCAATGTTCTTGAAAGAAATGTTATCGGTTTGCCATTTTGTGACAAAACTGCTCCAATTGCGTACTCAGAAGCATCTGTTGTCAGATCAAAATCCTTTTCGAAGTTCGGATGTGAAAGGATAATGTCTTCTGAGGTCAGTGAATTTTTTATTTTTTGGAAGGATTCTATTGCAGATTGATTTAAAATTATTTTTTTATTTTTGGATGCGTTCTTTGAGACGCGTCCATCCTCCCCTCTTAAAAGGGATGTCAGGGGTTTAGCCAGTTTGGCATAGTCCCGTATAAAACGACGGTAATATCCTGACATACCAAGGAAGCTTCTCAAATCTTTCAAGGTCCTGGGTGGAGGTATTTTATCTATTGCCCTTACTTTTTCAGGGTTGGTTTTAATACCATTAATGCCTACGATAAATCCTAAAAATTCTATTTGTTGTTTTGCAAATTCGCATTTATCGAGTTGAACTTTAAAGTTTGCGGACTCTAGTGTTTGGAAAACTTTATTTAAATTTTGAAAGTGGTCGTTTTCATTTTTTCCGAATATAATTATATCATCTATATAGACATAGCATATTTTGCTTATATGATCTCTTAAAACATCATCTAGAGTGCGTTGAAAAATTGAAGGAGAATTCTTTAATCCAAAAGAGAGTCGAACAAATTCAAATTTTCCGTTATTAATAGAAAATGCAGTCTTTTCGACATCGCATTCTTTAAGAGGAATCTGGTGAAAACCGCTTTTTAAATCTATGACGGAAAAGCATTTATTTTCTCCGAGGTTTGATAAAACTTCGTTTATCTCCGGAATAGGATAACGATCGGGTATAGTAACCGAGTTTAACTTTCTGTAGTCTATAACCATTCTATATTTTTTTTCTCCTGATGCATCCATTTTCTTTGGAACGATCCAAACAGGTGCATTATATGGTGATTTTGATGGCCTAATTATTCCATCATTCAAAAGCTCAGCAACTTGTTTCTCTATTTCACTTTTTAGTGCCATAGGATATGGATAGGACTTTGAATAAACTGGTAAATCAGTGGTTGTCCTAATCTCTCCTTGAACACGAGAAGAGGAGGTTAATTTGTGATTTGGTTCTTTAAACAAGTTCGGATATGAGTGAATTATTTCCTCAAGCTTTGATATTTGGGTTTTGTTCAAGTGGTTGGTTCTAAGCTCAATATTATTCACAGATTGGGAAATGTGGTGATAAATTTTTATCTTCTTTATATTATTTATTAACATATATTGTTCTTTTATATGGATTATTGCATTGAGTTCCTTCAAGCTATCATGGCCAAGAATGCCATGGAAAGATTTTAACGACGGCAGAACATAAAATTTCATTTTGTGATTTGGTAAGTTGAAAAGATTCACTAGAGTGTGGTGAGTAATTTTTATGTCACCCGATATAGAATTCACAAAAAACGGTTTTTCATTTTGAATTTGGTTGGTTACAAGGGAAGGCTGAATATAATTTTTATTAGAGCCTGTGTCAAGTAGTATTTTCAATATTTGACCATTCTTCGCTTTGCATTGAAAGTATGGTAGCGAAGAATGCGCTAACCTAAAAAATTAATATCGGACAAATCTTCTGTTTCAGTATTTTCCCATTCGTTTCCCTGTTGATAATAACTCTGTATATAATCTTGAAGACCTTCTTCCTGGATCGCCTGTTGATAATTACTTTCGTGACTATTAGTGTTGTCACTTTGGTCGTAAAAACCATCATAAGAAGGAAGTTCTTCATTGGTTCCTATGTGAAAATTTCTTTGTAATTTATTATGTGGCATTGGGGTTTGTAAAGATGTATGGGTCTTTTGCCAAAAAATTGGTTCGCTTGCCGAGGTCTATTTATGTAATTAATATTTTTGGATTGAATAGAATTATCGATGTCCATTGGTTCGGGTTTTTGGGGTTTTGGGGCTATAGGTCTTGGTGGCGGATTGGGTGATTGTGGATACGTATTATAATTTCTCCCGTTTGGGTTATAATACTGTCTTGGTGGTGGAAAATTTGAAGGTATTTGTTGATTCTGGGGTTGCTGAACATTCCCAAAATACGTATTGTATTGTCCATTAAGTGGTCTATGCCGGTTATTATTCTGTATGCCCTGTGACCATGGAATTGTTTGAGGAACATATGCCGGTCTTTGATATTTATTTAAGATTTGAGGAAGGTATGAAAATTGAGGGTAAAAATTTTGATTCTGATTTCCATTAGATTTCTTCTGTGGGACATGAGGTGAATTTCTATTGTTATTAGCATATTGTGTTCGAAATTGTTGGTTTTCCAACTTCAAACACAAGTGTAATGCTTCATGAAGGTCTGTGGGCTCCCGCATTCCCAGAAGTCTGGGTAAGTCGCCTCTTAGACCTCTGATGAAAGTATCCAATGCCCTATTCCTATAAGTTCTAGTTAGTACCTGGATGGAGGCTTCACTCTCATCCATGCATGAGATTTTATTCAAAATTAGGGATAAATGAGCATAAATTTGTTTGTAAAATTCTTGTACTGAATTAGTGCCCTGAAGCATGGTGGACATCTGGTACTCCAGAGTACCCAAGTCCCTTTTATCAGCATAATGTGTTGTTAGACACTTTATTATGCTGTCCCAGTTTAAGGGAGTGTTGTATGATTCCAGTGCGATGTCTGCATCGCCTGTTATTTTATTTCTTACAACATTAAGGATCCCAAAATATTTTGGAGTTCCCTTAATTGAGTCGTAGATTTTTAAAATTCTTTCTACGCTCTTTTTCCAGGATGCAAACTCGGTTTGGTTTCCGGAAAATTCCCTTAATCCTCGTACCACATCTGGTACTTTATCTAGACCAGACAAATCCCCATTTACTATATTTATGTCCTGGTCTACTACTTGTTGGGGTTCTGCATGCAATTGCTCTTGCAAAATTCTACGGACTAAATCGGCTACGGCCAATTCCTGTTGTGGATTTAACTGAAATGGTTGTGGGGGTGGTGCGGGTATGTTATTTATAATTGCGGGTCTGATTAAATTATTTTGATTTGCCATATTGAAAAAGAAATTTCCAGAATTACAATTAAACTTTAATTTTTATTTATTTTGCTTTCTTATTTTTTTCTATTTCCCTAAAAAGCTTTAACACTATTTTTCTATTATAAAAGTTAAATTTAAAAATATCTTATACTATTCTTACATTAGCAGCAAAATTTTCATTGTTGTTACAGTTGTTTGTTACCGTTGTCGTTAAAGTTGTCTGTTGTTGCTTATTGTTGTTACAGTTGTTACAGATGTCTGTTGTGTTACAGTGGCTATTGTTGTTATCGTTGTCGTTAAAGTTGTTTGTTACAGATGTTTGTTGTGTTATCGTTGTCTATTGTTGTTTAAATTTTACTTAAAAATGTTCATTGACAAATTTTAGAATTTTTTTAATGTTTTCCATTAATTTATTATATTCTTTGTTGTTTAAGTTTTACTTAAAAATGTTCATTGACAAATTTTAGAATTTTTTTAATGTTTTCCATTAATTTATTATATTCCTTGTTGTTTAAGTTTTACTTAAAATGTTCATTGACAAATTTTAGAATTTTTTTTAATGTTTTCCATTAATTTATTATATTCTTTGTTATTTAAATTTTACTTAAAAATGTTCACTAACAAGTTTTAAAATTTTTTAATGTTTTTCACTAATTTATTATATTTTTATTATTTAAATTTTACTTAAAAATGTTCACTAACAAGTTTAAAAATTTTTTAATGTTTTTCACTAATTTATTATTTTTTATTATTTAAATTTTACTTAAAAATGTTCACTAACAAGTTTTAAAATTTTTTTTAATGTTTTTCACTAATTTATTATATTTTTATTGTTTAAATTTTACTTAAAATGTTCACTAAAAATTTTAGAATTTTTTAATGTTTTTCTTAAAATTAAACCGCGCCGGTAAGTGAGAATTTGTCCTTTTTACTTAACGTTACTCGGGTTCTCTTAATTTACACATAAACGCGCGTTGTGCTTTTTTTTCAATTGAATTCTAAGCACGGATTTTTTTCGTTGGGCGCCAGTTGAACTGTTTGTTCATTTTATTATTAGCTGCTAACTTAAACTTAAAATAAAACTATTGATTTTTTTATTTATTTTTTTTAAGTTTCACTTAGTTCATTTTTATTGTTTCGACTTTGAGTACTTGACTACAACTGTATTTTAAAATAAAATTGTTGTTACTTAAAAAGAATATCGTATTTTAATCAACACCAAAAGGTAGACATAGTGTCAGCACTTTTATGAAATAAATTCTTAATAAACCTAAATAATATAAGAAATGCAACGTAAGTATCATATAACATTAAGCGTGTCATATGGGGTGTTCAACATTAAATATCCGGATGTTAACTTATACTCATTTTATTCATAAAATAAATTAAGTATGTGTTTACATATAATTTATTTTATCCGACTACTTTTTTAATAGCAATTAACTACAGCACTAACTACTGATGTGTAAAATGACAGAAAGAGTAAGGTATAACACGCATCTATAATAGAAGAGGCTATTTCTTTTTAACCTTAGGTGCTTATGTAAGATTAGTTGCGTTTGTATTAGTTGAAATTTAAAAATCTTTAAATGTGTTGGAGTATCGGTTAGGCAGGTTTTGCAGGGCCGATATTCAACATACTCCTGAAAACGCTCAACATTAAAAACAACTGACAACATATCATGTAAGTGCATAATCCGATATGGATGGGCACTGCACCTGGTCAGAGAAATTTATCATTGAAACATTACTCACCAAAAAGAAATCAATTAGGGATGTAGTTCCTTTTACCCAAATCAAAATGTGTAGGGTTCGAATTTATTTTATTTTATTTATTTAAGTCTATGGAGATAATCCGTGCAGACTATAAAATTAAAATATTTTACAATAGAAATACTAGAATTACTTATTTAATTTAAGGAATTTAAATATAAGATAATATCTCTCTTTACAATTTCTAAACTTTTATTAAAATCAATTAACTGAAACAACATATTAAACTCATCGCAAGTTCTACGAAATGGATCAAAGTTTGCAAAATTAGATTTATGATATTTAATATTTAAAAATTCATAATTTCTTGAACAACGAAAAGGAATATTCATATTTACTTTACTTAGCAGATATGGTGAATAAAGACTTCCATTCATCAACTTAAGCAAGAAGGACACATTCAGCATTTGTCTACGGCTTTTCAGCGTAGGTAATTTAATAAGTGCTAGGCGTTGTTGATATGAGGGCAGATTAATATTTGGATTCCAATCCAAGCCGCGAAGGCAGAATAATAAAAATTGTTTTTGAACGGATTCAATAGAATTTGAATGGATAAGGTACTGAGGGTCCCACACGACAGAACCATATTCTAGCATCGGTCTGACAAGCGTTGTAAATAATTGTTTTGTAGTATATGGATCACGAAATTCTTTGCTCCAGCGTTTGATGAATCCAAGTACTCCAGTAGCTTTAATTATTGTTAAAGATATGTGAGATCTAAAGTCTAACTTTCTATCTAAATGAATGCCAAGATCGTTAAATGACTCCACTAACTCAATAGTAGCATCATTCATCACGTAGCGACCATTAATAGGATCTAGAAAATATCATGTACTTGCATTTTTTAACATTAAGGCTCATTAAGTTTATTTTGCACCAAGTAATAAAACGAATTATATCATTCTGTAGTAGCATTTGATCGTTGCAATTGTTGAATGAAAGATAAATTTTTACATCATCTGCATACATTAAAGTATTAGAATGCGTAATAACTGAAGGAAGATCATTTATAAATAATGTGAATAATAGAGGTCCAAGATGACTACCTTGTGGGACACCAGATAAAACATCAATATATTTGGAATACGAATTTCGATATTTAACACGCTGCTTTCTGTTGTATAAATATGAACCAATCCATTTAAGAAATAATATACTAAAGCCAATCTTATCGAGTTTGTACAACAAGAGTTTGTGAGTAGTAGGAAAGCCTCACTTTCAGATGTATGCACCTCCCATAAGGCTAAATTTATTTTGAGGTTGAGTTGAGGTGCATGTATTTTATCCATAAGGCTAAATTTTTTTAGCCCTATGTGAAATACACGTACTTCAAAATGCTTATATATGCATTTCTACATTTTTTTTTTTAGCATTTTTTTTTATAAAACTTTTTTTTTTAGCCATTTGTAAAAAATATATGCACCTCATACAGAGGAACGTATATATCGAGTTACATATATTTTTAATGTGCTTTAAATATTTTTTGTCTTTGCTGTCAAATATATACATACATGCAAACATACATATTTTCGTGTAAACATTTAGTTGTTCATTGTTTCATTCATAGTTTAACGTTACATTGTTTTTTGTTATTATTGAATGCATATTAGGGCTACAACTTTTTAACAGTTGTTATGTATCGGATTAGCATGAAACATATTTATACATTAGAGCTATAACTTTTTTAAATTTTCCTAGATAGGAGCAAAATGATTTAGTGGAAATGAAAAGATTTTTTTTATTTTGTTTTTGTTTTCAATATTTTCTTTTATTTATAAAATTTTAATATTTTGCCTTAAAATTAAATCTTAAAAATAAGTTTAAACATAGTTGCTACTAGTTAATCATTTAAAACTAAATTTGAATAATTAAAAAGTTTTAAAAAATTGTTAAAAGATATGTTTCTACTTCTTAAATATATAAAAATACAACAATAAAGACCACATAAAACTGAAAAATTACTTTGAATTCGTTTGTTGTTATACATAAATGGTATTTTAGCATTTTTATTTAAAAATGATACAAAGGGAGCGATAGGAAATTGTCCAGCGGGGCAAAAATATTCAGCAGGTTTGTTTTTTGGGAAATACATAGCAACCCAGTGCTGTCCTGGTTTATAAGATGGATCAGTGTTAGCGATATAAAATGATGGTTTTACAATAGGTTTTTTAGGTAGTTTGTCACAAGCGTAAACACCTTTGAATTTTTTTTTAGTTAAATCATTCGATTTCAGAGTCTGTGTAATCATGATTGAATTCATAGTGTTTGAATAATTGTACGAGACTTGTCAACTTCAATAAAACTGTCAAATTCGCAATATACTAGACAAGTAACGGCTTCAGAAATAGGTTTCCCAAAACGTCCTTCAATACGAATAGATCCTTGGTTTATCAGGTTACCACAATGGGAATTATTGTTGTGATCGGGGGTTAAATCAAAAGCCAATAAAAAGAATCCGTTATCAAAAAGTTCTTTTGTTATCTGATGTCCTTTATCAAAATGATGTATACCAGTTCCTTTAAATAGTGTTTGATAACCACGTGTGCTTACTACAGCACCATTATTATAATTAAATTCAATTGGTTGAGCCGGGTACTGAACTCCATTAACAACTAGATTAAATCGTTGTAAATGAAAGTGTTGAAAATTAAAAGGATTTTCATGTCGATCCCCCGTATATGCTTTGTTAGATACCATACCAAACATTAAAAAATTAGGTAGTTGTCCAAGAACAACATTGTCTAGAATTAATGAATGATTTCCAGGATGTGAAGTAAATGTTTTCATTTCTACTCGTTTATAAGGGTAAATAGCATTTTTCGATTGTAATACATTATGATGAGCCATTAAAATATTATTGTTAATAGTCAGCTGATTTACATATAAATAAGCTTCATGAATTTTTATATGACATTCATTTTTAGTTCCATTTTCTAAAATATAAAATTCTGGTTTTTCAAAGTTTAATGTTACTTTAATATCAACATTATTAAGCAAGTATTTATGTTGATTAAATACATCTACATGAAGTTTTCCCAAAAGTTCAACTTTTTTACCATCCTTGAAAATTTTTTTTCGTTTGTCTAATCCAGGATTTTCCTTTTCAACTAATGAATTAATTTTATTTGTGTCAACGGACCATCCACATGATTCCAGATGTGTTGATCTAGCATCGTTACCATAATTTAACAAAGTCTCCAAATACGCTATAGTGATAGTTATTATCAGGTTGTGTCACATTTTATTATTTAGATGAACGGTACAGTTTCTAAATAATGAATGAAGCAGATTGTTAACAATATTTCCTTCCCCCTTTAACTCAACAATAAGTCTAAGATAAATACTGTTAAGATCTTTATATGTTTCTCCATTTCCTAATGAAACAAATTCAATAGTACTAGAGTTATCTAATGATGCTATGGGGTTGTAAGATATTTCTTCAGTTTTTAAAACACTAGTTTGAATGGGTGGGGATTCAAATAAATCCAATTCGCTTTTCATACATTCTATAAATCCAGACATTTCCAATTCCCAAAAATATGGAATCAACTTTAATAATTTTAGATGATTTAATGCTCGAATCATGTAATAGAAAAGTATGTGAACTTTTTACTAAAGGATCACATCACAGAAACCTATCTGTTATTTCAGTAACACAAAATATTTTTCATAAAGGTGCCTTTTCAAGAGATATTTCCTTAAACTCGAAATATATAGTTATGTTTAAAAATCCTCGAGATAAATTACAATTTCAATGTTTAGCTCGTCAAGTATTCCCTGAAAACTCTAAGGCATTGGTTGACGTATATAATAAATGTACACAACATGCTCATGGTTATTTACTAATTGATCTTACTCAGCAAATACATAACGCACTTAGATTTAGAACTGATATTTTTAATCCAATTTATTGTTCTATATTTTCACCTATTGATGATGAAATCAAATCTAAAATTGCTGTAGGAGAACAAGCACATTCTCTATGTGCTTAAGAAAGCGAAACCTAAATTAAGAAATGCAATTTTAAAACATGTTGATGATATCGTTATTAAAACTTTAAGTGAAATTCTATTTAATATTATGAATGAAAACCATAAAATCAATAAATACGATTTGGAAAAAATAAAACCATATAAAAATACGATAAGAACCGTTTGTTCACCAAAAACTTCTTTAAGCGTAAAGAGGAAACATCTCATTCAAAAAGGAGGATTTTACCAGTTATAATTTCTTCATTATTAAGCGGTGTAATAGGAAAAATTTTAGAAAATGTCAAATAATTTATCAAAATTAATTGTCCTCAAGCCAACAACATTTGTTCAGATTAATAAAAAAATATCTGATTCAAATTTTTTACAACGTAAACTTCTCCCAATCTATGCATCCAAGTCACTTAAAGATATAAATAAATGGTATGAAATCAAACAAGAATTAGCTAAATATTTAATTGGAAAACAAAAAACTAATCTTCCACTGGAATCTAGAATTGAAAGTAAATGGAAGAATTTACGTGATAATGAAACTCAAACTAAGAAAATATATAAAAAACACATTAATACCCAGACCTTGGAGAACGAATTGATTGATGTTGGTACTCAAGCGAACTTTAATTTACCAGAAGAGGTTTTTGTGAATAGAGAAGAAAGTGATGACAACTCTATAGACATGGATACAACTATACAAAAAATGAATCATAACTCAGCCTCTTTAACAGCTAAACGTCTTAAAAATTTCTCAAATAAAGGATTTCCAAAGGTTAGAAAATTAATAACAGATGAAAACAAACCGGGGTTAAAACAAGCATTGCTACCATATAAATATACACCTAGATTAACCAGAAAGCAACGAAAAGACGAAACTGACTCTGAAAATGTAAAATGGCAAAATATTTAATAAATAAATAAACAAATTTATTTTTATTATTCAAACAATTGTTTTTATTTTTTCTTTTAGCATATACTTTAAATACATTTTTTCTGTTCTTAATTTTTAAGGTAAATTAGTTAAATCCATTTCCTCTAGTATATCTTCATTTTCATTTAAACATTTTTGGTAAGCTATTCTAAAGTGGCCATATGGTAGAGTATTTATGTTATCTTCTAAAATATGTCTTTTATCATCCTTAAAATTTAAAGCTATTTTATTAATATTAATTGTATACAATGTGTGTAGCTTTGATTGTATTATATGAATACTTTTTAATAAAACTTGTTTACTATAGAGAATACTTTTATAGTTATCTAGTGTAAATTTTGTACTTATACAGTTGGGGACTCCTTTTGCTCTAGAAGTAGAAGATCCGTCTTCAACACTAAAATAATATGTTTTTGGTTGAAGAGAAACTACTTCTTTCATAATTTTACCATTATTTTCGTCTTTCATCAACCCTATAACTTTTTTATTTTTTAAGGGGAATTGAAAGATATTATTTTCTGGATAGTCAGATGTGTCAAATATAGCGTCTTCACCTGATTTTTCAACATCTTCTTTTATATCAGCATAAAAGTCATTAGTTTCTACTGCTATAATAAAGGAATCAGTGTCCGTATAAACTAATCGAAGGTTATCTAAATATTTCTTTTTTAAATAATTATAAAAAAAATCATACATTCTTAACTTAGATATATCTAAAACACAAAAACCTACATAAGTTGGTTTATTTAAATATAACTTCTTTTTCTCTTGTTCAATAATAACAAATTCTCATCAAGTAGTGTTGCACTGTGGAAAGAGGGGTGTGCAATCAAAGAGCGGGCACCTTTTTTATTAGAAATATTTTCCCAATGAGTCGAGATTTTAATATTTCTTCTTTTTCTACGTTCTCCATTGTTTTACCATATACAGTGTTATTCATTAGTTTATAAAAATTTTTTTCAAATTCAGAAGTAGATTCAGATCTTTTTTGTGTATTTAATGTAATATATTCTTTTAACCAACATTTTTGGTTAAATGATAAAATATTGTGAATTTTGGTTAGCACTAATCCATTTTCTAAACATTCTTGCAACATTCTATAGTGTATTACATATTTTTTTTTATTTGTAACATATGCAATCAATTTCTTAATTTTGCTTTTTTCTGTTAATTTACTTTCAGGGCAGAAAGGTAAATCAATGTGCAAGTCATGGATTGATTCTGGATAGTCTAAATCGACTTCAAAAATAAATCCTACTTCCGAATCAAACTTTAGATTTTTTATGTATTTAACAGTTTGAGAACTCAGTTTTAGTTAGAAATTTAAAATTTTTATATGGTAAAGGTTGTGACATTGCGAATCCATACAAGTTATTAGCATCATAGTACATTAAATATTTATTTGGATTATTTGAATTATACTTTTTCAAGTACTTATTATTAGCAATACAATGTTTAATTGAATGAAATAATACATATTAATATCTGTCATTAATTCTAGTTCAATCTTTTCGATTTTCAACATTGCATCCCAAGATAAACCAGGTGCAGTAAAATAATGACAGGGGTCTAACATGTATGTTTTTAAACATGTTTTTCTAAATTTCTCAAAAATGTCAGCTAACAATACTATATCACATTTTAAATAAATTTCTAAATAGTCTTTTAAATTTTTGCAATCAAATTGTCTCCATATATTTTTAGCAAACTCATAGTCTTCAGAAGAACATTCTGAGTTTGTTAGAGTGTTGAAAAATTTCGAAATGTCTGGTAATTCTTTATCATCCAACTTTTTAAAGGAATCCAGAAAATCATACGGAAATACCCCTTTCCTGAACAATAATTGATGATTATTTCTAAAAAAAATTTTAGTAATAAAAATACTGTCATCATCTAACGATTTAACTAATTTTTCTAGACTCGAATTCATAAATCTACATGAATCTATAAACCTAATTTTAAAACTATGATGGCCTCCTAAATTAATGGTTTTTGTAAGAGATATAAAAACCTCCTTGTTGAGAGGTATTATATCAATATCACCATCAATATCATTTAAATTCCTTAAAAATAAATGCAGATTATACTTAGACATATTATGGCAAATGACGGGGAAAAATTTGTTCTTTTTGCAGAAATATTACATTTTGCATGTGCTGCTCCTATGTATTTTCCGGTGAAATGACAATGATGTCGAACTTTTTCCACTTCTTTTTCCATGCTACTAATATCAAATTCTAAATTACATAAAACACATTTGTTTTCGTTATTATACCTTATAGCAGCTTCTTCATTGAAATCCATTGGGGATCTTCTCATATATATTCCAATACAATGCAGTACACTTGTTTACAATGCTATTTACAAGAACTTTAGAACAGTCTTCACCTGAAAATAAAATTGATAAACATAAGTATTTACCCAAATTAAATTAATGGTATATTTTTATTTTACCTGTATAAATTTTGAGTTCATCCATTTTGTCGTCATAAAAACCTCTGAGATACCATCCAAATGAGCATGGTATATGTTGATGTGTTTTCGTTGTTGATGATATAGATGGATCTGGTTTACAGATTTTTATCGGTACCAAAATAGATTCCATGTCTAAATAGAAACAGTGTCCCACTGCCATCGTTTTTTCAAAAGAAGAAAACTTTACAATTGATTTTTCTTCTGAGGGAAGAACTGTAACCGACTTTCTACAATAATCCTTATGTGATAAATAAGCCTCGTTAGAACTAAATTCTATGAGACATGAATTACACAAAATAATGGCATGTCTCCATTTTTTGTTTTGCCTCGATAATAGTGCACTCATATTTTAATCCATACATAATGGGATTTTTCATCGTTTTCACAATATAGTAAATTTATATGGATCTCTTTTTCTAGCTGTGTGTGATATACAGGGCCTGTTATTTCACTATGCATGAAAAAGATCTTTATGATCTTTTTCATGCATAGTTTTTTTTTCATAAGTAAAAATATTTATACTTATATTGTTACATTTTTCAAAAATGGTGGTATTTTTTACTATATTAGGGAATTCCAACCCCTTGAAGTTAATTTCCATATTATTTATATAGAAAATCTCTTTAGATATATCTCTAACTTTATTAGCAGAGTTTTCTCCATATATAGCTGATAAACAGCCCATTTGAAACAAAAATCATCGATTTTTTGTACATTTACACAAGCTCTCCTTCTCCTGATATAATCAGGTAGTTCAAAATAACAAGATCCTCTTAAGGGGCTAAAATTATTGATTTTTACACATAATTTTTTAATTTTTATCAATGCCCATCCACTATCTCTTTCTTGGAAATCATCCATTTTTCCTAAAATGGCTTCTGTAGTATTTTTAAAGATAATGGATAAATCGCTGGACGTGAAAATTTTAACCGCTTTGGTTGTATGTACAAAATTTTCCTTAATAGCGTCTTCATCGCCATTCGCAACTTGAACCTGTTTCATGTATTCACCGATCAGTGAAACATTTATTTTTATCGCCTGATTGTTTTGTACTTTATCTTTTAATAAATTAAGAATCTTCGATTGGTTGTCTTCTAAAAATTGAACTGGGTTTAGCAACCCTTCATCGTGATTAATTACCTCATAGTCTTCAATTCGGGATCTATATGCTAACTTTACGAGTTTTAACTCAGTGATATTTTCTGTGTTTAGATATGGTTCCATAGATGAAGTTTTATTATTGGTATCCATTTGGGTAGAGGAGTAGTGTAGGTTATTCGCAACTCTTCTAGTTTTTTAGACTCTCTTGATGTTGATGGTATGTTATCCCTCTCCATATCATCCAACCGTATTCTTTTTATGGATTCTTGGGGTGTTTTTCCATTATCATGGATCTTCTGATGCCTTTTTAAATTATCTTTTCTATTAAACAATTTTTCACAAATTGTACACTTAAAATCATTTTTTTCATGTATAGATATAATTTGTCTTTCCATGACAAATTTCGTTTCAAATGATTGATTACAGATATAACACACAAACATTTTACGGTTTTTAAGAAAGTTTTACCACGCTCTTTGAATATAGAACACGAAGTGAATAATGTCATGTTTTGAAAATTCGTTTTATTCGTTTCGCCCTACATACAAAATTAATATTCATAATTTAACTAAATTTTATATGAAAAACCAAATATTATAGGGTAAACAAAATTCATCATAAATGGTTATTTATACTACACCTATAATTTTTACTATGTCAGCAAAACTTTAAGTAACTCTTTCAAGGTACAGTGGAAGATTTTAATAGTGAACTAATTGGGTGTAATTATTAATAAATAATAACACTGTGCTCGAATCGGACACTTTTTTTTTGTAACAAACGGGGCACCCGGTGGGTAAACCTAATTCGAGTACGCTGAATCCTGTGGTGCTAACCGTTTTTTTAGGTTAGCTCTTGTTTAAAAGATAATTAAGATTGAAAATTATGGTTCCCTTCCATACAAAGTAAATATTTAATATCATATATCTACAGTACTATAATAGTCTTAGTCTTAGAAATTTGTGCACGTTGATTATTTGATAGTGTTAATAGTCATGGGAAAAATGGGCGTGATCGGACCAGTGGGCGTGTCAGCTCCCATACAAAGTAAATATTTAATATCATATATATACAGTTCTATAATAGCCAGAGTCTTAGAAATTTGTGCACGTTGATTATATTATGAATAGTCATGGGAAAATTGGGCGGGATCATACCAGTGGGCGTGGCAGCTCCCATACAAAGTGAATATTAAGCTCATATACAAAATTAATATTAATATTAAATATCTAGGGTTCTATATTAGCTATATAGCCTTCAAATTTTGTACGAGTCCATCAATTACAAATATTGGTAGTCGAACTGAAAATGGGCGGAATGCGATATTCACTTTTAGGTGACATTTGTTGGAATTTGCAAGAGGAAGATAATGATATAGAAGAATCAGGAAATGAAAATTGAAAAAATCATGAAAAATTTATTTATTAAAAAAAAAAAATTATAAATCACTTTAAAATTGTTGTAGTCAATTAAATTTTGTTGCAAATAGTTTATTGTTGATGTTGTTTCATAAAATGTTCTCAATTTCATACATTTAAAATCAATAAATGGTAAAAAAAAACTTAAAAAAATTGTTTTTTTTAGGTGCTTGGAACCATAATTTTCAATCTTAATTATTTTTTAAACGAGAGCTAACCTAAAAAAACGGTTAGCACCACTGGATTCAGCGTACTCGAATTAGCTTTACCCGCCGGGTGCCCCGCTTGTTACGTTTTTGAACTAGCACAGTGTAATTAATTGTTAATTGTACAAATCCAAGAAGATTTTACTGTGTTTTATACATTCCGAGAAAACATAATATGATCCTCGTTAAATACAGTAAATATAATATTTAAAGTAAAAATAATAAGGTATTGTGTAAAACTACTTTCAACTAAAACTTAAATTGTAAAAATGCCTTCACCCAGAATAACCTGTGAGCTATGCAAACGTACCTTTGCAACCAAAGGTAATTTGAAGCGACATATTTTAAGGCTTCATAATTTTGCCTTCATTAAGGCAAAATCCTATCGGATTGTGGTTAAAAATGATATTGGCAATGAGGAATTAGTCGGAAATACTGAACGAGGGGGTGTCTAAAGATGATACTGTCAATGATGAATTGAACGGGTGGTGGCTGAAGATTATACTGACAATGAGGAATTACTCAGGAATCCTGACCAGGTGGTTGTTGAAAATATTGGGGAGAATGATGAAATAGATGTGAATGCTGATCAGGTGATGGCTGAAAATTTAATACAGGAGGTAATAATTTTACCTAATATAAATATTCCGGAATTCATGGCCTTATACGATGATGGTTATGATAATATTCTCATAGATCTTCTAAAGGAGTATGAAACTCTTGAACGGATAAGAATTGATGAATATAATCGCCATCTAAATGATGGGTGTGATAATGTATTTTTATCTATTGAATAAGTTTATTGTTAAGATTTAAATAAATTTTTCCAAATTAATTTTATATTTAAATTTTTATTTTATAAGTTTTATATAATACTATTATTACAATAATTTCTGAATAAATTTAAAAGATAATTTATAAATGATGTGGTTTTTTATTTAATCATATTTTAAGTTAAAAATAGCGGTTCCGTTAGGTGCAATTCGCCCTTTAAATGTAATTATCCATTTCTTATCATTCATCATGGTTAAATAAGGGTCTTGATTGGTTAGGGCTTTACTCATTCTTGCTGGTAAATAAAACCAGGTGTTATTTTCCAAATATACAGCAACTTTCGTTCCATAAATAGTATCCTTCCATTCAAATTTAGATATTGGAAGTTCTTCATTTTGTAATAAACTATCAATTTTTACATACTCGGGTTTGATTCCCAAACCTATATTAATGATTTCCTGATAATTCTATAAAAGCAAAATATGATAAAACTTAGTATAAATATAAACATATAATATAATATAACTTTTTTATCATACCATTTTAACAATTGTGAATAGAGTGGAGAATATTTATAATAAATTGATTAACCCGTTTATATCTTTATTTCACCTGATGGAGTTTTTAAATAAAATCTTTAGGATAACAAATGCTCCTTTTATACGAATTTTTAATCAATTAAGAATTTTAAATCACTCAAAATCAAAATCAATGCATTTCTTGTAACAAAGTGTTTTTAATAATCACTCTTGACCATACTCAATATGAAATAAAAAAAGACAAATATCTTTGTAAAGCGAAACCAAATTCATGAAAGAAAAAACAAATGTCTAGATATGTTTTTATCCACTGATTCATGAATGAACAACTAAATGTTTATACGAAAATATGTATGTTTGCATGTATGTATATATTTGACAGCAAAGACAAAAAATATTTAAAGCACATTAAAAATATATGTAACTCGATATATACGTACCTCTGTATGAGGTGCATATATTTTTTACATATGGCTAAAAAAAAAGTTTTATAAAAAAAAAATGCTAAAAAAAAATTTTAGAAATGCATATATAAGCATTTTGAAGTACGTGTATTTCCCATAGGGCTAAAAAAATTAGCCTTATGGATAAAATACATGCACCTCAACTCAACCTCAAAATAAATTTAGCCTTATGGGAGGTGCATACATCTGAAAGTGAGGCTTTCCTACTACTAGTGACTTAGTTAATGATTCTATTTCGGAGGTATAGTTCTTTGCGTTCCGGTTGCCCTGTTGGGTATTCATAATTTTTGCCGAAATTACTTCGACTGATTCCCCTTTTACCTTCGCCTTTAAGGTTGATATTATAGAAGCTATAGTGTCTTCACCCGAGATCAAATTTCGGGCTGTTCCCTTTAGTTTAGTTTTTATTATATTAACAGCTATTGCCTCGTGGGTCTCTTTTATAGAGTCTACCAGTTGTAGGGCATCTAAAAACGATTGGAGGTTTTCGGGCTTGCCGTCATACTCCGGTATGAGTCTAGCGACTAACCCAAGGAATTCAGTTACTGTTTGAGGCATAGCTTTAAAATTCCCTTCAGTTTGTTCGGTTAAAAGATTTTCCCGAGGTGATGGTTTTTCCTCGGATGATATACAGGGTTCAACTTCCCCTTTCGAAATCTCTAACTGATATGTTACCTCCTCTTGGATCGTAGCGGGTAGTTTTATTTCCAGACCCTTTTTCTCCAAGATGGTAACTAGTTTGCCCCGAACGTCCTCAAAAAAATTGTCCGCAGCCGACTGGTGCGAAGTCGTTAGCCGAGAGTAATATTCGTCGAGTGTTACTCTAATTCTCTCGAGGCTATTACAGAGTACCCTTATATGTTTCACAACGGTTTCGTCCTTAGTTGGTCTGTCAACGCTCAGACACTTATAGGATTTGTCGAAATCATCTTTGATTATTCTAAGGCGCTTAACTATCTCCTGCCAGTCCATAAAGCAGATAAAACAAAATTACATGGATTTCCGCGCACGCACAAGTTCATTACCCAATGGTATGAGGAAATAATAATTGTTTTCATAAAAAAAAATACAATTATGCTATCGAATTAAAAGTAATAGGGATAAGTTTTAATACTTTATGAGGTATTAATAAGGAAAGAGAGGAAAAAAAATTAAATCTTCTCAAGGCCGTTCGCTAACGATGCGGCCCTAGCGTAATTTTTGCGAAGCGACCTCTTGTGTAATTGATAGAGCGTCGTAAGCAATTGCAATGCGAGGATTGAAATTATTATGATGAAGTATATTGCTGGGAATTCTACCACTACCTCGACTTCATTTATTACATTTGCATTGGGGTTTTCGATTTTCGAATCCTTATTCCCCATTTCATATGCGAATATTGGTAAAAGAAAAGAGTAATAAAAAGTATATTTATAAAAATTAAAAAATTCGAATCCGAAGATTGCAGGTTCGAGTCCTGTCACGGTCGCCATGATGCGTGTGCCTAATAGAAATAAAAAATATGACTTTGTTTGGTGGTTTCTTATTGACAACTGTCTTTATTTACTTTATCATTCACTTAAACTACCTACCACTATAACAAGAGAGCGTAGCAAGTACACATGCATTACTAGCCGTGTGAATTATATGGGTCAGCATTAGTCTGGCCTTGAAAATGTAGACCAGTTTACTGTGGGAACAGTAAACTCGGCTGGCTATGAATATGCTACTTAAAGTATGTACACGAGATACATATCAGCATTATATCATTAAAAGTATGTACACGAGATACATATTAATATAAAGCATGTGTACGCGTTACAGATATGTGTATATTTCATACGCATATAACAAACAGTTCGTTGTTTATCAGTGGAATTTTAACATTGAATAAGACAAAGTCTTCTGTTGTTCTAGTTGACACAGTTGATAATTTGGATAGCTTAACAGGTTCCTCTGTGGGCAATTTTAAGTTTTTGTTCAAGTTCATCTTTATAAGTTCAATTTGTTTTTTAAACTTTTTTACGGGGAGTATTCCATAAAGGAAACTTTCTTTGGAGTTAAAAATGGCTTCAATGATGTCTTCTTGTATTTCTTCAAATATTTTTAAAGACACTAGCATATTTGATATAGCGCTGCTACGGGTAGTTTCTGTCTCAAGTGTCTGGATAGCCTCACTAAACGTTCGGATCTTTTCGAAAACTGCTTTATTTTGGCTTTTGATGATATCCAATGTCATATCTTGGACGGATGACAGATTTCGAACAACGTTGAGCATATATTCATCATCTAGAGCGTTCTGCTTAATCTTCTGCGATACTTCTTCTGCATGCTCTTCATCCATAAGACCAAATAAAGAATGATAACGACCAATGAATGGTAACAGAGACCTTTTCGGCCTTTTTTGTGTTGAAGATGTTATAATCTCATGTCTGTTTAGAACCCTCTCATAAATTTCTTGTAGACCTTGGTACAGTGGTGTCTGCTCAACTGCTTCCTTTCTTTGTTAATTGACGAGTGATTTCATAGCTTGATCAAGGGACGTCTTTGCGGCCCCATACTCCGTTATGTTGATATGTACAGCGATGTTCCACGATGTTCTTGTTAAGCCTACCGTTGCTACCTTATCAAAAAAAATACCTGCTTCATTCTTGAAATTTATGACATTAAAATCTGACCTAACCGGACTTATGATTGCTAACAGAGACAGCATTACTGTTAACATATTTTTATTTTTAAGTTTTTTACATTTAAAACTTATTCGGTGGATTTGATTTGCATTTTTATAGTTCTCCATTTTTTTTTTTATTTTCTAGATAATTATTTAAAGATGGATTTTCCATTCTTTTATTTGATTCTAAAAATGGATTGTCCATTTTTTTAATTAATCTTATCTTTGTAGAATGTATAGAGTTACTGGATGGTTTGTCCAGAACTTCTTCATTATCATCAGTAGGAAAAGGACAAACATTGTGAATTGACCTCTTGGTTTCCCCATTGCTGGTCCTTACGTCTACCATTCTACACAACCCATCCGAACCCATTATGGTTCTTTTATAATGCGTTTTTTTTTCAAACTTAACGCTTTTTTATTAATTTTTTTTTTCTCTGCGTTATTCTTGCACTTAACGCTTTTTTATATTTTTTTCTGCGTTATATTTTTTTTTTCACTTAACGCTTTTTAACTTTCAACAAATTTCACTTTTTTTTTTTACAAACAAAAACAGAAGGTTTTTATGTCTCTTGTTTTTTCAACAGAAAGTATTTTGGGTTCCTTACCACTGGTGGGGGGAAACTTAAAATTTTACTGTTGTTACGTTCGGGGTCACCAAAATGGTGCGGAAATAATAGTACGAGACGGTTTTAAGTTAACTGGTCATTATTACTTTATTTACAGTCTTATTTATAGTTTAAAATTATTCTAAATATGCTTACAATTAATTTATTTTAAGCAAATAAATAACCTAATTATTTAACATGCAAAATGAGTAAGCATTTTTGCATAAAGAACTTTTATTGGATTAATAACCAAATGCAACTGTCATTGAACCCAATCCACATTATAAATATATTAATTTAAATATTAAACAGAGATCGTTCATCAACTGCGGGTGGATTATTTTTACAAGAAGAGCATACAAAGGATAAGTTTTTAAAATTTTAATAGCTTTAAGCTCATCATCAGTAATGTCTTCGCAGGCTGAATGGAACCACAAACGACACACTTTACATTGGGCTTCACTCTGAGTCTTAGTAAATAAATGGAAAATATTCTTGTGGGTTTTAAACTCATATAATTCATACTACAGTACATGCTTGTAGTACATTATACCAGACTTGCATCTGTACAGGAATTTACAAATTTCGAAATTGCTTCATCCATGGCATCGAAATTGACTGACTCCGTTATGAGTCGAAATCTCTCGTTTAAAGCATATTTCTCCGCTAATGAATTCGATAATCCGTCACTAATGTACGCAGTTGACAACGCCTTTGTCAACTCTTGTATTTCGCCCGCAAAGGCGTTGGCGGATTTGTTATTTTGTCTAACACTCAATATCTTGGCAGTGATTACCTCCGTGTATTCACCTTTTACTGAGACTTTTAGTTTGGCTATTATGCCTTGAATAGTATTCTCATCACTTATCAAGTTCCTTGCAGTGCCTTTAAGCTTCGTCCTTATGACATTTACTGCAACCAACCAAGAGACACACGAGGTCTCTTTAACAGAATCCACTAAGTTCAATGCATCTATAAAGCTTTACAGATTTTCGTGTTTTCCATCAAAGTCCGATAGGATCTTTGTGGCTAGGCCCAGAAATTCTGTCAATCGCTAGCCAGTCCATATGGTAAGCATAGCAATATGTGAATCATAGTCAGTTATAACTACCGATTATAAAATTGACTTCATAATAGAGATGGGCGCGAGTCGTGTTTTTTTCGTGACACGAAACACGCACGATCAACACGACGTGTTCGTGTTGAAAAAATAGATTTCTTTCGTGTTCGTGTCGTGTCGTGTTGAGCAAGAAAAACACGAAATGATAGTAGGTGTAAAATATGTATTCAGTAAAAAAAATATCAGCAAAACACTTTGTTGAAATTTTTTATCATAACATCTTAACAAAATTTTGTCTCGTCTAGATGGAGGGTTTAGTTTAATGTTCTGTGTAAAAACTGATCAGCTGTTGGCTATGCAATGTTTGCAGCATTGTTTGAAAAGCTGTTGGTAAAAAAGTTATCAAGCTATACAAATAAACGTGTGAGCAAAATGAAGTATAAAATTCAAGAAGCTATTCGTCGAAATGATGAGAATTATAAATTAATAGATTAATAAATTAAATTTTTAGTTGCAAATTTTGTTTATTGAATTTAGTTTCGTGCGTGTCGGTTGGTCTCGTGTTTTGAAATTTTTTGCCGTGCGTGTTTCGTTCGTGCTTGACATCTTGGGATTCGTGTTCGTGTCGTGTTAAAAAAATCCAACACGCGCCCATCTCTACTTCATATAAAGTAGCATTTATTGAATATAGGGTCTCGATATGTAAATAATTAATTGTTGCTAACTTTTTAGCCTCTATAAAGCCACAATTGGCGCTGGGGCAATAGTGTGAAATTTGTATAATAAATATATTGCTACAAGTATTTTAGAAGGTCCCTGAAAACGAGTACCTACCTCTCGAATTTGTTTGCGCTCTGTTTCCATTTCTAACATTTTCTGTTCTATTTTAGCCATGATCGATTTTGCTTCAAGATCGCTTCCGCCAGTCCTCTTGTCAAACTCTTCTTGCACTCGCCGTTCTATAAAAAGTTCAGTTTGTTTCCTTGACTCATCGGTAATCTATTAAAAAGAGAAATACATATAGTTTTGACAAACTTTTAAAAACACTGGTACAGTTTTTGCAACTTTGCAGTGTTTAAAGTACACAATTATATTTATTTAAAGCCTCTCTTTTAAGAATTTTCTTGTCATTAATTCAAATTCTTTTTCTATTGAGGATGCTCTTTAACATCTATCTTTATTGGGGTACCTTTCATTCCAATTACTTTCCAAAATTCGGTTAACCAAGCTAAAGTCTCATCATCGGAAGGTTCTTTTTCTTCTACATATACAGAAAGTAGACTATTTTGTTTATGCTTTGGTCTAACCATAATAATTTTTTTTTTTTCGTTTTTGTTTTCTTTATTTTAGGACATGGGCGAAATCGCCTCCGTTCCTGCAGTTGCTCAAGCGCACTGTTTATATTATTAGATATATCTTTATTCAATTCTATACACAAGACTAAGAGTCTCTTATTGCAGTATAGAACGTTTCATTAGCATAATACAGTGTTTACAATATTTCTTAAAAATAGAATTGCATTATTAAAAAAAAAAATAAATAAATAAATAAATAAATAAAAAAAATAAATAAAAATAAATAAATACTATTAAATTATATTTTTTTTTATTTTTTTGATGATGGGATGACTTCTATTTTATTCCATTGGATGATGGTTCTTCCATGCGCCATATAATAATCCATGTAATAGTGCTCTTCCCTAAATAGTGTTGTAACAGTGTTGACTGCTCTTCCTTCAGTCCTGACTCGTTCATTGGCCGAACGGTCCTTCTAATCTCGGCGTGGATTAGGAACTTCCAGATCTAGTGCTGTAATCTAGGAGCACTTGAAAATTGCATGATCGCCATGTAATATATGCTGATTGATATAGCAGTGAACACATTAGCGTCTGGTTTGTAGTTTGGTTAAAAACTGATTCTTTATTTAAATTTGGCCCTTCTTATGAAGCTAACATGAGAATAATGCTTAGCCTAAAATTAAGTTACTTTCTAAAGTCACTCGATAACTTATAATTATTATATTACAATTATTTTATATTTAATTCTATATAGCTAATAAACATTTGTACCGAGGTCACATGATTTTAGTAAGCAAAATATCAAATCATTAATTTGATATTAAGTGTATTCTAAATTCTGCCAATTGGACGTAGAGTGCATTTCGAAATATTTAGTGAATCTCAATTGTCCATAGTGCAATTGTTTATTTCATTCTGTTTTGATTTCAAAGTGAAATCTAAAACCTTTGCCCCAGTTATGGCATAGAACGATGAACTGTTCCAAATATTACTGACCTTGAATTGTACAATACAAATGTTTTGTCGCTTGCTGATTTTTATGCTTAGCTGTTATAATTTAATAAATATTCGTGTGTGTGTGTATTGTTTTAGATTCTTTGAATGCAATCGAACATGTTGTGTGCATGACTAATTAAAGTTTGTTTACTTTGTATCATGCATACACTACACTATCGTACTTGGCCTTATTGCATACTTCGCAATTATTAATATACTTTTGAATGGTCTTCTGTAACTTCGGATGATAACACTTCTTCTTCACACTTCTATGTTTCGATTTTACTATTTCAAGAATTCTACCTTCGTCTACAATGACTTCCAAAAGAGTGCTTGCCTTCAAAACTCTCAAATTCCTGTTACATGCAAAGTATCGTATGAAAAGGTCTTGGAATTTCAGGAACAGATTATTTTCAGGACAGTAAATTACCGAAAGTCCCTTCTGCGGTAATTTTTCCCTCATAAGTTCCAATAAATCATTGTTTGATGATAAACTTATAGTTTCCCGGATTTTTCTTCTAAAAATTTATCTATTTTTCTATTTTTCTTCTATCATTACTTATGAAAACTTTTAAATGATTTACGGTCATGTTAAAATATTTATTAATGATTATTTGTTGATTACTATTGTCCCTAATTTATTCTACCGAATAAAGATTTCGACATGCTATCAATTCCGTTAACCAGTCCGCGTATTTGTCTGTTTTGGGTTTTAAGGTCATTAAATTATTTCTCGCATCTAATATTTCAAGATGAAGTAATTCTCTATTTTCAGGGGTCATCATAACAATATTTTCCGTTATGTTATCTAAAATTTCCTCTATCTCATGGAGATTAATTATGTGCAAAACTATGTCCGATTCATCAATAATCTCCTGATTCTTCATATAAATGTTCGTATAGCCTGTCTGCTCCGTCAGAAGAGTTGTGGTTATCGTTCCTCTGGTCTGTTGTGTCGATGTTAGTATCATCAGTATTGTCCATATAGTATATACTTTTAAATTGCTGATCCTTCTGTAAATCTGCTGTGGCTCCGTATCCGGTCTGTATCTAAGTTTAAGCACTTTTTTATAATTTCCCAGTTATCAGGTTGCTGTTGTATTGTATTCTCCCTGATTACATCTGTAGAATACAGCCTTTGTTGCTTCCTTTTTCATGTCTTCTTCAGCTAAGGTGGACAACAAGTATTTAACTCTGCTCATGAAGGAATTAATCGTAATATTGTTTGTTCCAGTGAATGTAGGCAAATATGAGACGGGTTCGTACACTTTGTCGATTCCGTTTGGGCTGCTGTTGTTGTCTTTGTAGCTAGGTGTATGCAAATTAAAGTTGTTCCAACTATTGCTCTCCTCTTGCAAGTTGTTTCAACGGTTCCACCGGGACCATATTTGCTTGAGCCTGATCCATACTTCGTTGCTGATCAAAAATCTGAGATCTTTTTTGTCGATTAATGTTTATTTTATTTTTTATTTATCCTGGAGGGTACGTAGGAGTCGCAGAATTTTTATTTTGTTGTTTAATTTGTTGAACGTTTAAATAAAAATATATTTTTTTCGTTTATATTCTGGCGGGTCCGTTAGAATCGCAGAATTGATATATTTATTTATTTGTTATTTAAAAAAAAAAAACGTTTGTAAAATTTGTCAAACGGTTTTTTATGCTTTAACGTGTGCAGGTATTTTATCAGAAAGGTCTCCGAACGCTTATCCGAGTAATAAGTTATCAGATTCTCTTTAATGTTATCCCAATTTAACGGCCGTAACATACATATTGAGGACTTCGTTTGCCTGTCCATCAATTTTGTTACGAATAGCCCTTAATAAAATTTGTCCATATGGGGTTTTATCCGTTCCCCTTATGAATAAGATAATTTCCTCGACATTATTTAGGAACTCATATAGCAACCTCGGGTTGCCATCGAATGTCTGGAATACATCATTTGTCCTTCCGCCAATCCTGACGATCAGGAGGGGCAGTGACAGAAGAAGATTGTCCATGCAAATCGTTATTCATAATAACTGAGACCTCCAATTCAGGAATTGTCGTTAAGCTTTCACTTTTAAATAAGGCGAAAACCTTGATTTTGGCATTAATTATATTCCAATTTCGGTGCTTTCTCTTTCGGATAAAATGTTCCGAAAAAATAAATCTACCCAGTATTACTAATAGTTAATGTGGGTTTAAACGATACCACAAGTCTTGCAACCTGTCAAAAATTTGAGCAAAAGTATTTTGCCTTCTCCTTCAATGTTCCGTGATGATAAATTTAAAAAAAAAAATTTTTTACTATGACTTAAGTGGATTAGAATTAATTTAATTTATTACCGTTTCATTCAATTTTATTACCAATTTGGAATTTATTACCGTTACCGTCGTTAAAATCTCTCCGAAGGTGCTATCGTGTAAGAACGCTTAATAAATAAATAGTAAACTATAAATGTTACTTACAATATGGCCAATAATATCAGCATGTCCATTATTTTAAGCGGGAGTATTAATCAACCTGGTGTGTACTTGTTGTACTTGTCCTTTCAGAGTAGGTTCACGGGATTTTCTAGTTTGTATGGAATTATATCAGAAATTGATTTTATTATGTGTTAACACAATTCGTCAGTAACTAAATATTCAATTTGTATGTAATTATTGTAATTTTGCTCTTGTTTGATATACGATATTCCTTCGTATTTACGATTTTTTTTATATATATTCCTTTTGTTTTTTTTTTTTTTTTTAATGTACGATATTCATTCGTACTTTAAATTTTTAATAAAATAATCTTGTACGATATCCCCTCGTATTTATGATTTTTTTTCTTTATTTTATATATTCCTTTTTTTTTTAATATACGATGGTTAAAATAAAGTAATTCTCGTATTTATATTCACTTTATCTTATACAATATTCCCTCGTATAAATGATTTGTTCCTTTACGTTATATATTCCTTTTGTTATATACGATGTTCTTCGTACTTTTAAATTTTAAATAAAATAAGTCACAAATTGAATTCACTGCTATTTATTTTAAATTTCTCTATAGTTTCACTTTACACAACAAAAATACCGCCTTTTCGACTGCACCAGTTATACTAAATAAAGAACAAGTTGATTTGTTGGGTTGATTAATAATGACAATGTTTTATTGTTCACTTAAATTTATACTAACTTGTTGTTTAAAATACAATTTAATAAATTCTAAGAATACCCAGCAAAAAATTTCCAAAAAGGTAAGCGGGTTTGTAATCAAGCATTTTGAGCAGAACGCATTCCTTACTAGATTACCTACTCGATTCTTTTAACAGGGCGTGAGACTAAAATAATTGATTCTTTAGAATTGATTATTTTTTTTTACCGAAGAACTATTTACTTTATGTATATTTTTAAGAACTACATACATTTTTTAATAAAGAAATAGTTCCATTGTAAAACAACGAAGTACTTACACAAAAAGAATAAATAAATAGTTTCCTAGAAAAAATAAGAAGTACTTACATTAAAAAAAAGGAAGTAGTTCCAGTAAATTCAACTGTTACTCACACGTGATTCTCCTAGGTCACTCAAATATAACGATCAAAACTCATACGGAAATAAAATCCTGAAAAGTCAAACATCGAATTGTTATGATAACATGAGTTTGTCATAATTTTGGAGCTATAAACCACGAAAATATAGATTTTTCAAAAAAAAAGAACAATTCAAAATTGAAAAACAAAAATATGACTCACGCACAATCACCCTCGAAAATTTTTTTTACATTCACGATAACATCAGTAATTTCAACTTCCACTCACAATTTTCTGCTCACGTTCCCTTCCCTAATTTATAAATTCTTTAAAATTGTATAACTTTTTTTTTCAAAATTAGGAACTACTTCCAATAACGTCCTTTTATTAAGAAAAAGTATATGATTACTTCTTGAGTACAAAAAGTTAGACATATAAGTTAATAACATTGTTATTTTCTTTTAAGTAAATAATTACTTTGTTATTGAGTTCATGCTTTCTGGTTTAAATTTAAAGAATTTATTACAATACTACTTGCTTTTTTGACTCTATCGTTGGAATGAGTTTGGTATTGCAGTTACTAAATTTGGCAATGAGATATGTAAGCAAGTGTGGGCATCACCTTCTTTTTGGAATGTGCAATTTTTTCCTGGGTACCTTTGCAAATAAAATAATTTTGGTAAATAAAATGAAATTAATAAAAATGGTAAAAATGATTATTCATGTCTGACCTACCTAACTTTGTGTAAGTTGATGTTTTTATATAACCCAATTGACGACTGCAGTTGTTGTTGCTTTACTTATTGGTAAATTGGTGTTACGAGTTCGGTTGGTAACCAATGGTGGTAACTCGCGCTTAAATACAAACTATCATCTTTTTTTTTATTTGTTTACTATTTTCTTTATTTTCTACTGCCCTGTAAGACAAATAACCATTGTTGTTATTCTCGTTCAAGATAAATTTATATAGGTAGTGCTAGTAGAACAACAACTACAACAATACAAAAACAACAGGCATTTTGTTGTTGCCTACAGTACACCGAAATGTCAAAACCAGCTGTTTTGTTGTAGAAAAAAATCGATAAAAATTAACAACAAAGAAAAAAGTAAAAATATTTTATTTATTTGTGTCTTTTTTGTGTTTATACACAAAATATTTAAAGTCGGAAACTAATAAAATATTACTTTTATTCAATATTCGTTATATCGTTAAATGCAACAGTTCGTTATATACAATAATTTACGGAAATACTTACAGAGGATAACTCCTTAGTACCGGGCCAAGTGCGCATACTGGTATAACACCAGAACAGGGACAGGTTTTGCTGTTGCAACAACAGCAGCAGCAACAATTGCAGCAACAGCAAAGACAAGCAGCATTATTGGCAGCTCAACAGCAGTTGCAACAACAGCAGGCTATAACGCAAACAATGGTTCAACAGTAGCAGCAACAACAACAGCCACCACCACCGCCAACACAGCATTAGCAACATGTCGTTGTTGTCGGTCCAAATGTACAACAACAGCATTTACTACCAGCCTCTGTAGAACATGTCACTGGCAATACAGCACAAACGCAGCCACAAACAATGCAGCAATAAATTGTAACTGTCAATAGCAGTGGAGAACCTAGAGCAACACATCAATTGAGATTAAGCAATGGTACCTTGGTATTAGTTCAACAACATCCGGTAACGTGCTCAGAAACAGTACATCACCAACAGGCCGCTCATCAAGAACTACAAATTGCAGGCATAACAATACAGCAGCCTCGACATACTATCTGCAACATTCAAAATGCAACAAGCACAACACAAGACTTAAATCAATACAGCGACTCGATAGAATGCTGTACAATATGGGTCGATATCTGGGGGGTTACCGCGTAACTCGATTCGAAAAAAAGTTTTCGAATTCGGAAATCCTGTACCTTTCGTAAATAGCAAATCTTAAGAAAAAATCATACTTTTTGAATTATTACCTGCAGTGTCTAAGAGTAAGAACTATAAAATTGAAAAAAAGTCGAGTTTTTATCTTCTTGCACAATTTGTGCAAGATTTCCTAATTCGAAAATTTTTTTCGAATCGAGTTACGCGGTAACCCCTTGCTCTTAGAACACAATTAAATTCGAATGTGCCAATATTGGTAAGATACTCTCGATGAATGCTGTTTTTATCGTAATTAAGAATAGGGTTGAACTAATTTGTTCAACCTGGCAAAATGTTTAATAGTTAGAAAATTTGTCTAGGCAGTAACACCAAGACATTTTAGAAGATAACACAAGCACTTGAACTTGGTTATACGGAGAAAGAAAACAACTTGTTGTGTTGATTGATTATTACTTGTTTATTAATAAGAAAGTTCAAGCTTATATACTAATTAAATCATAAATAAAATATGCAACTTAGCATAAGCAAGAAAGTAAGCAAAGTTAACAAACCTCAGACATGCAGTCAGCAATTAATTGTTTAAATGTGATACATAATGGTGTATATATGTCAATATGTTTGTTGGTTTGTTTGTATAAATAAAAGAATAGCTGACTGCATTTCAAGTTTATTAACCTAGCTTAAAAAAAAAAAATGTAGTAATGGAAACCAACAGTTCAGGGTTATTTTCATAGTTTCAGATGTATGTAAGTGTGGTTGTTAATTTATCAAATGTACTGACGTACAAATATACGAAATTCAAGAATTGAACAAATGCAATAACATTCTTATTGCTCCCTATTCTGTTTTCCCTCTTGTAGCAAGCTTAGTTAAAAGCAGCTCCAATTGTAACTACTACGAATCAACAACAGCAGCAACAGTTGTTGCATAAACAACAAAACACTACCAACACCTCAAATGTTGTAACAGGAGGAATCTCAAATAATACAACATCGCATGCGAATCCAGCTAATAAACGATATTGTTATAATAACCGTTACGTTAGTACAACATGCCCCATGTACAAGTACCCCAACCCACTTGCAGTTGTGAGCACTTGTGTTAATCAAAATGAACAGAACTTTTGAAATTAAGAATTTTAAAACAGTACAAGTTAATACAAAAATAAACAATTTTATTAACTATTAAACTATTTTATTAAAAGCTATTTTAATAAGTTTGCAAATACATAAGATTTAAATCACATCTGTATTAGATTATAAATGAAATGAAATGAAATGAATATATAAAGTGTGTGATATATTGTAATTTACGAAATTAATTTTATAAATAAATAAAAAATGAAATGAAATAAATAAAGTTATAAATTGATTTTGATCATTTTTTTATAACCCATTATTCTTTGTTTGGCTTTTTGAATTTTAAGCCGTTTATTTAAATGGCGAACACGAAAATGAATTCTGATTTTAAAGAAAATTTTTTTAAGAATTTCTGGCAGGTCGACAGATCTACCTTTCCCGGCCATATGCTTATTAAGGTTCCGGAAGTGCTTTATTTTCAAACCATTTGTGTTATAGAATATAGATTCAAGCTTTTTGACTTTGCTTAGAAATTGTGTGGATGTAAACGTATTTTCATGACATTCATATTCTACGAGATTCAGTTTTCGAATAATATACCCTGATATGTATTCTAAACCATCCTCTTGAAGAATATAATTGTCATCTAAATTAGTACCATTTAGGTCATCGAGTACTTCTCTAATGTTTTCTGGCACAGACTCTTAAATCTCCTCAGTGACATCGAAATCTTGTGCTTTTTCGAGCATTAAATTAGTTGCAAAATCACAGTGGTGACATTTGTGGAGTAGAGCCACAAGTGTCAGTGTGGTCGTCTTTCACATTTCCGTTGTCATCTAGATGTTCTGTGTTTCGTGGTGAAATTTTAAAAATTAAATATTAATTAAAAGATTATACAAGGTGTATACTGTTGCAAGAGATATTTTCGTAATCTATATTAAAATTCTTTGGGAGATGGATGGTCATGTAAACCTCCTTTGCTTCTTAAAGCACCAAAAAAATGCTCAAGAATGTCTTGGTTAAGCCGGATGGTGACAATGTAATTCATATTGAATTTTTGAACATACTTATGAAGCAACATTAACGCGTTGTTGCTCATTATTATGCCTTTTTGAAAAGGCAGCAGAGATTTTTTTCTGGTACCAAAGGTTTTGACATTTCGACACTCATCTTCAACAATATATCCTGCTGTTTTTGAAGATCAATGCCGTAAGGTTCCTTTAGGGACGAAATTTTTTTTTAAAAATATGAAAACAAACAAAAATACCTTTCCAGGGTACTTGAAATTGTCTAACTGCGAATTTTGGACATCGAACCACTCATTGCCCAACTCGAAAAAGTCGGCGGTGTTAGTTGGATTATATACTTCCAGACCTAGTGAAAAACAACGTCGAATAGCGTTAGCAGTTGTGTGATAGAACAGCTTTGCTGCTAAAGCAAGGCTCTGTCTTCCTAAAAGTTTTAAGTGTTATTTGTTTATAATTAAAATAAAATTATACATGATTTATAAATACCTGCATTTTTCACAGACCGATGTTCATCACTTATTTTAAAAGTTATTGAGATATCATTCTTAGATGTATGATTCAATACATCAGCAATTGTGCGTGAAAAAATTATGCTATCATTGTAAGTAAAGCCGGTGTCCAAAAAATGATTGCGTAGCAGTTTTAGAAGGTGTGGTACATCGGCGAATGTGAACACCATTTCGTCTTTGTTAAATGGATTAGAAAACCACGGTTTATCTAATGAAACAGTAACATTTTTTATCATAAAAACATATTCGTATCTTAAATTTTAATAATGAATGTGAAATGAATTTTAATTTTGAATTTTAATAATGAATGTGAAATGATTTTTTTTAATTACCCATTTTACTGATCAACGAGTTTTTAAGTCGTATTCCTTGCGTACATTTATATGAGTGCTAGGTGAAAATATATAACGATATTCTCACCGATGTCAACAATAGCTGTAGTTAGCCGAAAAAGCCGCAAGTGTGTGTGTTTGTGTGGTGTTTAATATTTAACTTACCTGGTGTCACGCCAATTCTTTCCACAACTTACGGTTTGTCGGCCCCATGTCACATACCACAGCCACTACTGGATACCCTGCATTGCCAAGTTTGCAAATTATTTTGTGAAGTGTCTTCTTGTTCATTTGGCAGTCATAATCATAGAAAACAGGTTGTTTCCAAGATTTTCTCAAACCACGAACCATAACTACCTGAACATAGTTTGCCGGTTTGCGAACAACATCATTTATGTGGTCATATTCGAAGGTTTCCGCTACCTTCATCTCATCAAATGCCAATACGCAAATTTGGTCATTAAATGACATACCTTAATTTTCCGCATAAAACCTATTGCAATGTGTAATATGCCTTCATTTAAATTAATTTTTCTACACCATCTTTGAAGAGTAGACACATGAGGTAACGGAAATCCTTTGCTGCGCAAATGTTTATAATCCCTCGGAAAGCTAATTAATCCCATCTTAAGCATTCCATTGTATTTATAATAAATAATTTGTTTATAAGTTATAAACAAATAATAGTAAATATAGTAACATTTAAAGTTTAAAAATAAATCTGGTATCTAAAAGTATGTTTTCATCAATAAATATAAAAAATTAACACAGTGAATTTATCAGGGATTAATGAAGTGAAATGAAAATTAAAGACAAGAAATAACTTAAATACATATGCGCTGATTCATTCTTCCCCTTTGATGCCTCACCGGGAAGTCATCGGCATTTGTATATATAATGGTGAGGGCTTCACGTTCTATGGTAGAGTAGTTCCGTTCTGCATTAGACAGGAGTCCACTGGCATATTCTATGGGATGTTCCTCTTCACCCTCCGCCTGGAGCAGAACTGCCCCAAGAGCGTAACCACTAGCATCCGTTTTTAATATGAAAGGTTGATCGTCTATAGCTTGTTGTTCTATGGTCTAACACCATACGGCATTCTTTTTGGATAGGGCGGATAACGGTTTTGACACTTCGTAAAAAAGGGTATAAATCTTCTATACCATGAGCAGGCTTGCAAAAACGAAAGAAGTTCTTTTACATTTCTCGGTTCTTTGCGTAGGCGTAATGCTTTTATCTTCTCTGGATCCGTCATGATACATTTAGGAGTGAGCACATGCCCTAAATACTTGACTTCATTGCAAGCGAATTGGCATTTTTCCAGGTTAACTTTCAGACCGAATTCTAGAAGTCGTTTAAAAATTTGATTCAAATCTATTAAATGTTTTTGAATTTGTTTTATGACCAATATTTATTTATTAGATTTTATTTATACGGGCTAACTATGGTCAATTAAATATTAAGATGAAAATAAAACTCAAATTATTACATCCTTTTCACTCGACGTTTCGTTGACGGTATTTCAATTTCTTCTGGAGTGTGAACTTTATTAATTTCTAGCGACAAAAATATACATCACATTAATTTACTCTTATGAACTTAAATACTAGTATCACAGGTTAACTAACGATTTTATTAACATTGTCAAGTATTCCTCAAATTTAAATAAAAACTGGACATCAGGACACATAACTTAATAAATTTAATAAATAATTACAACTTAAATAAATCACAGTTTAACCTTTGAACGATTGAACTAGTCGGGAGAGCAGGATATGATGTCATCTAAATATGCTAGTAAATTAGTATCTGCCATAGAGGCTTTCATACGATCAATTAGCCGCTGAAAGGTGTCTGGAGCATTTCGTAAACCAAATGGCATTGTGGTAAATTTGTACATACCAAATGGTGTAACAAATGCTGTCTTATCCTCATCGTCTGGATGAACGCCAATCTGTCAATAATCACATTGCAAATCAAGTGTGGACATAAAGCTAGTAGCTTTGGCTTCATGCAAAATATCATCCACTCTTGGTAATGGATAGCGGTCTGGCATTGAATTCACGATAATCAATACATACATGTATTGCGCCACTTTTCTTTGATATAATGACCACAGGAGCAGCCCATGGTGATTGGCACTCGACAATACCTCCCAATTTGAGCATTCTGCAGATTTCATCTTTAAGAGCAATTTTTCTAGTTGCTGACAGGCGATATGAAGAAATCGCAATTGCATCGTGGTCCTCGGTATGTAGAAGTATGTAGTATGTAGAAATAGCAACAGTTGGTTCTTTAAAAATATCTTCGTTAGACATTAGCAATTTGTCTAATTTGACACGTTCAGCATTGGTAAGCCCCACACCATCGGAATCTTTTAAAATGTGGATATCCAATGAATATAAGGGCATAAAAATTTCAGCCAAGTAGTCATCTTGATCCGCTTTCCGAATTTTCATAGGTGGGGCGAATAGTTTTGATTTTTCTCCATGTGTATTTTCTTCAACAGGAACTGCACCTTTAAAGATGTTCTGGATAAACTGTGGTGAATAGTCATTTGTATTTTTTGTGGTGGCAACAATGGCTTCTTTAAAACTTTAGCATCTGAGGCAGCCAATGGATATTGTACTTGGAAGGAATCTTCTTCAACTTTTTGAGTATTTGTTATTGGTGAAATAACTTTTTTACCTTTAACAAAACTGATGAATTTAGAAACTTCCTTCAAAGCCTTACTGCATGGAGAACTTTCTTCGCTGTTTAGATCCATACTAAAAACTCCTATTTCAAGAGGGTTTGTGAATAAAAATCTTGTTTTGTGTTCATCCTCAAATTACCAGCATCTCTGCGCCATGTTTATAATAATTCCAGCTTGTTCCAAAAAATCTGATCCTAGTAGAGTACGGCTTTTTGTAGCGTTTGGAAGATAAACGAGTCTAATTTTTTGGATCCTCTTTCCAATTACAACATCACATATTATACACATTACTTTGCCGGTAGTGGTTGAACCGTTTGCCAAAGTAATTTCGACAAGAACGTCTTGAAATATACAACCATTTTGGTGAGAATTTTCTTTAAATTTAGGCTGACAACACTTGTTTTAGCACCAGTGTCAAAAACTGCTTCTCCTTTGAAGCCAAAAATTTCGATGTGTGTTGTAGGCAATGCACGACCAATGAAGTTGTATGAAAGAGAGTTAAAAGCCAAATATTGAGGACTCTCTTTGGAATGGTTACCACATTTAGGGCAATTTGCACGGTACACCATAGGTGCACCACATTCATAGCAAGAAAACGTTGGTTTTTTCATTAATGTGGTTTGTGATTGACTTACTTGTTTTTGTTGATTTGGATGTATAGCCACGTGCTGCTGCTCTTCTACTTGTTGTTTGGCTTGTAGTTCATCTCGTTTTTTCTTTTTAAAACACGCATTAATGGTATGACCTTCCACCTGGCAAAATCAATAGCGGTTACTTGTTGAAGCTTCTTGTTTAATCTCCACATTAGTTGATACGGGTCGAGCTTCTGTAAAGAACATTTCCGCTTCTCTACTTGAAGAAATAAGTTCCCCAAATTTTTTTATACTATCACACCGAACACGTTTACGAATATTTATGTTTAGCAGTCTATAAATCATATTAATTTGTACCTCTTCCGTTACAGCAACTTTTAACAAAGAAAAAATAAGCCTCTTTTTGCATATAAAACTGTCAGTTGGTTCACTTTTTTTGGTGCTTAACGTCGAAAATATTGGAAAAAATTCTCCAGTCAGGTATTGGTGGTGAAAATGTTGTTCTTATGAGAATTTTAGTTTCCTCAAAACTAGTAACAGTGTCCTTGACACCAATCCACCATTTTGGCGTCCTCGAACAGCGTCAGCATCGGTAATTTTTTCTATGTCCTTGTAAACGCTAATTGCAGCTAAAAACTCTTCTACGGTAGCGGGGTCTCTTTGTCCTTTGTATCGCGCTGAACATTGAGTGAATGATCCTCCTCTGTTGGTACCACCCATAGCCGGTAAAATTTTTTTGTAGCCACTAAGTTGGGCGCCAATGAATCAATCTTGTTCCTAATTTTGTGGTTGTGCATTATTTAAAACGCACTTTGGTTAAATACATATTTTTTTTTTAACAATTTTTATTTTTTTTAGATTTTTCTGAGGTTTTTTTTAGTAAGCTCACGTCTGATACTTTTTAATAAGCCTAGACAATGTTACTTACTAGAAGACAACAGAAAGCTAATTAGTCCAATCTCAAACATTCCATTGTATTTACAGTGGACGACAAAAGTCTACATACGGTCCCTATTTCTGCCACCTGATGAATACTAAAGCATTATGAAGAAAAGTAATTATGCAAGTTTGTTTGAAATCTAGTTTTATTAATAATATACAAAAAAAAAAACTTCCTTCAATAAACACTTAAAAAAGTATTTACAAAAAACGAAAAAAAGACCTTGACAAAAGTCTACATACGGCTTGTTAGCTACCATAAGGAACTTCATTTTAAGATTAAAAAATATTGTTGTTAAAATATAGTTGACCTTTATTGTTGATGTGTGATTGATTTAGTTTGGCTCGAGGTCATGTAATTTAGAAAAAATAAAAACACAAAATTTGTATGTTTTAATTTTTATTATCGATATTTCGAACGGAATCTCCGTTCATCTTCAGGATAATACTAAAAACAAAAATACATTTATTTTAACATTTATAAAAACATTGATTTTTAAATAAAATTAAAAACATAAAAATAGTAACAATGATTACGTACATTTTATGTTTTGTTAATCAAGCGCGAGTTGAAGTGTGTCTTTGCTTGTCTACTTTCTTGTTCCAACTAGATTTTGGTTTCAGCTAGTTTTTGTGTAAGCCGTCGGTGTTTGTTTACCGTGTGTCTGTATAAGTGAGCACACTTGTCTGTATCAGTTTTGTAGTTTAATCTTTTATCTTGGGGTACATCTATAATGAATAACATCTCCTGAGTATATCTCTTCGCATAAATTTTCTCTTGTTGTAATACGCACACATCTTTAAAATTTGGTTCGTGGCCAGTTATTGTACTATGGGCCGCAAGCGCAGTTTTTTGTTCAATGGGTTTATTTATGGCCTTATGGTCTGACTTATGGGACGATAGCCTTGTTTTTAATTTTGTTATAGTGGTCCCAACATAGACTTTATTGCATTTGTTGGACCCGTTGCAATTGCAGCTAATTTTGTAAATAACTTTGGATTTGTCTTCGTTGTCAAGTTTAGATTTTGTCTTGCTGAATAACTTATTTACGGTATTAGAAGTTTTTAATGCTATTTCATACTGATCTCTGTTATAGATGTCAGAGTTTTTAATTTTTTCGGAAAGACCCGGTATATACGTTACTGATTTGTAAATCTTTTCCGGTTTTTCTTTATTGTTGAGCGTTTTCTTGGCTTCTACATGTTTGATTAATTCCCTGATAGTTTTGTTTGGGAAATCATTTTTCTTAAGAGTTGTAATTATTTTGTTTGTATTTTCTTTATGAAAAACATCATCGCTGATATCCAAAACTCTTCGTATGAAGTTGGTGGCTGTATTAACAATTATTCGCCTAGGGTGTTTAGAAAAGAAATTTATGAGTCTTCCTGACGCAGTGGGTTTTTGATACCAATTTAGTTTTAGCTGGTTTCCTGTTCTGACTATAACCGAGTCCAAAAACGGCAGTCGGTTGTTATTTTCTTCCTCTTTGGTAAATTGTATTTGTCTGTTATATGAGTTTAATATTCTTAACGTGTCATCTACTTTGTCTGTTTGTAAGATACAGAATAAATCATCCACATATTTTGTGAAGATTCTCGGTTTGGTATCCATCTTTTCTATAGCATAGTCTAACAATTTCTCCATGATTATATCGGCAATAACCGGAGAGGCTGGTGAGCCCATGGGCATTCCTTTTCGTTGTTCATAAAAGTTGTTTTCATATTTGAAATAACGGGTCTCTTTCATGCAGAAATTTAATATTTCCATAAACAACTCTTTTGGGATTTTTGTGTGTTTTTCTAAAATGTTCCACTGTTCTTCAATTGTTTTCAAAGCAAAATTAACAGGGACGCTAGGGAATAACGAAACTACATCGAAGGAAATAAGGATTTCATCATCATCTATCCGCGTATTATTTATCCTATTTTTAAATTCAATTGAATCTTTAACGTTGTATTGTGATTCTTTTGTCAAATTCTTAAGAATTTTAACAACATATTTGCAAAGTCCATATGCCGATGAATTTATTGACGAGCATATGGGTCTTAAAGGGGTATCTGGTTTGTGTATCTTTGGCAACCCGTAAATCCTTGGTGCTACTGAAGTTTTAGTAATTAATCTGTTTTTCTCTTTTGTGGTTATTATATTTAATTTGAATAATTTTTCTATTAAAATGTTGTTTTTGTTTTCTAAAATTGCTGTGGGGTCCTTTTTTAAACGTTTATACGTACATATGTCACCGATCATATTATTCATTTTCCGTGTGTAGTCTTCTTTTTCAACAGCAACGGTTTTATTACCCTTATCTGAATTAAGAATAAGAATGTCACTATTCTCTTCTAAAAACTGTCGTACTCGTCCCACTGTGTCTACTGTAATTTTGTCTCTTAAACCAAGCATGGATTTGCTTAGGTGATATTTTTATTATTATATTCAATATTTGGTTGGGCCACCACTGGCATCTATAACGGCCTGTAAGCGTCTGCGTTATTCTTAGCCATTCTTCTTGCAGCATCTTTTTCAGCATTGGAGCATTAGAAATAGCATGTTTTCTGATTTTGCTTTCAAGAATCTCCCAAACGTGTTCAATGACATTTAAGTCCGGGCTTTGGTGTACGCAATGTCGTGGGGTATTGTAAAGCAGCCAATCTTTTACAACTTGAGCGGTGTGCTTTGGGTCGTTATATTGTTGGAAAATGCAACTCTCACCCAGATTTAAATTATGGACCGATGCTCTCAGATTGTGTTCTAAATATACTGGTAACGATCCATATTACCTTCAACAAATACCAGATTTCCTACTCCAGATGAAGCAACAGCACCCCAAACCATCACGTAGCCACCACCATGCTTTACAGTGGGTACTAGGTGTTTCGGATTCATCGCTGTATTAGGTTTTCTCCAAACTTTTTCACTCCCAAAAATGTTGTATTTTGACTCATCTGTAAACAAAACTCGCTTCCAGAAATCAAATCCTTTATCAATATGCATTTTGGCAAACTCCAAGCGGAGTTTTTGGTTTTTTTCACTTATAAGGGTTTTTTTGCTTGGAGTTCTTTTGATCGTTCTTTGTTCTTTGAATTGTTCGTGGATGCACAATCGTATCTGATCTTATTGCTAGCTCTTGGGCCAGCGTTGTGGCATTCACCATCGGATTTTTATCTACTTCTTTTACTATAAAGCTGACATCTCTGCGATTAGGCTTATTAGAGCGGCCACTACCCAGTTTATTTTCAACAGAACCAGTGTTTTTGAAGTTTTGAAATACAGTTTGAACTGTTGGTTTACTCAAATTCAACAGCTTTGATATTTCACCGAACGTTTTTTTTTTTCATTTCTATATTTTACGACTAAGTTTCGCACATCAGTTGAAATTTTTTTTTCGCGAGGACATTGTTACAATTAAATTATTCTGGAGACTGTCCAAAGTAGAACTAAAAACAATTTATTTGAAATGTAAAACATTGAACAAAAGTATTAATCTAAAAATAACGGTTGCTAACCGTTATCATTCAGCAGCAAGCAAAACATAAAGCATGACATGCTGGCCGTGTGTAGACTTTTGTCAATCCTTTTTTGTTGTTTTTCGTAAATAATTTTTGTTGTTTATATTAAAGTATGTATATTTTTTGTATAATAGTAATAAATGGAGATTTCAAACAAAACTGTATTATTACTTTTTTTAATATTGTGGTTGGACTCGTCAGGTGATAGAAATTGGGATCGTATGTAAACTTTTGTCGGCCACTGTATAATAAATAATTTGTTTTTAAGTTATAAACAAATAATAGTAACTATACCCAGCAAAAAATAGTGCTTACCCAGAAGCGCTTCCGGAAGGCATTTTTTGATAACGAAGCGCTTCCAAAGCAAATAATGAAGGCATGATTTTTGTTCGCGATGTCCCACTTGGTATGTCTCTTTAAAAGCGCTTCTTTTATGTGATCGTAGAAGCAATAAATTCATGCCTTCTTAGGCACTATGAAGCGCTTTTTTGTATGTTGACAACATTAGTGCTTCATGGTATGCATACTTTATTGCTTCATTGTAAGCATTATTCACTGCTTCAAAGGAGGCATTCTGGGAAGCACGACAGCATGCCTTCCCTAATTGCTTTATAGTATGCAAGGCGGTGAAGCGCTACCAAAGCCAGGTTATTTTTTGCTGGGTAGTAACATTTAAAATTTTAAAATAATTCAGATATCTAAAAGTATGTTTTCATCAATAAATAGAAAATATTAACACAGTGCATTTATCAGGGATTAATGAAGTGAAATGAAAATTAAAGACAAGAAATAACTTAAATACATATGCGCTGCTTTAAATGCCATTTTCAAAATAAATATGGCAGTACTTACGAATGTCAAAAATGAAAAACAAACAAAACAACGTGCGTAGAAAAAAATGTTTGTTTCTTTTATGCCCAACAATTCATTATATAAATCATTATAAAATCATTAAAAAATCCATAAAACTAAATAGAAATGCTTACCAAGTAGTTGGATTTTTAATGTGCTATCCTATGAGCTCCAACACCATATAAGCCGATGGTGTGGACAAGCGGAAGCGCTGATAAAACTCCAAATGATTATATAAACGAAAATCATTTGAACGAGTGTCGCGTTTCAACCCTCATACGAGAGTTGCCACCATTTGTACTTGCCACACTGGTAACTGACTCTTTCGCGCGGCTATGGCTCGTCGGGCTTGGGCTGGTGTTCGTTGCAAGCACAAAATGGATGGACGAAGTAATGTTGTACCAGTGTACCTAATCCACAATCAAAAACAATAAAGGGCCACGAACGAAACGAATCACGTTGTAATTGCGAATAAGTAGATAGTGATGTTTTCTATCTACAGGCTACCCTCCCTCAGTCCTCAAAATGGACCTTAGCCATGGTAACGCAAAAAGCCTAAAAATCATTGGTTACCCCTAACATTCGCTCACGAACCAATACCTACCTTCTTCTCTTCTTACTCAGTCATTGTTCCACAAAAACACTCAATTTAGCATTATAAGTTCAGAGATCAATACAATTTTATTTACCATAGGGCAATTCATTAAATAATGGCTTAAAGTAATTTTGACTTAAGCAACTTATCGATTAGTTAAGTTATTTGGGAAATAATAATGCTGCTTATGCAAACCTTAGTGTCTTAGTATAATTATAATAAAAAAAAAAAAAAATCGTTAAATAAAGTGTCGAAATCTTAGTTCAGGCGGAATACATTCCGTATTCTATTAAATTAAAAACTCCCTACCATAGCGCTATCGTTTTGGGGTCGGCAACTTTCATGTTGAGATTAACAAGGCACAAACCAAACTAAAACTTCGATCCGCATTAAAACTATAAGGTTACAAGATCCTATTTATAAATTCGAAATGACGTTACGACTTATATATATAATTTACCAAAAAGAAAAAACTTGAATTTATCAAGGATGAACTATTTATTTTCTTCCTTGCCCCTCTACAATCTATAGTTCAACTTCAATTGTTAATTCGATTTTCAAAATATACACTGGGGTTGTAACTTAATTTTCAAAATAAAAAAAAATTTAGTTCTATGTCATTGGTTTCCCACGTAAATCTAAATTGTACATAAAAATGTATTTTCATAAAATCATGATTCGACTTAGAAACAATCCGAGGTCAGATATGTGCCTTTGGATTATATAAGTCATATCCAAAAGAAATTCTATCAAAGCTTTTCTCCAAACGCACCTTTCAACCCTCCGATATAGTTTTATAGCCCGAAACAAAATTCATGAATTGCAAAATCTAAATCGTTTAACGTGGTACCAATCGACCGATTATATAAAAACTCCGAAATTCTTATAGAAATACTTAAAATACTATTCCAACTCGGAATTCAATTGAGCGATTATAGTTTTTTTTTTTCTACGTTTCACCCTAATTTAACTTGGTACATACAAGTTCTATATAATCACAAAGTTGTATAACACTTTTCTGGCAGTTTTAACTTTTAAAATTTCCCGTGTGATCTAAGCGTTCGATTATATGTCAATAATAGATTATTCATAGCTTTTAGTTTATCATCTAATTTAGTTAACCAACGCGTTCATCACCGGGTTTTATACAATCAAAAGTAGCAACGACAAATAGGCGAAGTGAGGTTATGTGATTTAAACATTACCGTATTATATAAAAATAAAAAATTATTAAATTTTAAAATAAATTTTAAAAATCGCACTCCGACTTGGGTACCGAAACAAACGATTTATTTAACAATTAATCTGACGGCCCGAACACATTAATTTATTATTTCACTCTTTAAGGTTTAAAAAAAAACGACGTGTATGTAAGGTTTACCACTTATTATCAATAACCGATCAACTATTTTAGAAATATTAAAAATTGCTCTATATATCAAACAAGTATACTAAATGATACGATCCTTGTGTTAAACAAGTTACTTTTTAAAGTTAAACCGACCAGAAAAAATGGTAAATATTAAAATGACTAATATAATAAAAATATCTAAGTTGACGATATTAATTCAACAACACTACCAGTACTTATCTGTCGTTTGATGTCTATCGTTGTTTGATGGTAAATCGTAGCCTTTGTCATCTATGTGTACTACCAGCTGTTTTATTGTAATAAAATTATTTCTGCTGACAGAGCTGCTGCGTAAAAAGTTAAATTTTTCTTCGTTGTACGTTAGTGTTGCTGGTTATAGCTCTACGACGATGATCACGACCAGATCCACCCCTTAACTTTCCAGTTGTGTTCAATTTTATGATACGGCGAATCCAATAAGATTTGGCTAATTTTGTAAGCAGCTGCTGTTGTGTATGTGTGTTAAATTGTTACAGATGACGAACAAAACCACCCCTTAACTTTCCAGTTGGCATGGACTTCAGGCACATTCAACAAGAAGTGACAGATTTTGTAAGATGATGCTGTTGTGTGTGTTTCTTAATTTTTTCTCAAGATGATAACCAAAACCACCCCTTAACTTTCCAGTTGGCATGGACTGATTATCGTTAGCTAGGCTGGCAAGTCTAACGCGATTCGTTTGCTGTTTAGTAACAAGACCTTGTTGGGTGATTACTGCTGGTGGTTGTTAAACGTTTCTGGAGCGGCGCAGTAATCCAATCGTTAATTTTCTTGCATACGGTGTTCGTTAAACTGTTGCCTGGTATACGTTTAACCGGTAACTGTTCACATTCAGACGAGGTAAATTTTCGCCACAAAATCAAACTTGCTGACCAAAAATCGTTAGTTAATGTTGAGGTATTTTGTATTTCGTTTTAGGTACAAACTTGCTGTACGCTTGGCCTAGTAATTAGGATGTTGGCTGAGACACTTCTGTCGAAGATTCCAGTATTGTTGGTCTGCCCCAAACGAAATTTTACACTTGGGTACTGATTAAACGTGTAGTCGAGTGATGTGAAAATAAAAATGTTGTTCTTTTTAAATGTTATGTAAAGATCGTATTTATTTTTTCTTTTGGTACGGTGTGGTTTTCTTTCGGCGCTAGCCTCAATAATTACGGATCCACCTTGAGAATCAATGTTGTTTCATCGATAGCCAAAAAAAATGTACGACTTAAGACACGTGATTGTTGTACCTTTGCCGTTTCACGTGGCTTGACCGGTCACGCCTTGTTGACGACGTAGTTAAAAAAATTACGGGTTTCAACATATATTTACCTCGGTTAATTTCATAAACGTGGCGATCATACACTGCGAATCTTCCTTGTGGTTAACAATTTTAAAAGATCCTGCTCTTTTTTAAAAAAACTTCTTGTTGCGCATTCGCCAAGATGGCGGCCCACAATCATGAAATTAATGCAATTGTTTTGCTATTGCAATTTACCCGATGTTATGCGGTGTACGCCTATAGCAAAAAAATAAATGTTGAAAACTTCGCCCCATTAAACTTTCTAACTAAGTCTTACCTTTCCAAACTACACTCAAGCGAAATTTCCTTTCCGAAATTTAAAGAAAAACAAGATGGAAGCCGGTAATGGCCGTTTTCTTTTCTCAACCAACTTACTCGTTCGGGTGCTTGTCCAAAAAGAATTGAACCTCGCCAACCTTCGTACACAGGGCCACCATCTTTTAAATGCAATCAACTGCAGCCTACTTCAGACCAGTTGAAAACCCTTTAGAGAAAATATGGCAACATTCAACTTCAGGGTTGTATTTGACTATCTCCGAACGAATACTACGGTATTACCAGATACAACTACAGAATTCCTGATCCCTAATCACCACCAATTTAAAAAAATCGCCGGCACGGTACACATCCTGTTTCGTCGGTTTTACAAATTTATCATATTAGCAAATAGAATTTGCTAATATGATAAAGCGAACGTTCAACCCGCTTTACTATCAATAAAAAATAAAAGTTAATTGTCTTAGCAATTCGAATCCGAAATCAGCCCTAGGATTTTAAGTCCTTAGCGTGAAATACACCCTGCGACTTCCCTTGCAAATTTTCAACTTCATAAAGATTATTCCCGACAGGTTTGACAATTCGGCATTTAATAAATCTCTTGCACAACTTTGCCGAAATCTGTTTCGAGAAGTCCGATAACTGGAAGTTACGGCGAAAAACTTCTTGCCCGATCCGAAACTTAGTCTCCCTACACCTAACATTGTACCTTTTCGCGTTATTTTCGTAACTGCGGTGTAGGTTCTGACGAACACTATCTCTCACCAATTCCAGAAATTCACCACGATTCTCAATTCGGTTTTCGGAATCTTCCACTAAGTCCAGACTTCGTGCTAGCTTATATGCCGATGCATGTGTTATCATGTTTGAGCCAAATAATACGAAATACGGAGTAACGCCCGTAGCACTGTGTACGGCCGACCTGAGAGCACATTCAATCTCGCACAGGTGCAGGTCCCAATCCTGTTGATTGTTGTCTAAATACGAACGTATGGCCGCTAATACCGATTGGTTTACCCGCTCGGATGCGTTCGCCTGCGGAGCGTAGTTTGCGGTTCGAATGTGGTTTATCCCGAAAGTTTCCATGGCTTGCGCGAATTCTCTGCTAACAAACTGCTGCCCGTTATCTGATACTAGGGATTCCGGCACTCCAAATTTATAAAACACTTCGCGTATCAAGAAGTCGATAACGTTCTTCGCGTTTGCCTTGGACATGGCTTTTAAAAAGACATATTTCGAAAAATAATCGAGTACAATGAAAATGAAACAGTTGCCCCTTTTTGATCTTACATATGGGCCTAAAAAATCTATATACACTCGTTGAAAGGGTTTCCGTATATCGGGCTCACGCCCCATTGGCGGTTTCAGAACTATATTCGAGGGTTTGCATTCCTTGCATGTTTCGCAACGATTTATATACTCGCGTATTTGGACATTCATGTGTGGCCAATAAAAATATTCCCTTACCCGGCGAATAGTTTTCGCGATGCCCCCATGCGAGACATTCGGAGGTTCATGCGCGGACGCAATAATTTTGTCGGTGAGACCTGGCGGAACCCATAATTTCCACGAATGGTCCTCCCGAGCTACGTCGCCGTCATACGCAACCGTCCTTTTATATACAAAGTTGTCGATCACTTTTATATCGGGCAGCCTCTCTTTATCATTTTCCACTGTTTCAATAAGGTATTTGTAGTCCTCGGATTGGAACTCAGGAGCCGAAAGATCTATAATTGACTTTGAGTCCAACTCGATTTCATCAAGTGAATATCTCGATAGGGTGTCCGGAACGATGTTTTGTGAGCCCTTGCGGTGTCGTATTTCAAAAGAAAAAACCTGTAGTTGAAGACTCCAACGAGCTAAACGCCCGCTTAGATCACGTTGTGACATGAGCCACTTCAAACTAGAGTGGTCTGTGATCACGACGAAATTCATCAGCTCAACGTACGGCCGAAAACGTTTTACCGCCGATACCACCGCAAGGCACTCGCGTTCTGTTACTGAATAATTTTTTTGAGCTGATGTCAGCTTCTTCGAGAAGTAAGCAATTGGGTGCTCGCCACCGCTATCGTCTTCTTGAAATAATACCGCGCCCAGGCCTACGTCCGACGCGTCACACTGGATGAAAAATTTCCTATTGAAATCCGGATGTGTCAACACTGGACTGGCTGTGAGACAACTCTTCAATTTATCAAACGCCTCTTTAGCTTCATCTGTAAATACGAACTTTTTCCCCTTTTTCAGCGTCTCGCATATAGGTGCCGTTATGGTAGCATAATCGAGAATGAATCTCCGATACCAACCTGTGGTCCCCATGAAGCTTCGAACTTGTTTTGGTGTAACGGGATATGAAAAATTAACGATAGCCAGAATTTTCTCGGGATCTGGTTTTAAAAGACCATCACCTACGATATAGCCGAGATACTTTAACTCCCTACAGCAAAATTTGGATTTCCCTACATTGATGGTGAGACCAGCTCTGTCAAGGCACGAAGCCACCTCTTTTAGCAAAAAGACGTGTTCCGCAAATTCTGACGATACCACCAGCAGATCATCCAGGTAGACAAAAACCCTTTCCCTTAACCGTGCTGGAATCACCTTGTCCATTAAACGGCATAACCTCTGGGCTGCGTTGCACAACCCAAAAGGCATGACCGTGAAGTGATACAAGGGTCTTCCAGGCACGGTAAAGGCTGTCTTTTCACGACTTTGTTCTGCCAGTGGTATCTGCCAAAACGCGTCTTTAAGATCTATGCTGGAAATGTAATGTGTATCACCCAACCGGCTAAGAAGCCCTTCAATATGGGGAAGTGGATAGGCGTCTTTCACCGTGAGTTCATTGAGCCGACGCGCATCCAAGCATATCCTCACTTTTTCTCCCTTCTGGACAAAGGTAACTCTATTGTTCCATGGACTCTCGCTCGGCTCAATGACTCCTAGTGACAGCATCCTATCCAGTTCCCCATACATCAGTTTTTGCACTGCGGGTGAAACTGGGTAGTGCTTCTCCTTGACCGGAACTGCCTCACCAGTATCAATGGAGTGAGTCTCTAGCAAAGTCTTACCTAAACCCCTTCGAGTGAAACATGGAAACATATCTATAGCATCTTCAAGAATTTTCTGCCGCCCACTATCCAAAGAATGCATTCGGGGAAACGTTTCATCGATATTGTCCTCGAGTGTCACTCCATGAATTGACAAGCCGTCAATACTGAACTTAATCAAATTAAACATTTTCATAAAGTCATATCCCAAGTAAAGATTTAATTTAAGAGTCGGCACCAGGTAGAAATACACTGGTTTTGAAATTTTATTAAAAGAGATAACCGCCCTAACACGACCTATTATAGCGTTTAAGTGACCATCAGCTACTCCTATTTGTCCCCTATAAGGATAAATTGTCAACTGAGCCTTTTCGACAAAGTCAAGACAGTCTTTACCAAGGCATGTCACCCTAGCTCCACTATCTAATAAACCTTCTATTGGATGACCGTTCACTTCAATCGTAGTGTAAATCCTCGAATCTGAACCCTCGTAAATACTGGCCGATGAAATTTCAAAACGAATTTGTTTTCTATTTTTGTGCCTCTGACGGGTCTTTACAATTCTCTCTGATGGACCAAAGATTCGGTTGCGTGCTTCTTGGTACTCCTTCATCCGCACATGCAATGGCTTCAAAGGACGAGTTGATACTGAAGGCACATCTAACTTGTTGTTTTTCAAAATTGTTACCTTTGGTGCTACCAGTGCGGTTACTGTAGAAGTTTTTGTTGCTAAATCTGATGCTGTTGTCGTAGCAAGTGTTGTTGTTGTCGTAGCAAGTGTGGTTGTTTTCTGTAAAATTTTTACTGTTGTTGGTTTATTTGGGGGTACTGGTCCACTGAACGAGTCTCCATCCCCGTACGAGACACGTTCACTGTCCGGTTTCCCTGACATGCTGGACATCGTGGAGTCACCGTATTTTCTCTTCCACACCTGTAACAAAAAAGCCTAATTTTCTCATCTGGGCAATCCATGAAGGTATGGCCATCCACCTTACAATTCCAGCAAGTAAGTTTTCTTACTGCTGCAATGGCATCGATTTCCAAGCTATCTTCTATAATTGGGTCAACGTGTTCTAACTCGCTAATTTGCCTTACCGGATATCTAGTGCTGAACTGCCGCTGGTTGTTCAACAGGTTCTCCGCCCTTCGACACTCTTTTGCAAATTGCGACAATCCGTTTAGTTGAATTGAAAATAATAGCTGTGCCATAGGTGCCTTTAAGTTCCCTTTCATGATGCTTACCAGATCTCGCTCGCTGATAGGACTTCTCATTTGATTTCGAAGCTTTATCACCGAATTATAAAAGTCGTCGAACGATTCTTGACTCTGTTGTCGCCTATCGAGTAGTTTTTCTCTGAATATCGAAATCGGTTTCATATCGATGAAACTTTTCTATCAAGACCTGTTTTAAACTCTTTCCATTTCGATACACCATTTAGACGGCGATGGTCCCAGAACCAATCGAACGCAGGACCGCGCAACAAAAGATGAAAAGAACTAGCTATTTCCTCCCAACTACACCCAAAACCTGCCTGAAGAGTCTCCACCCTAAAAACAAAATCTTCTATACTTGTGGTTTTATTCGTTCCATCAAACGTAATCCCCCATTTATCGACGCGAAGTCCGGGTGTTGAGCGCCCCCTATTATTTGGAGCCATTGGTGTCCCTTGACCCGAGACATCTGCCCGATAAGGTATATCTGCATTACCATTGCCCGTTGTCTGCAAAGGCTGCCTATGCCGTTGTGTTTGAACCTGGGGTGGTGGTTGTGAAAAATCAGGAAAAGTCCAGTTCTGTTGTTGAGAGAAGTTTGATGGAGGTCGCGAGTTGTCACCGAGGCTTCGCTGTATCACCCTGGGCATCAGGTCCAGTAATCGGTCTTCAAAGTTTTTTAAATCATCATGAGTCACCGCCCTCGCAACGTTAGCCTGCTGATTGTTTCGCGCTGGTGGTCTTAATGGAACTCCACCTTGACGAAACGCCTCCACCACTCCTGCTACTGAATGGCGGGGTAACTATTGTGCTGTGCCCCGAGAGAGTACCTCCACTTGCACCTAACTCCTCCTCCTCCTCTTCCATTTCTACCACTGTCTCATCTAGATTCGCCGTTTTTGGAATGGCTCCCGAACCACTTCCTGCTGGGTCTGTACCCCTTGGTAGCGTTGGAGGCATTCTCAAAACGTTTTATATTATGAAAAGATTACAAAAACCTCAACAAACCAAATCACAACCGCAAAGCTCTGAGCCTATATATAAACAACGGTTACCACCAAGAATTTTAAATATCCAGCGAATGGTCAAAAGATTCGGCTCTAATATCCACAAGTTTATTCGATAACCGACGAAGCCAATTACACCTTTTTCCGTCAGCTCAATCAAGTATATAAATCGTTGTCGTCGTTAAAAAAAATGTAAGTTGATATGTAAAAGAGTGTTTTACAAAAACTTTCCAAATCAGCCACTATTTTGAATATATTAATATTATCGATTACTTTAGGCTTTTATCTAAAGCAGCAAAAAAAACAATTAAAACTCGGGCTAACCCCTCAAGTTGAGCTACTTACTTAACGTAAGAAAAACTATAAAATAAAAAAAAAGTAAATGTTTACAAATGGTTATCGTACATATACCCCACTAAAAATCTGCAAAAATTATCCTGCCAGTGCGCATTTATATCCTTTCCCTATGCTTTACCAAAATTGTAAATTCATTTATAATAGAACTCAAAAGTTAAATAGTCAATCAAAATTTGTTGTTGTAGTTAAATACATAGTTAAAGAAGGCATTGGTTCGTGAACTAAAATGTTATATAAATTATTACAATTACAACTTGACGTTTTACGAAAATTTCGTTACCATCGAGTACTGTTCATCGGCATCGTAAAGTTAATCAGAAGTTATCCAACATCAACGGACTCCAGAGTCGCTAACTCACGAAATAATCTATTTCCGAGTGATCTTACAATGGATCCGGAAAAAAACACGTTCCTCGTTATACGTCGCGATTAGGGCATCTGATCTCATAGATCCCTAAGACTTACGTAAAATTAAAACTCGGCGGTTAAGTTAACTTTGTTGCAACCGGACTGACTGTAATATTTACGACCGTGACTAACAAAACTAAAAACCCATACTTAATGGACAAAATTTCCACGTACTCCAAATAACTGAACTCTACCGACTATTAAGATCCCTCACTGCCAACTACATAATTTTTTTTAATTTTCGATAAGATTTTTTTTTTTTCCGTTCGGGCCCCACGTTGGGCGCCAAAAAACTGTCGCGTTTCAACCCTCATACGAGAGTTGCCACCATTTGTACTTGCCACACTGGTAACTGACTCTTTCGCGCGGCTATGGCTCGTCGGGCTTGGGCTGGTGTTCGTTGCAAGCACAAAATGGATGGACGAAGTAATGTTGTACCAGTGTACCTAATCCACAATCAAAAACAATAAAGGGCCACGAACGAAACGAATCACGTTGTAATTGCGAATAAGTAGATAGTGATGTTTTCTATCTACAGGCTACCCTCCCTCAGTCTCAAAATGGACCTTAGCCATGGTAACGCAAAAAGCCTAAAAATCATTGGTTACCCCTAACATTCGCTCACGAACCAATACCTACCTTCTTCTCTTCTTACTCAGTCATTGTTCCACAAAAACACTCAATTTAGCATTATAAGTTCAGAGATCAATACAATTTTATTTACCATAGGGCAATTCATTAAATAATGGCTTAAAGTAATTTTGACTTAAGCAACTTATCGATTAGTTAAGTTATTTGGGAAATAATAATGCTGCTTAATGCAAACCTTAGTGTCTTAGTATAATTATAATAAAAAAAAAAAAAATCGTTAAATAAAGTGTCGAAATCTTAGTTCAGGCGGAATACATTCCGTATTCTATTAAATTAAAAACTCCCTACCATAGCGCTATCGTTTTGGGGTCGGCAACTTTCATGTTGAGATTAACAAGGCACAAACCAAACTAAAACTTCGATCCGCATTAAAACTATAAGGTTACAAGATCCTATTTATAAATTCGAAATGACGTTACGACTTATATATATAATTTACCAAAAAGAAAAAACTTGAATTTATCAAGGATGAACTATTTATTTTCTTCCTTGCCCCTCTACAATCTATAGTTCAACTTCAATTGTTAATTCGATTTTCAAAATATACACTGGGGTTGTAACTTAATTTTCAAAAATAAAAAAAAATTTAGTTCTATGTCATTGGTTTCCCACGTAAATCTAAATTGTACATAAAAATGTATTTTCATAAAATCATGATTCGACTTAGAAACAATCCGAGGTCAGATATGTGCCTTTGGATTATATAAAGTCATATCCAAAAGAAATTCTATCAAAGCTTTTCTCCAAACGCACCTTTCAACCCTCCGATATAGTTTTATAGCCCGAAACAAAATTCATGAATTGCAAAATCTAAATCGTTTAACGTGGTAACAATCGACCGATTATATAAAAACTCCGAAATTCTTATAGAAATACTTAAAATACTATTCCAACTCGGAATTCAATTGAGCGATTATAGTTTTTTTTTTCTACGTTTCACCCTAATTTAACTTGGTACATACAAGTTCTATATAATCACAAAGTTGTATAACACTTTTCTGGCAGTTTTAACTTTTAAAATTTCCCGTGTGATCTAAGCGTTCGATTATATGTCAATAATAGATTATTCATAGCTTTTAGTTTATCATCTAATTTAGTTAACCAACGCGTTCATCACCGGGTTTTATACAATCAAAAGTAGCAACGACAAATAGGTGAAGTGAGGTTATGTGATTTAAACATTACCGTATTATATAAAAATAAAAAATTATTAAATTTTAAAATAAATTTTAAAAATCGCACTCCGACTTGGGTACCGAAACAAACGATTTATTTAACAATTAATCTGACGGCCCGAACACATTAATTTATTATTTCACTCTTTAAGGTTTAAAAAAAACGACGTGTATGTAAGGTTTACCACTTATTATCAATAACCGATCAACTATTTTAGAAATATTAAAAATTGCTCTATATATCAAACAAGTATACTAAATGATACGATCCTTGTGTTAAACAAGTTACTTTTTAAAGTTAAACCGACCAGAAAAAATGGTAAATATTAAAATGACTAATATAATAAAAATATCTAAGTTGACGATATTAATTCAACAACACTACCAGTACTTATCTGTCGTTTGATGTCTATCGTTGTTTGATGGTAAATCGTAGCCTTTGTCATCTATGTGTACTACCAGCTGTTTTATTGTAATAAAATTATTTCTGCTGACAGAGCTGCTGCGTAAAAAGTTAAATTTTTCTTCGTTGTACGTTAGTGTTGCTGGTTATAGCTCTACGACGATGATCACGACCAGATCCACCCCTTAACTTTCCAGTTGTGTTCAATTTTATGATACGGCGAATCCAATAAGATTTGGCTAATTTTGTAAGCAGCTGCTGTTGTGTATGTGTGTTAAATTGTTACAGATGACGAACAAAACCACCCCTTAACTTTCCAGTTGGCATGGACTTCAGGCACATTCAACAAGAAGTGACAGATTTTGTAAGATGATGCTGTTGTGTGTGTTTCTTAATTTTTTCTCAAGATGATAACCAAAACCACCCCTTAACTTTCCAGTTGGCATGGACTGATTATCGTTAGCTAGGCTGGCAAGTCTAACGCGATTCGTTTGCTGTTTAGTAACAAGACCTTGTTGGGTGATTACTGCTGGTGGTTGTTAAACGTTTCTGGAGCGGCGCAGTAATCCAATCGTTAATTTTCTTGCATACGGTGTTCGTTAAACTGTTGCCTGGTATACGTTTAACCGGTAACTGTTCACATTCAGACGAGGTAAATTTCGCCACAAAATCAAACTTGCTGACCAAAAATCGTTAGTTAATGTTGAGGTATTTTGTATTTCGTTTTAGGTACAAACTTGCTGTACGCTTGGCCTAGTAATTAGGATGTTGGCTGAGACACTTCTGTCGAAGATTCCAGTATTGTTGGTCTGCCCCCAAACGAAATTTTACACTTGGGTACTGATTAAACGTGTAGTCGAGTGATGTGAAAATAAAAATGTTGTTCTTTTTAAATGTTATGTAAAGATCGTATTTATTTTTTCTTTTGGTACGGTGTGGTTTTCTTTCGGCGCTAGCCTCAATAATTACGGATCCACCTTGAGAATCAATGTTGTTTCATCGATAGCCAAAAAAAATGTACGACTTAAGACACGTGATTGTTGTACCTTTGCCGTTTCACGTGGCTTGACCGGTCACGCCTTGTTGACGACGTAGTTAAAAAAATTACGGGTTTCAACATATATTTACCTCGGTTAATTTCATAAACGTGGCGATCATACACTGCGAATCTTCCTTGTGGTTAACAATTTTAAAAGATCCTGCTCTTTTTTAAAAAAACTTCTTGTTGCGCATTCGCCAAGATGGCGGCCCACAATCATGAAATTAATGCAATTGTTTTGCTATTGCAATTTACCCGATGTTATGCGGTGTACGCCTATAGCAAAAAAATAAATGTTGAAAACTTCGCCCCATTAAACTTTCTAACTAAGTCTTACCTTTCCAAACTACACTCAAGCGAAATTTCCTTTCCGAAATTTAAAGAAAAACAAGATGGAAGCCGGTAATGGCCGTTTTCTTTTCTCAACCAACTTACTCGTTCGGGTGCTTGTCCAAAAAGAATTGAACCTCGCCAACCTTCGTACACAGGGCCACCATCTTTTAAATGCAATCAACTGCAGCCTACTTCAGACCAGTTGAAAACCCTTTAGAGAAAATATGGCAACATTCAACTTCAGGGTTGTATTTGACTATCTCCGAACGAATACTACGGTATTACCAGATACAACTACAGAATTCCTGATCCCTAATCACCACCAATTTAAAAAAATCGCCGGCACGGTACACGAGTTCGAATTGTTCTTGGTTTTCTGATTATGGTTATTTTTAAATTAGCGTAAATTTCCGAATCGCTATAATCAAAAATTTTTTATATATTGTTTTTTTGGACTTTTACAATTAAAATAAAATAAACTTGATCTCGAAAACTGCATTTTAAGTTTAAACTTCGTTAAAACTATAAACAAGGTTGAACTACATCCAAAAAACTAGCTCTAAGAGGTCTTGTCGTATTCATCACATCTATTCATCAAAGTTGACTACAAGGAAAACTATCGTATTCATTTGAAAATTCTACCGACTCTGCTGATTGAAAGCTTGTAATTTTTCAATTTGTAAAAATTAAAAAAAAAATTGATCATTCTAATAATAAATTTATTAATTTGCACTTTTTGCAATACTTTTATCTTTTCCAATTTTATAAAACTCATAATGAACGTCTCTATATTGAATAGAGGGTATAAAATTGAATATCATTTGTTAAGAAACATACTTGCACAATCATATTTTGAGGGGCTAAAAATGGGCTTTTTTGAGACCTTTTAATAGATCGTAAAAATTTCATTAATACCCAATTTGTGTATATTTCCTTTAAAGCCGTCATGAAGAACCACAAACAAAACATGGGTCAAAACTTTCGACCTCAATTTTAAATCCTAAACATGAGATTGCGCAATTATCTTAATTTAGCATATTTTTAAGTGGTAAAAATAAGTTTAGTTTGGCATTGCCAGAGTAAAATGAAAATAAAAAAACTTCAACGTATTCATTTTTTTTTTTTTTGAACTTCGCTTTTTTATATCGCTATAAAATGTTGCATTTTGTTATTATCATTGAAATATTTTATAAGTTATAAAATTCATTTATTAAAAACAAAAATAGAGTCTAATGTTGGGCCTTGAAATAAAAAATCGTAGTAACAACTGTTTCTTAAAGCTAGTTTAGACTGGAAAGTTAATTTTACACAGAAAAGTTAATGTTTGGATTAACTGCATATGTTTGCACTAAAATTAAGAAGCCAATCCACTTTTTATTAGATTAACTGTTTAGTCTAAACGTAGCATAATAGAAGACCAGATGTTTATTGTCAGATTAAAATATCATATTATATTATTTTCTATTAATAAAATTTGTTTTTGCTTTAATTTGTTATAAGAAAAAAATTTAAAACATTCAACTTAATTATATTTACCATATAAATACAGACACATTTTTTAAAGTGTCAGTCTTAGGTCAATTAAATTTAATTGTATGGGCAGCAAAATAATAAAAACAAAAAAAAAATATATAATAAAAATAATCCACGAGTTTCACAAAAAAAATAAATAAAAATAAAATAATATACTTGCCATTTTTTTGTTTGTAAATTTTTTTAACTTAATATTGTTAAAACTAAACACAGTTTTTTAATTATTCTCTCTTTTTTGTATTATTTTGTATTTAAAATTGTTTGTATAAAATAATTTAAATTATATTGGATTTATTTTATATATATATAAAAGATAAAATTTATATAATAAAAGGATAAAATCCTTTAAATTATATATTAAATAAAATTAAAATTAAATTTAAATATTAAATAAGTATTTATTAAATAATAAATTGTTAACAAAATATTTAAAAAATATATGAAAATATAAACAAATATATTCTTAATAATATATTGTACTTATACAAGCAATCAATGTTTAACTAAATTGTTCTGTATTTAAAATAAAGAAATATTTTAAAACTTGCCTCATCGTTGGGCGCCAATTCATGTATTCTGTAAAATTATTATGTTAAATACTCAAGACTTTTTAATTGTTAAAATAGCATTGATTTGAGAATCATTTAAAATCTATGAGTTTATCTAAAAAAACCTTTGTTTCCTAATTTGTTAAAAAAAATCAATGAAATAACAACATTAAATTCCTGTTTGGCTAAGATTATTTTTTAAATAATTTAAAATTAACTCACACAAAAATAAATTAATATGCTTAAATTAAACAAACTCTTAAGTAGTTACAAGTTATTTATTTTTTCCTACCACATTATTAAGTAGTTCAATCAAATACTATAGTTACATACAAAAATTCCATATAATATTAAGTGTTAAAACTTTTTAAAATAATTAAATCCTAAATAATACAAAAATTCAAATTCCTCTTAACTATTCTCTAATTCTAGGCTCTTAAATAATAAAATCGTAAAGGAAAAGTTCAACGAATTATTGGCAATTATTAAAAATATATACAAAGAAAAAAATCCTAAACTCTAATATTTCTATATTATAAACTTCATATTATTGTTTGTAGTATTTAAAAAAATGCTATATTGTTTTAAACAAATTAAAAAAGAAACTAAACTATCTATCTATATATTGTATAATATTTATTTAAAATAAATCATAATTTAAATTGCATTATAATTATATAATACTCATTATTTAAATTGAAGTTAATTAAACACTTTATTTAAAGTGTTCTTAAAACTGTATTGAAATAAAATAATATAATATTTATATAAATAAACTAAAAAATATTAAATAAACCATGCGTATCAGTATCAAACATAAAAAAAATAAACATGATTTAATAAAAAAAAACAAAAAATATGTTGTGGGTTTTTATTTATCAATCACTTTTCAAACAGATTACTCTAGAGTTGGGCATTTTAGTTAATTTCGTTCACGAACTAGTTCAGTTTCAATTTGCGTTCATTACGTTCATAGAATTGCCAAGCAAACTTGAACAATATAATCTTTTTGATTAACAGTTAATCCAACTTTTTATCTGGCTACTATTTCTAAACGACTCTGTATTCATACTACTAATTGTGTGCAACTCTCTTCGGTTGATATAATTTCGGTTGATATAATTTCGGTTGACAACGCTAAAAACATACATAAAAAGTCAGATAAAAATTAACGTTAATACGCTGCCGCGAAATGTTGGTGCTATAGAAAAATCTGTTTTCCTTTAGGGTTTTCTTGGAGACGTCGTTGGAACTGTCAGCCACCAGTAACATTATTACGTATGCTCTGTTTTTATGAAATGTGTTGTAAGTCAATAAGTTATTTAAACAATTATTTAGTATACAATTTTTGTATACTAATAAGCTTTTCATTGCAAATATATCAAAAATTATAACATAAAAATAAAAATGTATGAAATGAACAAAACTATATTGGTCGAGTTAACAAAGTAATTACACAAAAAACAACACATCGAAAGTTTACAAAGTTTCTAAAGTATAAATATTCTTAGTTTTATTTTACAACTTTTTGCCGAAGTTGTTTGTCTACAACTTATCGAAAAACTTTTCAAGTTGTATTCTATACAATAAACTTTGCTAACTTATACGCTATTTTTAGATGATTTTACACTTTTTATTTTTTGCGTGTACGATTTTAGTTATTAAAAATAACCTCGCGACGATTTCCCCGTCAAAATGATGGTGTTTTAATCACGCAATACAGAAAGAAATCGACCAAAACTGTATTTTCTATTCTCTAAAATGAAAACTGTTTTACTTTTAACCCTTTCACCACCATTGTGCATTACAGTGTACACATTTTTAAAAAAAATATAAAAATTTTGATAATGTAAAAAAACTATATATTTTTGTTAAAATGTGTTCATTAGGATATTGGTCATTGAAAAAAATGCTATGGATAAACAGTTCATTATGGCATAACAGTCGCGATATTTGTTAAGAAAGTATGAATTTTTAATGAATCTAGTAAACTTAGAAAGCTAGAATCTCCAAATTTGGCATATATATTATATATTATGTCCTGTGGTTCCTATTGGGAACAAAGGGCAGCGTGTGACCAATTCAACGCCATTTGCGATTCATTATTTCAATATGGATTGCCCGCTGGTTTGTTTGTCTCCAAAGTTCTGCATTGGATATGGTGTTAGGCCAAAAAACTTTTAGGATTCTTAGGAGACATCGATTAACAAACACTTGTAGGGAGTTTATCTCGTGTTCTGTTGGCATATAGCTTGATCTACATACCAGAAGAAAATCAAATAAAGCATTTTTGTTTATTCGAATGTTTAAGTGTTAAAAATGGTCTGAAAAGTTAAACAAAATCGATTTTCGGCTTTATTTTTGGAGGGTAGGGTGAGAAGGGGGCATGCGTATAAACCTTTATCTTTCTAATTTAATCATCCATAACAAGAATCTGAAGCCAAAATAGAAATATATCCACAAACAAAAAGTAGGCAGTGAAAGTGTTAAGTTTTTAAAATTTACAAAATCGCTGAAAATTATTGTGGAAACAAATTAGGGAAAATGTGCTCAAACAAAGGAGCAAAAGTTTATAAAAAAGTGAAAATTGTTAGGCCTTTAATTACAAAAACGATCATTTTGACGATTTTTCAAAACCGTGATGACAATTTTAACGATTTTGAGCCCAATAAACCTGGCAACACTGCAAGTGAACCACTCATTACTGTTCCTGTTAGTATCATATCTGATATCAAAATAGTGCTGTTATGGTAAATCTCTAAACAACAATATCATGATATGAGCTGTCAAAATACACACACACATACATAAAACATTGTAAACAAAAAAAAAATAAAAGTTGAACGTCTAAAACTAAAACAATACAAGAAGAAAAAGTGTATTAAAAATTGTTTAACTGTTATAAATCAATTTAAAGTTATTCTTTAGTCGCATAGTTGAAAATTGAATGAATAAACCGACGTCTTTACTCAACGGCAGACAGAAAATTATGAGAAGACATGGAATAAATATGGATGCGTGTTCTCCACCCTAAACATTAATATGAACATAGATAATTTAATTCCGTTATTCTGTTGGCTTTCTCTCACATATTAATATCTAATGTGGACACTATGTTACTGTTGCCATACTAGATATTAACTTTGATATTTTTTAGTCAACTAACTTCAAAATCAATCGCAGAGAGAATTATATAACGTGTGAACCATACATTACTGTTGCTATTAGTATTATGTTTGATAACAAGAGAGAGTTGTTATGATAAATCTCTAAACAACAATATAATGATATAAGCTGTCAAAGTACATACACACACACATACTTAAAAGATTGTAAACAAAAAAATAAATAAAAGTAAACGCCTAAAAATAAAGAAAATACAAGAAGAAAAAAAAGTATTAAAAATTGTTTAATTGTTATAAATCAATTTTATTGAATACAAAAATGGGCTGCTTTACTGAACGCAAAACAGAAAACTATGAGAATGCATAATACAAATATGAATACGTGTTTTCCACCCTAAACATTAATATGAACATAGATCATTTAATTCCGTAATTTTGTTGGCGTTCTGGCACATATTATATCTAAGTTATTGTGGACACCGTGTAACATGTGTAATTTTCTGTCCCCCTTTGATTAAATACGTCCGTCTATTCCTTCAATTTTCAACTATGCGATTAAAAAAAAACTTTAAATTGATTTATATCAATTAAACAATTTTTAATACACTTTTTCTTCTAGTATTTTTTTATTTCTAGGCGATTAAATTTTATTGTTATTATTTTATTTATGTTTGTTGTTTAGAGATTTATCATAACAACTCTCCTTTGATATCAGATATAATATTAACAGTAATGTGTGGTCCACTAGTAATATAATTTTCTCTGCGATTGAATTTGAAGTATGCTGACAAAAAAATATCAATTTAATAAATATCTCGTGTGGACACCGTGTGAACAACAATATCATGATATCAAATACGCCAAAGGTAACAAAAACGTGAAGTTGTGCAATAATATTGCTAGTGTATGGGTTCGTAACGTTATAGTTACTCACAAAAGACAGGAAGCAGCTGATGAATTCGAAATGGTGGTAGGAAAATTAGTAAACTGAAATGTTAAAAATTATAATGATATACATAAAGAAATATATAAAAAATGTTCCATACAATTTATATGGGGGTTTTCATTTCTATCTCCCTGCGCAAATTACTATAATGGAAACAAACCCATATGGTTCAAGATTATTTTTTTGGCACTCACTTATTATAACATTTGTCAGTAGCGGGTACTGATTACTGAAACACTCAGTACTTTATAGCTCTAACAGAATTGCAGTTGCACATGAAAATCAACAATCAGAGAAGAAGCCAAACGGCGCGGATGTCAGCTAAGATGCGTCGCCGATCTTTTTTACGACCCTCGACGCCGTCGAAAAGGCTGTGCTAATCGGCGGCTTAATTTACTAACGTAGCAAAAAAATAATCTATTTTTTTAAAAATGCTTATTTTTTACATGGGATACTATAATTTTTTTGATGTTTTCAAAATTTAAAAGATTTTTTTATTTTGTAGCAAAACAAAAATTTGTTGTTGTAAAAAAAATGTTTTGCAAGACATTCATGCAGGTTTTTGGTGTAGACGTTTTTAAGTAATTTTTACGGAACATCCGTATAAAGGCTATTTCAATATTTCACAGTCAATTAAGACTTATATTATAATTATTTTAGTTTTTGTTAATTTTGATTTTTAAAATTTGATTTGTAGGGAAGTGTTTTTTCTTGAAGCGCTAACGCGTTTCATAATCAGGGGGATTAATATTAGATTTCTCATATAGCTTGTAAATATGGCAAAACTGTGTTAAACATAAAATTTATTCAAGTTCTCAAATAAACTAAACTTTTATATGCAAAAAATTTAAGACTATGCAAAAAGTTTTCTTAACGATTTGTTTTTAAATGATAGTGGCAATATTTAATATAAAATTGAGATTTTTTCCTTAGTCAACATTTTACTTAAATTTTTGGTTTTAATTTAAAATACGTAATCACAATTAAATTTATACTGCAAAATTCCAATTATGCCTGTAATTTTATAAATTTTAGGACAATATATTAAACTTTCTGCTGAGATTTTAAATAGAAAATTTAAAATATCATTTTAATATTCTGTTTAACTCAATTACATTTAAAATTGTCCAAAATTTGTAATGGCAAATCGTAATTTATTTTGTAATATTTAACTTGTCCAAAGCAAAGTTAAATTTTTAATTTAAAATTTAATTTTTTTATTGATAATAGAGGTTTATTAGACTAACATTATGTCGTCAGCTAAAGTGCAAAAGGGCGTGATTATAATTTAAACTTTTTTAAGTGAAACAAAAACATAGGTAGATATTTTTCACATATTTGTATATAAAACTCATGCTAAAATGTTGTGTTGATATAAAGTTTTAGAAGCATTAAAATACAATTTAAAATATATTTTGTTCGGAGAAACGTTAATTGCATTTATAGTCATTAAATGTGCTAAAATTGTTGTAGGATGGTCCTTTTTTTCATCGAATTTTTAAATTTTGGCTATTTTTTGTGGTATTTTTAATATTAGCGATTTTTTAAATTACAGCGGTTTTTTTGGACCGGCCGAAAAATGTCTTTAGCCGAAAAAAAATCGGCGCAAGAATAATCAGCGGCCGCCGAAGTTATTTGCTATTCCGCCGACACTTAATTACCTTAATCGACTTGCTTCTCTGTTAAAAATTGCTCAACAAAAAATTTAGATTTGGGATTAATCGTTCTTCTTGGTGACTCGGTCATTATCGTTCAATTCGAATCAGTGAACTAGTTCGTTCAAATCGTTCAATCGTTATTTTTTGCTTTGACTTGTGACAGATCTGCGTGTGGTGAACTGTGCTGTTCGTTTGACAATTATTACGCCCTATTCATGATTTACGAGTTTTTTCACAAATTTTACTGTACATAGACAAAACGTGTTATAAAATTGCAACTTTTCTAACAAAAATTTATTTTGTGTAAAAAACATTTTATTTGTATGACTATAATTGTTTTTCCTAATTTGAAACAATATTATTACTATTTTCTAATAAATAATAATTGCTCATGCAAGCAATTTGATTGAATAGATATGCAATTGTTCTATGAATAAAAAGAACGAAATGAACGATTGAACGAAATTGGTGAAAGAAACATATCATTTAATTGAGTGAGTCGTTCAATTGAACTAGTTCGTTCATGAACGACACAAATCAAAAAAGAATTATAAAAATCTGTGATTTGCTATAAAAAAACCTAAAAAAAAGATGAGCAAACGGCTAGAAGAAGTTTTGCAAATACATAAAATGTGTTTAAGAGAGCTCCACCAATTACAAACAAATGTGGAAAAATATTTACAATCCAGTTTGGCCACATCGGAACTATTACAAAATCATTGGCCAGAAGTTCATCAAGGGAACAATTTAGCTTTGATAGTTCAGGACAATTTCTTAACAAGTGTTACCAACATTATGAGTTCTGCTAGAAAATTCAATATACAACTTGAATTGAATAAATTAAAAGAAATGCAGATGGAAAAGTTAAATGATAACCATAAAGCTGAATCAGTCAAAGACGGCTTGGATAGGAGGAAACCAAAAAATAATAAAAATAAATTAATTCTAGATTCTAACAAAATTTTATTACCTGCTGAAGAGTATGGCGAAAGTGTTGATGCTGAAGAGGAATTCATATATCCCAAACTGAATTTAAGTGATTTCTATAAGAGTAATGATATTATACGGGCATCAGTTACTTACATTAATGACGTGCACAATTTAAAGTTTAGCATTTTGGACACTTCATCGGACTTTAAAACAACATTTCTTGATGTAGCTCAGTCCATAGATTTACGTCAATACAACAGCATACCGCCAGACCAGGAGGTATTTGGTTTGGTCCTAGATCAACGTATACTCAGAGCCGTACGCTGTTCTAAAGGATTGTATGATCAAGAATTGGATGAAGAATTCTGGCCCTGTTATTTATTAGACTTTGGCGAAGTAGTTCGTTTAAAAACGGAATGCATAACGTACAAATTAACGGAAGAGCAAAAAACTACACCAGCCTTAGCTTTATTGTGTCAACTGAAGAATAATGATAAAATCCATTTTTGAATGCAGAGAAAATGCAAGAAAAATTTGAAAATCTGCTGTATCAAAATTGTGATTTAAAAGTTATCTCTGTAGAAGAAAATACTCTTAAAGTCGAATGGACAGTGTCAAATGAAAATACGAACGGTAGACAAACCGAAAAAAACTTGAACAAAAAACTTCATAATGAACAAGAAACAAATCCATTTAAAAAGTCAATTTCAAATGGCAACCAACATAAGCTTACCGAAGAACAATTGGAAATGCTTTACGATGAGCCTCTGAGTACCAGTAATGCTATGAAAGCCGTTATGGGTTATGATCCTCAGGATGATAAACGCATTTGCCGTTTTTATAATCCAGCGACAGGAGCATGTTTTAAAGGCTCCCACTGTAAGCAGGAGCACATTCCCCGTCAGCCGGATGGTTGGACTAAAGATGTTATACCTGCCACCTCTATCGTAGAGAATCGTTCGCCTTTAGTGATTTATCCAAAAGGCACAATTATTAACATAACACCCACCTATATCGGACATTTTGATAAATTTTATGCACAAATTAATGATTCCCATCAGCATACTTCTCCTTTAATATGGAATAATGAAGATGTACCAAATTGGAAACTGTTGCAGCAACCTCCTCACATTTTTGAATTAGTTCTATCACGTTATGAAGACGGTTTATGGTATAGAGCTAAAATTGTTGCACACGATGATGATTATAAAATGTTTAAAGTTTTTATGTAGATTATGGTAATAATCAAGTTGTTCATTTGCGTAATTTGGCACGCATCGATTATAGTATGGCTCAATTGCCATTTCAAGCTGTTCTATGTCGTTTTACCGGTGCTAAGGATAACCCATCATTGGTATCCGACAAACGAAAAAAGGGCCTAAAACTGATGTGCGAAATGATTTTAAATAAGGATATTGATGTCAAAGTTGAGGAACATTACGAAGATTTAATAGTAACAATTTTGAATAAAAAAGATTTTCCCTTACCTGATATGCTAATAGAAATGGGTTATATATAACCTTTAACGAAATACAGTCAACACAAGGAACAAAGCATACAAAATTAAATTTAATTATTCTCCTTTTTCGATATTATTAGAAAAGTGCTAATATTTTATAAGAACGCTGTTTTGATGTAATATCCAATGGCCACATAAATGAGTTTTATACGATAAAAATGGATTTATCACCAAAAAATAACATTCTTTGTAGAACGAAAAAACCAAGGCATACAGGTACAAGAATTTTGTGTTTAACTAAAATAGAGTCGGTTAAGGAGTTTACTCTCTTTACAAATCAATATAAACAGCAATATTTAAACAATTATAAAAAAATAAATGGTTTCCCAGTAAAGTTTTCGGAACCCCTTCTAAAATTGCTAGTTCTGGATCTACTTCAAAGGGAGTTATTTTTGGTTCTTTAAAAGCATTCTTAGAACTAGTGATGGTACAACTAGTTTTAGAAATCATGAAAGAGAATGTTATTGAGCATATTAACAAGCAACTTTGGGGTGTTTTGAGAACTAGTGCTTAAGAACTTTAGAGGTAGAAAATTTTATATTTTTGATGGTTTTATATGGAATGAGTCATATGTTATGATAAATTTAGGTACGCTGAGTATAAATCTGACAATTTTTTTTCTCATTTGTAGTTGCATACGTAGTTACGTACGTTACATACTTTAGTTTCTTTTTATATAAAAATTTTCTGCTTTTCTGAATATTTCAGGATATTTTCAACAGATTTGCAATTTTAATATAAAAATGAGTTCAATGGATTGTTTAGTTTACGCATATTGATCATTTTTTTTAGATAATCAAATTTGAAAAGATAAAACTGAACATGCAACATTTTCCACTTCTTGCAATACCGGTAAATTATCCTGAAACAACCACTGACATGATTATACTCAAATGAAAGATAATTACCCAACAAACAAAATTTTCCTTTTACGGAACGGAATGCGACTCCGTTTACGTAACATTTTCTGGATACGTATACGGAACAGAAAACGGATATTGAGGAACATAGAATCTGATTCGAATACGTTAAAGGTTCATCAATGAGCGGTCCGTAATGTGTCGTGTGAAAAACGGAGTTCTACCGTTAACGTGCAAATAACGGACCGTGGATACGGATCCGTATCCGGTCCGCATCCGTCCCATTTTTTTTAAATTAAAACGGGCACATAAAAATTTCGAAAATTATCCTCCTTTTAAACTTTTAATATTATATATTTAATTACAAATATAAACATTAATTTAATAAAATAATTATTTTCGGTTCTGTTCATCAATATTCGTGGCATCATGAAACAGTTCTGACCCATTCAAAAATTCAATATCTGCATGCAAAAAAGAAATATTATTTTAGGTTTAATTTATAGTATTTAAGATTTGGAATTGTACACGATTCATTTGAACACATTGTCGGCAAATATTTTTATTTGTAGACACTATCGTGAAATATCTTAAATTTCAATAATATTTACCGTCTAATGACACATTTTCTATTCTAAAGGGTGTTTTTTATACTGGTATAGAACTTTAAGTTGTCAACAATTTTTTAACTGGCGGTCATTTTGTTAGCTGTCAAGTGATTTATGTTTGGTTTGGCATTTCAACATGAATATACTGACGCCTGAACAACGCTTCCAAATTGTGTAAATTAATTTTGAAAATCATGGTTCTGTTCGAAATACGTATCGCGCTCTACGTCCATTTTACGGTCAATATAATCGTCCATCAGAGCAATTAATTCGATTAACTATGGAACGTGCGTACAGAAGAAGTCATTGCTGCTGTAGAGTGTAGCTTAGAGGAAGACTCCGATCCGACTATCCGTCAATGTTGACCGCTATAAAGCCATGTTTACTGACTTTTTCGTTCATCAAGACGGCGTAACAGGTCACACAGCTCGTGCCACAATTGATTTATTGAAGGAAACGCTTGTAACCGCATAGTTTCATGTTTCGGATCGGTGAATTACCCTTCAAAATCGTGCCATTTAACGCCGCTGGACTATTTTCTGTTATGTGAAGTCACTAGTCTACGCCAATAGGTCCGAAACGATTGACCGCTTGGAGGACAACATTCGCCGCGTTATTGCCAATATACGCCCACAAATGTTTTAAAAAGCCTTTGAAAATTGGACCTCCAGATTAGGTCCGAGCCAGCCGTGGCGGTCATATGCCAGAAGTCATATTTAAATTATAATGCCAGAAGATTATCTTTCGAATAGAGTAAATTTCATGTCAATTTAAAAAATTCAGTTTGAATTTTTACGTCTTTTTCAGACAATTGCAATTAATACTATAATTAATATGCAATTTTATTTAATTTAATTGTGAAAGGCGTGGTAGAGAAGAATGAGTGTATTTTCTAAAAATCATAACTACATTGCAAATTTTCAATTTTTCTGAATCAGACTGCGCAATTTCTGGTATTGAACCTTCGTCAGTGACCCTGTTTTTTGAATTTTTTGAAAAATGTAATATTTGTTATGTTTTTTTTTTTATTTGTTCGATTGCGTCTATATGAAATTTTCTGTGCAATCACTGACCGTGGTATACATAAACTGATTTCTAATGCCACATGCAATTCATCTGCTTTATTCCACTTCAAAGTTCTATACCTCTATAAAAAAACACCCTTTATAATGATATTATAAAACGGATGCACGCTACGTACATAAAAAAATCACAAATTTACTTAATTTTATCTCGCGGTCCGTAAAAATTGATAAACTAAAACAGACTTTAGACTTATTGTTTTCGAAAATACGATTATACGGTCCGTTAATGTTCCGATTACGTACAATCTTTGACGGGTAAGTGTTTGCGGACCGGAGAGTCTATAAAAATGTTTCTTGGGTTTTGTGTAAATTTATATTATTAAAAAAAATCATGATTTTTCGGTTGTATGTCAAAAAGTTCAGTACGCCGTGAGACACCGGCCAAGAAAGTTATATCCTGGCTCATATTAATTTTTAATAGGGAATAACGGTTAATTATTTTTGTTTTGTGTTACTCTAAAGCGTGTCTCAGCATACCGTTAACCAGGAAATATGTCTGCTAGAATCAGCGCCTTATAACTGTACATCTTAGAACTGGCAAAAAAAGTTAAGCAAAATATATGAAAAATGAGGTGAATGATGTAAATATATTAAAGAGAGGTTCTGCAAAAAAGTGAAATTTGTCGAGTAGTGTAATTAGTAACTAATTTCTTAAGATGCCAAGGCACGTATTTTTTATTAAGCGGCCGGGGCACGTGTATCCTTTGTCAAAGATAGTCTCAGTTCCGTTTTGGCATACAAACTTAAATATACAATGATATTGATATAATGTGGATAACATTGAAAGAGAACATCAATGATATTAAAAAAAAATTACAAATAGGAACATTTTTGTTTTAGAATATAAACAGCAACATTCCGAAAAACGTAGAGGAATATGGAAAACATCTGTTTTTAAAAGCTTTACGAAAGTTATATATATTTGGATTGGCAAGGATTTTTTTCTCGGTCTTATATCTCACCATTAACCGCGATTTTTTTTCGCGATGGTGGTAAAAATAATATTTAGTTATAGAGAAATGAGGTCTCACAAAATATAAATTATCGTTTTAAACGATATTTCAGTGAATTGTCATAACTTCAATAATTTTTGATTTGTATGCTTTGATAATTTCGTTCTACGAAGAAATAAATACACGAATAACAATTATAGCACTAACCCTGCAAAATGTCTGTCTGTGTTATTTCAATCGTATGGTCGTCAATACAGTACATGTAAAATGTTTAAAAAATTTAAAAATACTTCGAACTAGGATAATAATTGATTTTGACTGTAGTAATATATAATATTTTGTGTATAACAATAAGGTCCTTTTTAACGCATGTAATATTTATATGCTTATAGTATAATGTAATAATAATTGTATACATATAGTTTTAATAAAATTAATTGTTATAAAATGGATATTTTATTTTCAAAAACTGCTAGATTGTGCAAAATTTAATAGTAATTTATTAACAAATAATTTTTCGCTATTCCTTTCAGTAATTTAACTAAAATTTCAAAATAGTTACAATTTATCGAGATTTGCTTGAAACACGAAAAGAAACGAGCATCAAAGAACATTTTTAAAACTGAACTAAAGGGTGTAAACGATTTTTTGTTTTACATATTTAAATGCGAATTGTGAAAGTTCTATGAAAGCTAGAATGAAAATTCAAATATTTTTGGAATCTTTGAACTTAAGAAAAATATAACACTTTTTTATTTCTATATTTGTTTTATATGAATGCCTCTCTCGAATAAGGGTATAATGCAAAAGGGCGTAGCTAACAAAGTTTCCAAACCCGGTTTTATTGAGGAATATGATTCATTTGGCTAAACTACATGACTACAGAAAATTTTGGGCTTCTGCGATAAAAAAGCGGTTATATTAATAAAGTTCAAATCTTATACGTATGTTTTTGCTTTAGCTCATTTTATTGGTTGCCCTGTAAAATATTGAAGGCTGAGTGATTATGAAGAACTGCATCGAACTACATTTCTCCACAAAATTGTTTCAGTTTTATTAACGATATTGTTAAAATATCTTTGAACGTTTTTTGCTTCGCCTGTAAAAAAGTAAATATGTTAATTACGTCCATTTGCATTTTAGGTGAGTTTATAATCCATTTTCAAAACTTTACGCGAGAAGAGCAAAACTTGGAAAACTCTTATGAAATCGCATTTTTGATGTTTTTGATCAAAGTTCAATTCTTATTCTATGGAAAATTTCATTCAAATATTGTAAAGGGTGATTTTTTAGCAACTATCTTTTTGACAACACTGTTATTGGCCTCTCAGCTGTTTTCGTGTAACATGTTACTGTTAAACATGTTCAGTTTGGTCTATAATTAAACCATGAATCTTACAAACGAACAACGCTTGCAGATTATTTAATTTTATTATCAAAATTCATGCTCGGTTAAGAAAGTGCATCGTGTACTTCTTCCTATTTATGGTCAGGTTGGGCGACCTTCTGAATCTTGTGACCGATTGCAGCATTTGGTTCTGTGTTACTTCACTACGTGGGCAATTTTCCTTTTCAAAAACAGCTGGTGCAAGAATTGAAGCCACACGACCTACCAAAACGGCTAACTGTTGGAGAATGGGCGCTGGCAAAGTTGAATGAAGATCCACTTTTTTATCGAAACATTGTGTTCAGCTACGAAGCTCATTTCTGGTTGAATGGATTCGTGAACAAGCAAAATTGCCGTATTTGGTGTGAAGAGCAGCTGTAACATATTAAACCTATACATTTCAAATATAACCAACACGTTAGTCCACGTAAGAACTTTAATGTTTCAATAAATTAAATTTTTTATTATTTATGACATGGCATACTATGTATTTGTTTAAACTATAATACAATAAAAAAATCTTATAATTACAAAAAAATCACTTAAAAAATTGTAAAAAGAGGAATATAAATACAATATTGATGCAGAATGTTTGTGGGTTTGTTTGTACAGCAACTAGCCTAAAACAATTTTGGCTTCTTTACCATCGACAATGAATTTCTGACCATTAAAGAGACAAAATTCACGTTTAACATAAGCAAACAGTAGATCGGTGATAAGGAAAATCTAAAAAATGAAGAGGAAATCAATCAATTCAAAAACATAATTTAAAAGCTTTTGCTATTTTAGCATCAAATCATTTTTTCAAAACTTACCTGGCCAGTTGAAAAAGCTAAAGTAGCGCCAAAATAGAAATTGGCATTAGCTGAACCCGAATAAATCCATAAATGCCATAAAGCAGGCAACATACACAAGGAAACCACAAAGAAACAAAATACTATGAAATTATGAGCCATAACTGAAAAGACAACAAGAAAATATGCGTAAAGTTTTACAATTTAAATCTGTAAATAAAACATCACTTACACTTCCAAGATCTTTTCCATAATGGCAATAAGGCCAAGTAAAAAGCTACATCTCCTACACAGGGATAAGCTCTAAATATTGACATTAAACCCACCAATATGGTGGCCAACAGTATGGGCTCTTTGCGTAATTTCAGGGACAAGGGTATCAAATATAGAACGGTGGCATTCATTTGGAATGTTACCAGGAACATGGTGCGAAAATGATCAAACATTTCGGTAAAGAAATACCAAAATAAACCAATATTGGGTTGTAAATCACGATAGAAGAAACTAAAATATAACACAAATTATATTACAATTGTAAACAGAACTAAAGTTAATAAAATAACTCACATAAATCCTAAAGATCCATCAATGAATTTCCAACTTTCACCCATTAACATGTAATTAATTAAAAACAATGAAATGGTTAGCATAACAAAGAAGACGACAACATGTACAATCCTTTTGATTTTCTTATCCTTATTGAAAATTAAAGCAGCTGGAGCCAATAATATAATTGGATATAGATTACGATGCGACTCAATGACAATGCAAATGAAAAATAATAATACCCGATAATCGACGAGACCATATAATGCCAATGATAGGAACAAATTACTAAAAACTGTAGATGTTAAACCGGCACAATTGAATATGGCCAGAGGATTAAACAGATAAGCCATTAATACCAAAAATGCTAAATTGTTTTCATCTTCTCGTTGATATTGCAATTCTTCGGTATCTTTAGCATATAACTTCAATTCCTTAATTTGCTGTTGCAACTTATTGCGTACAAAAAGTTTAGCAACCTTATATAGCACCCAAGCCGTAGAGACATCAGCCATAACATACAACAAAGGCAGCATACCTTTTAAATATTCGGAGGCGTAAACCAAAAACCATAAGACCAAGGGTACTTCATGTACCATATCACCATCATAGGGATTAGTGCCTTGTTTAAGTAAATAAATGCCTTCTTGTACTGAAATTTTGAAGAAAAAAAAATGAATAAATGAACATAATTTTCATGGGTTTTTTGTTTTTACCCTCTTTTAAAGGAATTTAAAGGTGTTGCAATTTCTACACGATTTGCTAGTACAGTACCCCAATCACTGGTAGCTAAATAAAAGCGTAATGCTCCTCCTAATATTAACCATTTTAAAGGTTTCTTATCCATGTTTGTGCTCTTTTTAAAATTTTCTATAAAACATCTGCATTTATTAAATGCAGCCGATAAAAATAAAAAAGCGACTGTCAATTTAAACAGCTGTTGTGTTATCGATACCTTTATATAGGGCGACACAAAAGGTAATTAATTTATATTCAGTGGCTCTCAAGCTTAAATGCTGACGGCATTTTTTAATGGAAAAATGTGTTTTTTATTTGCTAGCGTAAATTTTAATGGTTTTTATAATAATTGAAATTTTAATTCACAATCCAAATATGTTTATTAAAAATAAAAATTATTTCATTCACATTTTAATAATGAATTCCATTTATTTATTTAAAATAACAATAATATATATCTTTATTTTTTGTATATTTTAAACAAAATTTCAAATAAATGAAATTTTTTTAAAAATCATAACTAGAGTCACATACCTTTTCGTATGCATAGGCTTTACAAATTGTTAACAGAATAAATTATAAAAACAATCAGTGACTGGTACTTATAAAATATGGTGCACAGTTTTTATTGATATGCAATTTTAGGCGACAGTGAATTTATCTTATCCAAAAAAAAATTTTTAAATAATTTGAAATTTTTTTTTAATAATTTGAAATATTAATAAAATTGTAAAAAATATTGTGACATTTTTTAAATAAGTTTTAAACATTCATTTTGTCCTCCTGGAATACTTTAGGGATGTGTAGGTGTAATGTATGCACTAATGTATATATTTAAAGAAACTTAAATATTGTACTAAAATTTTGTAGAACTCAATTGGAACTTATGTAGTTGTTTAATTATATAGCACTTTGATAATATTTCCAAAGCTTTTTATGAACTAAACGAACGAACTAGTATAAGGATCCGTGTTGGCAACTTTTTGAGAGGAGAAAGCTCAGCAAAAACGTGTACAAATCGTATTTTTCGGTTTACAAGGCCTAAAACCACCAAATTACAATTTGGCACCAAGAGTAAAATTTTCGAGTTTTGCTTCACAAAATAACATAAATGAACGAAATGAACTATGAACCTAACCCTAGAGAGTGTTCACAGTCAAAGCTATAAGCAAAAGCCAAAAAAGTTCCTATACATTTTGTATATAACGCAGAATATAACCTTAGCCCATTGAATATTTGCATTTCATACAAAATGTATGGGAACATTTTTTTTAGTTTTAGGTTATATTGTGAACACCGTCCTATTTAAATGCTCCAAATTACTTGGCAACGATTTTTTTTGTGTACAAAATTAAAGTAACGAGTACATTAATCGACGAATTTATCATTTCAATAAGGATATTTAATTTTGTATTTTTATCTGAAGCACCCTGTTACAGTTTGGGGGTACCTGTTATACAAGCAACATGTGTTAAAATGTCATATTAATATTTGTTTACAAATTGGAGTAAAAAGTGAACTCGTGTTTTGTTGTGTATTTGAAATAAAAAGAAAAATATTTGATTTTCTAGAAAATTATTCAATGAAAAATAAGAAAAACAATTAAAAAATGCCAGCATTGAAACAAGAACTCAAAGTGGAGGATAAATTATTAGATATTAATCAAACTCTACTTAAATTAACAGCAGAACCGGACAAATTTCTAATGTAAGTCAAAGCAATTGAAAACCTAATACTGGCACGTGTAGGATTAAGGATTATATTAAAAATGTTTTCTTTTTTCGAATAAAATTCTAGAGCTCAACCAGAAATATGCCGGGATATAGAAGAAATGTTACAAAAAATGTACGTTGTGACCATTGAGAGTGATAAAGATAATCAAGGAAGTCCCGAGATATTACCCGAATTGGTAGTTGAAGATATGGATGAAGAGCAAATATGGCAGCAATTAGAATTGCGTAATAATTTGGTATTCAATGCCATGATTAAAAAGACAGCTAAATTAATGGCTTTGAGGGAACAAAAACTGGAGGTGCACTTAAAAGAGGACGAGGAGGATATGGAAGATGGCGACAATGAAGAAGATGAAGAGGAGAATGAAGACTTGGAAGATGAAGATATGAAGGAGTTACAGTTACAAGACGAAGCTGATGATAATGATGATGAAGAAGAAGAAGAGGAAGATGAGGATGAAGATTTATTTCAAGAAAAATCGAAGCGCAAACAAAAACCTAAACGAACATCTATAGTAGATGACAAATTCTTTAAACTGGATGAAATGGAAGCATTTTTAGAAGCCGAAGAAGCCAAAGAAGAAAGAAAACAAAAAGGCAAATTATCTGTCAAGGATGATGATGGTATAAATTACTTTGCCGATGATTTGGGCGACGAAGGGGACAACGATTCGGAAGATGAAGATTCTAATCCAGAATATAGAGATTTCTTTGAAGTTGATGATGAGTTGGAAGAAGAAGAAATTCAAAAAGGAAAGGCCAAAGATGTTAAAAAACAAAAAGATCATTTTGCAGAAAATCCAGAAGAAGACGAAGACGACAAAAATGAAGAGGATAATGAAGATTCCAATAATAAAGAGCAAGAAGATGATGTGGAAAACGATGAAGAAAATGATCAAGAACATGATTCAGAAAATGGTGAAAATTTACCCATAGACAGCGAGGAAGATTCGGAAGATTCTGATGAAGATAAAGAAGATAAACCTAAATCTTCTTTTGAATTGCGGCAATCGCGTTTAGAACAACGTATACAAGACTATGAATCTGAGGTATTGGGTGAAAAACCTTGGCAACTTAAGGGAGAAATACAAGCCGCATCACGCCCACAAAATTCCTTACTACAAGAAATTTTAGAATTTGAATCGACAGTACGTCCTGCTCCCGTTATAACCGAAGAAACAACCCGTTGTTTAGAAGATATTATTAAACAACGTATTAAAGATCAAGCCTGGGATGATGTAGAGCGTGTTATAAAACCCGTTAATACACCACAGGAATATCGCAAACAATTGGTATTAGATCAGGAAAAATCTAAGGAATCTTTAGCTCAAATCTATGAAAAAGAATTCCACCGTGAATTGGAAAAACTAAATCCCAATCGTGATGCTAATGAACCGGAAGAACCTAAAGAACACAAAGAAATACGCAAATCAATGCGTGATTTGTTTGTTAAACTTGATGCTTTATCCAATTTCCATTTCACCCCAAAACCTGTGGCACCAGAACCTAAAATCATAACCAACACTCCAGCTGTGGCTATGGAAGAGGTAGCTCCTCTGGCTGTGAGTGATGCTAAACTATTGGCACCCGAAGAAGTCTTTCGTGGTCCTAAATATGAACTTATTGGTAAGTCTGAACGTTCACGTACCGATAAGAATCGTGCTTTACGCAAAAAGAAATCAAAACAACGTGCCATTCATCACGCCTTGGAAGCTAAGGATACACAACGTCAGAAGATGGGTATACCTTTGACAAGGAAGGAAGAAGGTGCTAAACTAATGAAGAAATTAACAAAACAAAGAAATGTCGCAACGGTAAGTTTTTTTATGTGTGTGAAGATAAATTCCATAGTTAAATTCCATTTTATTGAAATTCACCCAGGAATGATAACACTAGTAATTTCTATTCTCTCTCATTCTCAGTCAATTTTACCATCAGCTGTTACATTAAATGTTGAAAAAATAACAAAACATTACAAAAAACAATATTTGTTTTTAATTGAAATAAAAATTGTGAATTTGTTATGAAGCATATTTTAAGAGGAAACGAGATTGGACCTGGTGGATTAGGTAACCACTTGATCCTACTTTATTTCTGCATTCAAATTTTTTCAGGTCTGTGCTCAGGGGCCGAGCTATGGGCCATTTTCAATATCATATATTGAAATTTTTAAATTCTGTTTCTTTCATATAACACTGTGGCCATATTTTAAGAGGAAACGAGATGCGACCTGGTGGATTAGGTAACCACTTGGTCCTACTTAATTTCTGCATTCAAAGTTTTTCAGGTCTGTGCTTCAGGGCCGAGCTATGGGCCATTTTCAATATCATATATTGAAAATTTTTAAATTCCGTTACTTTCATATAACACTGTGGCCATATTTTAAGAGGAAACGAGATGCGGCCTGGTGGATTAGGTAACCACTTGATCCTACTTAATTTCTGCATTCAAAGTTTTTCAGGTCTGTGCTTCAGGGCCGAGCTATGGGCCATTTTCAATATCATATATTGAAAATTTTTAAATTCCGTTACTTTCATATAACACTGTGGCCATATTTTAAGAGGAAACGAGATGCGACCTGGTGGATTAGGTAACCACTTGATCCTACTTAATTTCTGCATTCAAAGTTTTTCAGGTCTGTGCTTCAGGGCCGAGCTATGGCCCATTTTCAATATCATATATTGAAAATTTTTAAATTCCGTTACTTTCATATAACACTGTGGCCATATTTTAAGAGGAAACGAGATGCGACCTGGTGGATTAGGTAACCACTTGATCCTACTTAATTTCTGCATTCAAAGTTTTTCAGGTCTGTGCTTCAGGGCCGAGCTATGGGCCATTTTCAATATCATATATTGAAAATTTTTAAATTCCGTTACTTTCATATAACACTGTGGCCATATTTTAAGAGGAAACGAGATGCGATCTGGTGGATTAGGTAACCACTTGATCCTACTTAATTTCTGCATTCAAAGTTTTTCAGGTCTGTGCTTCAGGGCCGAGCTATGGGCCATTTTCAATATCATATATTGAAATATTTTAAATTCCGTTACTTTCATATAACACTGTGGCCATATTTTAAGAGGAAACGAGATGCGACCTGGTGGATTAGGTAACCACTTGATCCTACTTAATTGCTGCATTCAAAGTTTTTCAGGTCTGTGCTTCAGGGCCGAGCTATGGGCCATTTTCAATATCATATATTGAAAATTTTTAAATTCCGTTACTTTCATATAACACTGTGGCCATATTTTAAGAGGAAACGAGATGCGACCTGGTGGATTAGGTAACCACTTGATCCTACTTAATTTCTGCATTCAAAGTTTTTCAGGTCTGTGCTTCAGGGCCGAGCTATGGGCCATTTTCAATATCATATATTGAAAATTTTAAAATTCCGTTACTTTCATATAACACTGTGGCAATATTTTAAGAGGAAACGAGATGCGACCTGGTGGATTAGGTAACCACTTGATCCTACTTAATTTCTGCATTCAAAGTTTTTCAGGTCTGTGCTTCAGGGCCGAGCTATGGGCCATTTTCAATATCATATATTGAAATATTTAAAATTCCGTTACTTTCATATAACACTGTGGCCATATTTTAAGAGGAAACGAGATGCGACCTAGTGAATTAGGTAACCACTTGATCCTACTTAATTGCTGCATTCAAAGTTTTTCAGGTCTGTGCTTCAGGGCCGAGCTATGGGCCATTTTCAATATCATATATTGAAAATTTTTAAATTCCGTTACTTTCATATAACACTGTGGCCATATTTTAAGAGGAAACGAGATGCGACCTGGTGGATTAGGTAACCACTTGATCCTACTTAATTGCTGCATTCAAAGTTTTTCAGGTCTGTGCTTCAGGGCCGAGCTATGGGCCATTTTCAATATCATATATTGAAAATTTTTAAATTCCGTTACTTTCATATAACACTGTGGCCATATTTTAAGAGGAAACGAGATGCGACCTGGTGGATTAGGTAACCACTTGATCCTACTTAATTTCTGCATTCAAAGTTTTTCAGGTCTGTGCTTCAGGGCCGAGCTATGGGCCATTTTCAATATCATATATTGAAAATTTTTAAATTCCGTTACTTTCATATAACACTGTGGCCATATTTTAAGAGGAAACGAGATGCGATCTGGTGGATTAGGTAACCACTTGATCCTACTTAATTTCTGCATTCAAAGTTTTTCAGGTCTGTGCTTCAGGGCCGAGCTATGGGCCATTTTCAATATCATATATTGAAATATTTTAAATTCCGTTACTTTCATATAACACTGTGGCCATATTTTAAGAGGAAACGAGATGCGACCTGGTGGATTAGGTAACCACTTGATCCTACTTAATTGCTGCATTCAAAGTTTTTCAGGTCTGTGCTTCAGGGCCGAGCTATGGGCCATTTTCAATATCATATATTGAAAATTTTTAAATTCCGTTACTTTCATATAACACTGTGGCCATATTTTAAGAGGAAACGAGATGCGACCTGGTGGATTAGGTAACCACTTGATCCTACTTAATTTCTGCATTCAAAGTTTTTCAGGTCTGTGCTTCAGGGCCGAGCTATGGGCCATTTTCAATATCATATATTGAAAATTTTAAAATTCCGTTACTTTCATATAACACTGTGGCAATATTTTAAGAGGAAACGAGATGCGACCTGGTGGATTAGGTAACCACTTGATCCTACTTAATTTCTGCATTCAAAGTTTTTCAGGTCTGTGCTTCAGGGCCGAGCTATGGGCCATTTTCAATATCATATATTGAAATATTTAAAATTCCGTTACTTTCATATAACACTGTGGCCATATTTTAAGAGGAAACGAGATGCGACCTAGTGAATTAGGTAACCACTTGATCCTACTTAATTGCTGCATTCAAAGTTTTTCAGGTCTGTGCTTCAGGGCCGAGCTATGGGCCATTTTCAATATCATATATTGAAAATTTTTAAATTCCGTTACTTTCATATAACACTGTGGCCATATTTTAAGAGGAAACGAGATGCGACCTGGTGGATTAGGTAACCACTTGATCCTACTTAATTGCTGCATTCAAAGTTTTTCAGGTCTGTGCTTCAGGGCCGAGCTATGGGCCATTTTCAATATCATATATTGAAAATTTTTAAATTCCGTTACTTTCATATAACACTGTGGCCATATTTTAAGAGGAAACGAGATGCGACCTGGTGGATTAGGTAACCACTTGATCCTACTTAATTTCTGCATTCAAAGTTTTTCAGGTCTGTGCTTCAGGGCCGAGCTATGGGCCATTTTCAATATCATATATTGAAAATTTTTAAATTCCGTTACTTTCATATAACACTGTGGCCATATTTTAAGAGGAAACGAGATGCGATCTGGTGGATTAGGTAACCACTTGATCCTACTTAATTTCTGCATTCAAAGTTTTTCAGGTCTGTGCTTCAGGGCCGAGCTATGGGCCATTTTCAATATCATATATTGAAATATTTTAAATTCCGTTACTTTCATATAACACTGTGGCCATATTTTAAGAGGAAACGAGATGCGACCTGGTGGATTAGGTAACCACTTGATCCTACTTAATTGCTGCATTCAAAGTTTTTCAGGTCTGTGCTTCAGGGCCGAGCTATGGGCCATTTTCAATATCATATATTGAAAATTTTTAAATTCCGTTACTTTCATATAACACTGTGGCCATATTTTAAGAGGAAACGAGATGCGACCTGGTGGATTAGGTAACCACTTGATCCTACTTAATTTCTGCATTCAAAGTTTTTCAGGTCTGTGCTTCAGGGCCGAGCTATGGGCCATTTTCAATATCATATATTGAAAATTTTTAAATTCCGTTACTTTCATATAACACTGTGGCAATATTTTAAGAGGAAACGAGATGCGACCTGGTGGATTAGGTAACCACTTGATCCTACTTAATTTCTGCATTCAAAGTTTTTCAGGTCTGTGCTTCAGGGCCGAGCTATGGGCCATTTTCAATATCATATATTGAAATATTTAAAATTCCGTTACTTTCATATAACACTGTGGCCATATTTTAAGAGGAAACGAGATGCGACCTGGTGAATTAGGTAACCACTTGATCCTACTTAATTGCTGCATTCAAAGTTTTTCAGGTCTGTGCTTCAGGGCCGAGCTATGGGCCATTTTCAATATCATATATTGAAAATTTTTAAATTCCGTTACTTTCATATAACACTGTGGCCATATTTTAAGAGGAAACGAGATGCGACCTGGTGGATTAGGTAACCACTTGATCCTACTTAATTGCTGCATTCAAAGTTTTTCAGGTCTGTGCTTCAGGGCCGAGCTATGGGCCATTTTCAATATCATATATTGAAAATTTTTAAATTCCGTTACTTTCATATAACACTGTGGCCATATTTTAAGAGGAAACGAGATGCGACCTGGTGGATTAGGTAACCACTTGATCCTACTTAATTTCTGCGTTCAAAGTTTTTCAGGTCTGTGCTTCAGGGCCGAGCTATGGGCCATTTTCAATATCATATATTGAAAATTTTTAAATTCCGTTACTTTCATATAACACTGTGGCCATATTTTAAGAGGAAACGAGATGCGACCTGGTGGATTAGGTAACCACTTGATCCTACTTAATTGCTGCATTCAAAGTTTTTCAGGTCTGTGCTTCAGGGCCGAGCTATGGGCCATTTTCAATATCATATATTGAAAATTTTTAAGGTGACGATATGTTTTTAAACAGTGTGGTAAATTTTTTACTAATAATATAAAACTCGTATTTGTGTATTTTTTTACACATATGAGTTTGTTTTCTATATTTATGTATATAGTTTCTTTCGTGGAGAAAGACAATATTTTTTGTTTTAAATAGTTAAAAATAGCTTGTTTTGTCTTCTCTGATTAAAATTAAAAAATCGTCAGTCACCATTTCAAAAATGAAATCGCTAGACGAATTTGAATATCTGACAACACTGAATGTATTGAAAAAAGTGATAGTTATATATTTCTCTGGTGATCTACTCTCTTTGTCTCATTTCCACACGTGGAACAATTGTTTTTACCGCCATAATTTTACTGTACTCGTTACAAGTTTTTAACTATGTTAGCCAAACTACATACATGTCTAAAATAAAAAACTATAGATTATTTGTTAGGACTAATTCATTTTCATTGCACAATTAAAGGTCGAAAAACCATAATTTTTATTTTTAATAAAAATTATATCAAACTTATAAAAAATATTTCGTAAAACAGAAAATTTATTTCGTAAATTATACGAAATACTTTCGTATATATTCGTGTAATTTTCACTAACTTTTCGTGGTGCGAAACAACGTATATACAACTTATGGATTGTTTTCGGTGTAGTTTTATTGTAAATTATTATAAAAATTATTATTATAAATTATTATAAAAATTATAGAATAAGGGTTGGCATAACATTAAAATTCTTTTAACTAGAAAGAATATAAATTTAATTTATTTTTTAATTTAAAATTTGTTCATGAAATTGTACAAAATAAAAATTTTTAAAATATCATCAACATTCATTTTTTCAAAATTCAAAGTAGGGGCAGAGTTTTTAGGATGTTCATTAAATAAGTTTTTAAATGGAATACTACTTCTAAAATGTGGTTTATTTTGCGTTTTTAACATCATATAGACCAAAATTCTAAAAATAGTTCAAGTGCTTCCGACAAATTTTTGTTAATAAACTTTGAAATGGCAAACCAAATTCGTTACCGTTTGAAACCATAAATGATTAAAAAGTTTACTATCTAGAGCCATATATTATCAGCTTTACCCATATATAATCATATGTGTTCATATACGATAGCATTTTCTGGAAACTTTTTATGATGTTAGCAAGATTATTCAAATTCAAGATCATTTGTTTTTTGTTAAACAGAAAACCGTAAATGTTTATTTATTTTTTAAAAAATTTCATCATCCGCTAATTTAAAGCAGATATTGTCTACTGACAGGTCCTTACATGTTTCATTTCGAGTCACCGAAAATCTTCTGAAGACGAATGTAAAAGGGGTAGAAGATTTACCAAAATTTTAAAGGAAAAAGATCAACGCTTTACCCGTATTGTCTTATTTACCCGATGAGAAGTAATACACATGAAATTGGGACTATATATATTAGCATTTGTTTGTTAATATAGTATCCTCTATCACATATACAAATTTAATCAAAATATGAAAGTTCACCTGAAAGAAGTTATTCTGTAAGTTTCCTAGAGCTTCTTTTTTGGTCAAACGTGGAGCAAGTTAGATAAAATAATAATTTTTATCAAGTGGAAAATTAGTTTCGAACATTTTAAAGTCAAAAATATTGCCGAGACCACAGGAATTTCTGCCAAAAGAAATTCGCTGTACATTTGTTGTTGACTTTACAATATTGCCATTGTTTTTATGTTTGTGATTTTGATAACTTTTTGTAATTAGTTAATTACAGCCATTTTCTTTGTAATTTAAAAATAGGTTTAATCATCTTTGCTACAGTTTTTGAAAAATATTTAATTTTATTGAAATATCTTCATATTGTACTTTTTCAACAATTCGTCCTTTTAAGGGACCTCTTGAAATTTCTATTGTCACACAGTAGTTCTTCTCATCCAACTTCTTTAAAATAGCCTGACTGCCCAGTTAGGCACCATTAACCACAATTATTAATTTATCTAAAGCGGGTATAACTGTCTCCAAATGAGCCTGTGAGTAAAATAAGAAAAACAAAATTATAAATTTCTTATATGCTTGTAAAATAGTTTTCATTTTAGTATATATAACCTGATCAACTTTAACCTTTTCGCCTGTTTCCAAAAATTTGACTTTAGCTGTATATTTATCGATAACTTTTTGTACCACCGCCTTTTGTTTATAATATTTATCGCTCAAGGAATGGCTTATAAATTTAACAACTATACCCTCATGTAGCCAATAGTCTTTACGATTGTCCCTATCCTTTTTTTGTTCTTCCATTTTGATTATATCAATAAAGCTGAAGTTGAGGAGTTAGCAGTAGAAAGTTTTTTATATTTTGTTTGCAGTTTTAAGGATTTTGGTTTTTTAAAACCTTCCTCAGCTTTATTATGCAAGTCTTTATCATGCTCTTTATGTTCTTCTTTAATGCGTTTTCGTAATAAAGCTGAGGTTTGCACTAAATTTTCAGGTTGAAATTTCTTTTCCAAGCGTATATCCAATTTTAAATGTTCTTCATCTCTTACAAGTTCGGTAAATTTTTCGTCATCTTTTTCTTTATCGCCTTCTTTGGTTTTAGTTTTTTTCAATTTGTTTTTCTATAAATTCCATCATACGTTCCTCATCGGGACTACGATCGATATAGGTAACTAACCAGCCTTTTTCGTTTCATCAGCTATAGCTTGTCCTGTCCTACCCAACCATTTAACATAATCCGATAGCGTTAGCCAACGTGTGGCATTCATGTGGACATGATCTTTCTCGGATATATACTCCTGATACACTTTATTGGCATTTACACGTTTTGTACCAAAACGTCGTTTTAACAATTCCATATAGCCATCTGAGAATTCTTGTGGTGTGGCATTTGAAACCATTTTCATCTCGACATTGTTTTTCACACATCTGACAGTTTTTGTAAATCCTTGGCCTTCATTTAATTGGCCAGGTACTTGGGAGTACCGACTACAGCTTTACCCATTTTTTATTAAACAATTTAATATAAAAAATGAATTAAAAAAAATGCTAATTTTGTGTTTACAACAAATTTTTTCTTTTTTTTTTTTGGAAACAAAAAATACTACTGACTAGAGTTGTGCCGTTCATGAACGAACTAGTTCAATTGAACGACTCACTCAATTGAACGATATGACTCGTTCACCAATATTCGATCTACTCGTTCAATCGTTCATTTAGTTCTTTTTATTCACAAAGCAATTGCATCTCTATTCAATTAAAACTGCTTGTAAGAGCAATTATTTGTTTTTATGAAATAGTAGTAATATTGTTTCAAATTAGGAAAAGCAATTATAGTCATACAAATAAAATGTTTTTTACACAAAATAAATAAATTTTTGTTAGAAACACTTTTTGTCTATGAGGCCATTTAAACGGAGCAATTTGTTGCCTGCAACGTTGCCTTCAATTATTGTTTGTAGGCAAACGGGGTAGAGAAGCAAGCGGTGGTAGCAAAAATTGCACGGTTTTCGTTTTTAAAGATATTTTTGACATTTCTTTTTGCTATCGTTCGTTTTCTTGTTAATTTGCTTTATTCGTATTCGGCTTCTCAAGTGTTGTGTATCGAAAATATTTCGTAAAATAATAAATAATGTGGAATAAAGAACTATTTATATATTATTTTAAATTATATTATTTTATATTATATATATTATTAAATTATATTATTTTTAATTATTACGAATAAATTAAATTTCAACGAATGAACAATTAAAGAAGATTGGAAAAATAAACGTCAAAAAATTGCATGCAAAAACTCATCGTTTAAATGTTCATGATTTTTAGAATCAACTTTAAAAGAGAATTAAAAAATTGCATGCAACTAATTTCTTCGTTTAAATGGCCTCTATGTACAGTAAAATTTGTGAAAAAAGCTCGTAAAACATGAATAGTGTAATTGTCAAACGAACGACCTAGTTCACAACACGCAGATCAGTCACAAGTCAAAGAAAAAAGAACGATTAAACGAGTTGAAGGAACTAGTTCACTGAATAAAAAAAGGGTTGTTTCTAAACGTCAACCATTATCAGCTGTTTTTCTCACAGAGATGTTTTTGAGAGAGGTGTATAACCGTTGTTTTTGAAAAATGTAAAAAGCGAGTTATATGTTTAAAAATGTTCAATGTTCTTTATATTATTATTAAAAAAATGTAGATTTTTTAATACCATTTGAAATTTTAAATTTTTTGTAAATCTTACGAATATTTTTTTTGTAATCCTTATTTTAATCTATTGAAAATTGACAAAGTTATAATACTTTTTTTTTTATACATTTATTTAACATCTACTATGTTATTTTTATAATAAAAAATTTACATATGAAATGATTTAAATAAATTTTTGAGTATAATCATTTTTTCTATTGCTATTCAAAGAGTGTTTATTGCCGAATTCTGATTGACGATTTTTCTAGACAAAATTTAGAATTTTGTAAACAATATAAGTGGGCAGCACCTAAGAAAGAAAACAATTATTTTAGTTTGTCTATGTCGTCTTTCTCCACGAAAAAAACTGTAAACATAAATATAGAAAACAAACTCATATGTGTAAAAAATACACAAATATGAGTTTTATATTATTAGTAAAAAATTTACCATAAATTATGCCGCATAATAAATAGAAATTATGTAGTGAATAAAAACATAACTGACATATATATATATATATTTTACAGAAGAAAAACATTCAGATATTTAGCATTATCATTAATAAAACTGATAGTTTTTATCATAGAACTATAAAAGTTTATTGAGAAATATACTTCGATGAAGTGCTTCATAATCACTCAACCCTACTTCAATATTTTAAAGGGCAGACAAAACAATGTTCAAAAACAAATACATTGGACTCGAATTTTTTTATGAAACTTATATTTTTATCGTACAAGTCCAAAAATATGTGTACACATTAGAGTTGTGTCGTTCATGAACGAACTAGTTGAATTGAACGATGATTCGTGCATTCATTCATAGAACAAATTGTTTGCAAGAGCAATTCTTTTTTTAGAAAATAGTAATATTGTTTAAAATTAGGAAAAACAATTAAAGTCATACAAATAAAATGTTTTTTACACAAAATAAATAAATTTTTGTTAGAAAAGTTGGATTTTTATAACATTTTTTGTCTATGGAAAGTAAACTTTGTGACAAAACTCGTAAAACATAATTGGTGCGTAATAATTTCCAAACGAACGACACAGTTCACAACACGCAGATCAGTCACAAGTCTAAGCAAAAAGAACGTTTGAACGAACTAGTTCACTGACTCTAATTGAACGAAAATGATCGAGTCACCAAAATGAACGATTAATCCCAACTCTAGTAGCCATGTATGTAGTTTGGCTAACATAGTTAAAAACTTGTAACGAGTAACAGTAAAATGATGGCGGTAAAAACATAATAGTTCCACGTGTGGAAATGAGACAAAGAGAGTAGATCACCAGAGAAATATATAACTATCACTTTTTTCAATACATTCAGTGTTGTCAGATATTCAAATTCGTCTAGCGATTTCATTTTTGAAATGGTGACTGACGATTTTTTAATTTTAATCAGAGAAGACAAAACAAGCTATTTTTAACTATTTAAAACAAAAAATATTGTCTTTCTCCACGAAAGAAACTATATACATAAATATAGAAAACAAACTCATATGTGTAAAAAAATACACAAATACGAGTTTTATATTATTAGTCAAAAATTTACCATACTGTTTAAAAACAAATTTGTCTTCTATTATTATAATATATTAACAGTATCTAATTTTTCAGAAAACTTGTGATACCTATGATACTTTTTTGTGCACAGCCCTGAAAAACTTTGAATGCAGAAATTAAGAAGGATCAAGTGGTTACCTAATCAACCAGGTCGCATCGCGTTTCCTCTTAAAATATGGCCACAGTGTTATATGAAAGAAATGGAATTTAAAAAATTTCAATATATGATATTGAAAATGGCCCATAGCTCGGCCCTGAAGCACAGACCTGAAAAACTTTGAATGCAGAAATTAAGTAGGATCAAGTGGTTACCTAATCCACCAGGTCGCATCTCGTTTCCTCTTAAAATATGGCCACAGTGTTATATGAAAGTAACGGAATTTAAAAATTTTCAATATATGATATTGAAAATGGCCCATAGCTCGGCCCTGAAGCACAGACCTGAAAAACTTTGAATGCAGCAATTAAGTAGGATCAAGTGGTTACCTAATCCACCAGGTCGCATCTCGTTTCCTCTTAAAATATGGCCACAGTGTTATATGAAAGTAACGGAATTTAAAATATTTCAATATATGATATTGAAAATGGCCCATAGCTCGGCCCTGAAGCACAGACCTGAAAAACTTTGAATGCAGAAATTAAGTAGGATCAAGTGGTTACCTAATCCACCAGATCGCATCTCGTTTCCTCTTAAAATATGGCCACAGTGTTATATGAAAGTAACGGAATTTAAAAATTTTCAATATATGATATTGAAAATGGCCCATAGCTCGGCCCTGAAGCACAGACCTGAAAAACTTTGAATGCAGAAATTAAGTAGGATCAAGTGGTTACCTAATCCACCAGGTCGCATCTCGTTTCCTCTTAAAATATGGCCACAGTGTTATATGAAAGTAACGGAATTTAAAAATTTTCAATATATGATATTGAAAATGGCCCATAGCTCGGCCCTGAAGCACAGACCTGAAAAACTTTGAATGCAGCAATTAAGTAGGATCAAGTGGTTACCTAATCCACCAGGTCGCATCTCGTTTCCTCTTAAAATATGGCCACAGTGTTATATGAAAGTAACGGAATTTAAAAATTTTCAATATATGATATTGAAAATGGCCCATAGCTCGGCCCTGAAGCACAGACCTGAAAAACTTTGAATGCAGCAATTAAGTAGGATCAAGTGGTTACCTAATTCACTAGGTCGCATCTCGTTTCCTCTTAAAATATGGCCACAGTGTTATATGAAAGTAACGGAATTTTAAATATTTCAATATATGATATTGAAAATGGCCCATAGCTCGGCCCTGAAGCACAGACCTGAAAAACTTTGAATGCAGCAATTAAGTAGGATCAAGTGGTTACCTAATTCACTAGGTCGCATCTCGTTTCCTCTTAAAATATGGCCACAGTGTTATATGAAAGTAACGGAATTTTAAATATTTCAATATATGATATTGAAAATGGCCCATAGCTCGGCCCTGAAGCACAGACCTGAAAAACTTTGAATGCAGAAATTAAGTAGGATCAAGTGGTTACCTAATCCACCAGGTCGCATCTCGTTTCCTCTTAAAATATTGCCACAGTGTTATATGAAAGTAACGGAATTTTAAAATTTTCAATATATGATATTGAAAATGGCCCATAGCTCGGCCCTGAAGCACAGACCTGAAAAACTTTGAATGCAGAAATTAAGTAGGATCAAGTGGTTACCTAATCCACCAGGTCGCATCTCGTTTCCTCTTAAAATATGGCCACAGTGTTATATGAAAGTAACGGAATTTAAAAATTTTCAATATATGATATTGAAAATGGCCCATAGCTCGGCCCTGAAGCACAGACCTGAAAAACTTTGAATGCAGCAATTAAGTAGGATCAAGTGGTTACCTAATCCACCAGGTCGCATCTCGTTTCCTCTTAAAATATGGCCACAGTGTTATATGAAAGTAACGGAATTTAAAATATTTCAATATATGATATTGAAAATGGCCCATAGCTCGGCCCTGAAGCACAGACCTGAAAAACTTTGAATGCAGAAATTAAGTAGGATCAAGTGGTTACCTAATCCACCAGATCGCATCTCGTTTCCTCTTAAAATATGGCCACAGTGTTATATGAAAGTAACGGAATTTAAAAATTTTCAATATATGATATTGAAAATGGCCCATAGCTCGGCCCTGAAGCACAGACCTGAAAAACTTTGAATGCAGAAATTAAGTAGGATCAAGTGGTTACCTAATCCACCAGGTCGCATCTCGTTTCCTCTTAAAATATGGCCACAGTGTTATATGAAAGTAACGGAATTTAAAAATTTTCAATATATGATATTGAAAATGGCCCATAGCTCGGCCCTGAAGCACAGACCTGAAAAACTTTGAATGCAGCAATTAAGTAGGATCAAGTGGTTACCTAATCCACCAGGTCGCATCTCGTTTCCTCTTAAAATATGGCCACAGTGTTATATGAAAGTAACGGAATTTAAAAATTTTCAATATATGATATTGAAAATGGCCCATAGCTCGGCCCTGAAGCACAGACCTGAAAAACTTTGAATGCAGCAATTAAGTAGGATCAAGTGGTTACCTAATTCACTAGGTCGCATCTCGTTTCCTCTTAAAATATGGCCACAGTGTTATATGAAAGTAACGGAATTTAAATATTTCAATATATGATATTGAAAATGGCCCATAGCTCGGCCCTGAAGCACAGACCTGAAAAACTTTGAATGCAGAAATTAAGTAGGATCAAGTGGTTACCTAATCCACCAGGTCGCATCTCGTTTCCTCTTAAAATATTGCCACAGTGTTATATGAAAGTAACGGAATTTTAAAATTTTCAATATATGATATTGAAAATGGCCCATAGCTCGGCCCTGAAGCACAGACCTGAAAAACTTTGAATGCAGAAATTAAGTAGGATCAAGTGGTTACCTAATCCACCAGGTCGCATCTCGTTTCCTCTTAAAATATGGCCACAGTGTTATATGAAAGTAACGGAATTTAAAAATTTTCAATATATGATATTGAAAATGGCCCATAGCTCGGCCCTGAAGCACAGACCTGAAAAACTTTGAATGCAGCAATTAAGTAGGATCAAGTGGTTACCTAATCCACCAGGTCGCATCTCGTTTCCTCTTAAAATATGGCCACAGTGTTATATGAAAGTAACGGAATTTAAAATATTTCAATATATGATATTGAAAATGGCCCATAGCTCGGCCCCTGAAGCACAGACCTGAAAAACTTTGAATGCAGAAATTAAGTAGGACCAAGTGGTTACCTAATCCACCAGGTCGCATCTCGTTTCCTCTTAAAATATGGCCACAGTGTTATATGAAAGAAACAGAATTTAAAAAATTTCAATATATGATATTGAAAATGGCCCATAGCTCGGCCCCTGAGCACAGACCTGAAAAAATTTGAATGCAGAAATAAAGTAGGATCAAGTGGTTACCTAATCCACCAGGTCCAATCTCGTTTCCTCTTAAAATATGCTTCATAACAAATTCACAATTTTTATTTCAATTAAAAACAAATATTGTTTTTTGTAATGTTTTGTTATTTTTTTTCAACATTTAATGTAACAGCTGATGGTAAAATTGACTGAGAATGAGAGAGAATAGAAATTACTAGTGTTATCATTCCTGGGTGAATTTCAATAAAATGGAATTTAACTATGGAATTTATCTTCACACACATAGTTTTTTTTATGTTTGGTGAAAAATTCGCAGTATTAAAAATGTTACAGCTTGTTAACTCAATGTTGACACAGTGTTCCCTTTTGGACCCAGTTCTTTTAAATTGCTATATTTTTTGACTGGCAAATTTTTGATCAAATAGAAAAATGCAAACGTTAAAACGCTAGCGGAACGTCCGCTTTGCAAAAAATAATTGTGTTAGGCCAACCTTGAAATCATAACGTCAATCTTCAGTTGGCCCTTTTGTTTTTTGAAGCGTTGGGAAAGCATTGACAACAATGGTAAAATAAGTGCTCAGTCAATTATGAAATGTTAACGGCAATCTTCTGTTGGACTTTTGTCTTTCGAAAGGTTGGCGAAAAGTTGGCAAAACAATATGAAGAGTTCTATTATAGTTTAAAAAATTGAGTTTTTCCTTTAAATACCAGAAAAAAGAGTTCTATTTGGAGTATAATTATTACCCAGTCAGATACTGACAGTGGCACAGAAAATCAAGCACTGGTATACCACTGGCTAACCGAGGAATTGTGAATAAACTACTGGCAGAAAATTTGTTGAAGACGCTTTACTAGCGCTTCCAGAAAGCGTTTTGCCAGTATTTGTTATACAATAATTTCAGTGGCCTACAGAAAAAAATCATTGAAAAAGAATTGGTTGAGACCACTATGCTAACGTTGGGAAAAAGTGTTTTGCCAGTGCTATTCACTCAGATATTAACAACGGCTCAAAAGTATAACCATTGGTAAAGCATTTATTTTATAAAAATAAATATATATTTTATAAAAAGTTTGTAGTCGAAAGGTTCCGAGTTCTAGCCCGGTTTCAGGCAAAAAAAATGTTTGTGAGTTTTTTTATATTTTTTCGATATAAAATAATTTAAAAGAGCTTTTCCAGAAAAGGTCTTTTAAGTCCAACTTTTTTTTTGTTTTTCCAACGTTGGCTAGTTGTTTCTATCAAACCTTACGCCAGTGCTGACATATTTGGGCAGCCAACTGTTATCCAGTTGCTATCATTTACTTACGTTTTAAGCTTTGAAGTATTATATGTCTCATTAGCTCAGTGGTTACAGCTGTCGGCTGTCAATCTGGCGGCCAGGGCTCGAATCCAGTCCGGATCAACAAACCTATACAACTATACATGAACTTTTTTTAGTTTATTTTGAAAAACAAATTGTTAGACCACCTATTTCATGGTTTTACCAACATTTGCCAACGTTGGAAATTTTGTTTCCCCAGTGCTTGCCCGACACTTTTTAAACAGACAGACCTTTTGTCTACCCGGTTAAAAAAGTGCATATATGATCATATATATATATTTATGATCATATATGATCGTCCATATTCGTACGTACTAGAAAAATTAACCTTCATTTACAAATATGTTCATATATTATTTTATATGGTCATCCATATGCACACGTTCATACATTGTATATTTTTTTTTTTTTTTTTTTTAGAAAATTTTGTATTTTAAAAAAGTGTTTTAATACAAAAAAAAAAACAATATAATTTAAAAGACCTAATTGCGATAAAAAAAAATTTGTTTCAAATGCCAGTATAGTATGTATTTATGTCAGCGCAAACACTCTGTTTATTATCGCATTAGCGCAAACATTTTGTTTATTATCGCATCAGAGCTAAATTTTTGCCGAAAATACGACATTTAAACAATTTAAAAATAATACGACTACATTAAATTAAAACATTGTGAACAATATTTATATTATAAATTTTTTAAACAGGAACTTACATATCGCACTTGATCAACAAGAGGGTATTGACTCAAAATTTTTAAAATATCACTGTTATCAAGAAATCAACTAACAACATCAATATCTATCTATTGTAAAAATTTCAACGTATTCCGATTACTTTCATCTCGAAAACCACTTTTGAGACCATTTTCATGATAATGTAGTGATTACCTTTATTTCAACAAAAAGGTATTATTTCGAGTTAATACAAAAGTTCAAATAGAAATGAGTTGATACGGTTTTGTTGATAAAATTTGTTTTATTCTATAAATTTGAATCGATAAAATTTCAAAAAAAATGGTATTAACTCAAGAAATTGATTTTGTTTTGCAATGAGTGGTAAAATTTAAAACAAAAACAATGTATATATATTTTCAAATGGAATTTGCTTATTATGATATGTTTGAATTTTTTTTAATTTTGAGTTAATACCCTCTTGTTGATCAAGTGCGATATATAAATACGAATTAAGCTTTAGTTATGCGAACGTTGCTGTATCCGTAACGGACCATATCGTAATGTAAGCACGTTGGTGCACTTATAGAACAATTAAAAACGTGCCATATGTTTTTGACATACGTAACCAACACGGCATTCATATACATATGTACATAAAACATAATACAAAATATTTTTCAAGCTTGTTGTGTCTAAGATGTTCATAATCCATTTTCAGGTAGTTGGTTTAAATTTTTAAATCACTTTAATTGAATTAATTAAAAAATACTCTAAACCACATTCACTTCTCTTTATTTTGTTTGTTTCTTTTTTTATGAAAAGCAAACAGCTGTTTACAACACAGTGATTGATGTCCAAAATCTTCAAATGGAACAGAAAAAGTACCAAGTGATTTAAATGGTATTAAAACAGTATTTTGTGTGTGTATATAAACATTAATAATTAAATAATTGATATTTTAATTGTAGTTTTACAATAAACATATATGTATTTTAACATATACATTCACATGTACATACATATATTATTTTGTAAATTTGCATACACAAAACAAGGTTTTGATACCTTTTATATATTTCACATTTCTATTGTACGTGTATATGTTTATTTATATATACATATATGGAAATATGATGTATTATAAGTTATTATAAGATATTATTACTAAAAAAGTACAAAAAAAAGGGCGAAAATACCCGCATTTAATTTAACACAAAAGCAGGCCATCACTGCTTTACAAATGTCACGTAACAACGGAATAAAATTCTATTTTATACAGAATGTTACATTACAATACGTTACAACTACGGTTCATTAAATTTCGGTAAGCGTTTGCATTGCTTTTCGTATACCAAAAACGAACAGCTGTTTCATACAGTACAG